>CM076397.1:1177953-1453372 GCA_038363315.1 Mugilogobius chulae
TCAGCTGGACATAGTCAAACCTGCCGTTCAGCACTCTGTCCCGGCTGCAGTGAGCCAGGCCCTGGGGCTAACAAAACGTTTTGATTTAGTCAGCATCATTAGAATTGACTACTGACCAGACATTAAGAGGGTATATTTCTCGCCTTGAATCAACAATTATTTTTAGAGAACACTCAGAACGTTTAATAACTTTAACTTACTGCTCGAAGCTATCGCCACCGCTGAGCCGCACGAAGTTCACAGTTTGAGTTGTTTGAAAATTAAAATAATCTAAAAATGCTTAGAAAACTGAAATTTGTGTTTTAATTTAAAAACAAAAAAAAAAGAAAAGCATAGACTGATTTAAATGGTTTCCCCTTTTTGTTTCTCATTTACATTATAAAAATAGAAAAACGGTTCAATTTCAGCAAAATTGAAAAATTTTCCGCCTTTTTTATAGATTCCACATTTCTTTTTTAGATTCCACATTTCAAAACAAAAATAAAATGGCCAGCAGGTACGACTACAATACAATGTTTATTGAGACTGTGGAAGGTGGAGATGAGCAGTGAAATGGTCCTTAAAATGTAACTACACACCAAACTCACTTTTTTAAGGTTAAAAACTGTGTAAATGGGTCTTTGATGATCCTATCTTCACATCCCTGGGATTATTTTGACATTTAAGTGCAAACTAAATGTCGACACGGTGGCGCAGCGGTTAGCGCTCTGGCCTCATAGCAAGAAGGTCCTGGGTTCGACTCCCGGGCCGCCCGGGGCCTTTCTATGTGGAGTTTGCATGTTCTCCCCGTGTCTGCGTAGGTTTCCTCCGGGTACTCTGGTTTCCTCCTACAACTATGTCCATTAATGCCTCCCCTGACCCTTCCCCCAGGGGTCCCCTGCAAAAGAGATTCTGAATCTCAGTGGGACTTCCCTGGTTAAATAAAGGTCAATTAAACTAGTTAAAATGTGGACTTCAGTGGCAAAAACAGCGCCTGCACTGCCACTCTCATAGATATGACATATGATTTTTTCTGTTGGAACTCCGTCTCCATATTGCCGTGGATGACGTCGCAGCCTGGAGCAGGAGGGCTGCACGTGAAACACACCCATGGGTCTAACGGCCAGTCGCTCGGCTCTGCTGTGTGCTCCTCTTGGTTTGAGGGCGGCGGGGAGAAATCTTCAATCAATCAATCAAACTTTATTTATACAGTGCTTTTCTTACATAAAATGTAACACAAATTGCTTTAGAATGCATTAAAACAATCCCCATTAAAATAAATGTATAAACATTAAAAATACATAAAATACATTAAAGAAAAGTACAACAATAATTTAAAATAGTTCAGTTAACTCTTTCACTGCCAGCCCTATTGTGACTTTGACCCCCCTTCCCTGCCAGGACTTTTTGCTAATTTTAAGCAATATTCACAGCTCCACAAAAAACCTTGTGCAACTGGAATTATGACATGTTATACATCAAATGAGACCTACAAGTGTCTACTTTCATTTAAAAAAATGTTATTCTACATTATTCCGTTCTCTTTTTATAGGCATTTGAAATTCGTTGTTTTCATTAGATTTCAGCATTTGACCAGAAACTTTTGAGATAACGGCCTTTTTCTAAATCAAACTTCATGTCAGTGTTATTTTTGTCTGTACTACTTTTTGGTGAAAGAATATGAGCCAGTACAATGAAATTATGTATTTAGGATAAAAATACAAGCTTCACGTGATTAAAACAATGAGGACAAGTGTCTTTTTCATCTTTAAACCAACAAAAGCTGTGTTACAAACGAGGAGGCATCACAGGACTTTTTCTACTTTCTGATGCAGATTCTATAGATTCAGACGCTTTCACAGGGCAAAGATTATATTTAACCCTTCAAACATGAAGAAATACAGTAGTTTTACTCACTCTGACACTTATGGATCGCTCACAGAGGAGAAAGTTTAGTTTTTCTCCTCCAGACTCGCTGCATGAGTTGTTCTCCTCAGAATCCTAGTCCTGTAGGATCGTCTTTTCTTCAGTTTAAAGATCAAATATCTGCTCTAAACTTACTCAACTATGTTTTTAGTCCAAGATGTGTTGCCTGTAATCCGTTTGAAAAGAAAGACGATCCTTTAGAGTCGGATGATCACGTAAACACAGCCGACTGCGCTGCATAATGTAAACAGGAAAGACGCGCATCCGGGTCCTGGGCTTTCTTCTGCGGCCTTGTGCTAATGCGATACTGCACTCCGGTGGTGAATATATGAAAGTGCAACATGATTGTTAAATGCTGATGCACCGGACACGTGCGTCAGAGAACCCTCTATCGCCGCATATAATAAAAAGCTTATGACGACAATTGTCGTCATTGGCAGGCTACGGTTGGGTTCGTTATGACGACAATTATCGTCATTGGCAGGGAAAGAGTTAAAAGCACAATTAAAAAGGGCAGTCATCAGCCTAGATTTAAAAATTATCACAGTGGAGGCCTGTCTTTTCCAGATCTTAGCAGCATATAACTGAAATTCTGATTCTCCATGTTTAGTCCTGACTCTGAGCACCAGCAGGAGGCCGGTCCCTGAGGTCCCAGAGTGCAAGATGGTTCATAACGCACTAACATGTCAGAGATGTACTTTGGTGCTAGGCCATGTAGAGACTTAAACACAACTAAGGCTGTTTTAAAGTATATTCTCTGAGCCACTGGGAGCCAGTGCAAACACCTAAGGACAAGACTAATGTGATCGTACTTCCTGGTTCTGGTCAGGACCCGAGCAGCAGCGTTCTGATGTACTGCAGCTTTTTTACAGCTCGCTTAGATAAGCCGGTGAACTGGCTGTTACAGTTGTCTAATCTACTGGAGACAAAGGCATGGATAAGTCTTTCTAAGTCAGGCTTTGAGACTAAACCTTTGATTTTGGCAATGTTTTTAAATGGTAAAAAGCTGCTGATGTTATTGACATGATATGATGTCAAAGTTCAAGTCTGAGTCTATTATTAACCTCAGATTTCTAACTCGATTTGAAGGTTTCAGAGACACTGAAGGTAACCGCTGACATTTTCTTTTTGTTTTTGTGGGCCAAAGCAAAATACTTCACTTTTGTCTGAACTTAGTTGGAGAAAGTGTTTTTGCATCCACACACTGATCTGTTGGATGCAGTGACAGATTGAATCTACAGGTTCATATTCACCTGTTGTCAGTGACACATAAATCTGAGTGTCGTCTGCATAATAGTGGTAGGACACATCGTTATTACGTATTAACAGACCTAATGGCAGCATGTAGAGAAGAACAGAAGTGGTCCCAAGATCGACAGTGTCAAAGCAAGCGTCAGAGTTCAGGCGGATGTCAATAGTTACTTTGATAAGAGCAATTTCTGTGCTATGATTGGGTCTGAAACCTGACTGAAAAACATCAAACGTTTTGTTTATTCGGAGAAAGTCAGTAAATTGGTGGTAAACAACTTTTTCTAGAACTTTGCGCAAAAATAGCAAATTTTAAATGTGTCGGTACTGTGGTATCAAGACTGCTTTTATTCAAGAGAGGCCTAATGACTGCAGTTTTTAAGGCACTTGGGAATACCCCAGATTGAACCAACATGTTCACTATTTGAGTGACTGGTGCTGACACATTCTCTGCACAGACTTTAAAAATATAGAGGGTAATACATTTAGAGAGCATGTATATGAACGCTGGTGACTGGTGATGATTTCAGTTACAGGTGCAAAGTCAGTCAGTTTTAAATGACTAGGTGGTTGTAAGCTAATTATTTGCATTGTGGAGTTGAGTTGTGGAGCACTTTTAATACCCTGGACTTGCAAACTCATTATACCTCTTCCACCTCAAATGATCGCTCTGTGGTGAAGCTGGCACGCGAGCCCACCTCACACATCAGGTACAGAGTATCAGCACAGAGGGGCCTGGCCTGAGCGCTGATGCAGGAGCATCTGCAGGGACGTGAGCTAGGTCTTTCCGTGGTGCTGTAGAACCACCAGTCGCGGAAAAGCCACTTTCTGTCAGGTAGCCGGACTCTACGTGCGATGGGAGACATGACACAGCCACCTAACCCACAGCGCGCAGTCAGGCATGGCGTGCGCGGGGGCACGGCCGCAGAGCTTTCAGTCAGAGCTATTGGGGCAGGTAGGGATGAAGAATGCATCAGCGGAAAATCAGTCAGAGAAACCAGAGAAGTCGGTGGTGATCTGATGTCCTTGCTCCTCGTCCCCGAGATGTTTAGGGGGCCAGGGTGAAGCGCATGTTTCCAGGACGTGTTTCCATCCTTCTTCACGGTGTAATCACTGTAGGAGCTGTCCCGTGCTGAATGAATAGCAAGTGCTTATCTTCACATAACCTAAACTAATTTGCCTGTAATGTCTTTTCACCACCTGCCTGGATGTAGATGGGTGGTATGACATGGCCACAGAGAATCTGGAGAGCAAGCGGTGCAAGAGTAGGTACCCAGGCTGGTCTGAGGAGATTCTGAAGCAGTTGGACATGGGGCATCGCTGCCAGTTCCCAGCTATTCTGACATACAGGTCTGACACATTATTTGTAAACACTATGCATAACTGTACTTTTTGTTAAAAGGACTGAGCTAAGCACCTTTGCAATTTTTGTTTTTATAACATATACAACAATTTCATGTCAGTTAGTCAGTGCATCACAGATAACATGGATGAAGAGATTAGGGCTGTAGTTCTTTAGTCGTTTAGTCGATTAATCGGTCGATGGGGCTTTAGTCGACCAAAATTTGTATGAGTCGACCCAGCCCGAGCCCGCGCACGTCGTGTCCGAACCTGACCGGAACCTGTGCCTATTCATTTCTGTGTAAATTGTTTTTGCATGAACTCCATTGCACTTTTGCCTTTTTGCGTCAGATAAATTGTCAGATCAAACTATATTTTTTTTAGCTTCAGAGCTTTAGCCACGCCCCCTTTTTAGTCGACTAATCGGTCGATGGGACATGTCTTTAGTCGACCAAGAATTTCTTTGGTTGACTACAGCCCTAGAAGAGATACTGTATGTAAATACTACAACACCACACACTATTTGTTAATAATGCACTGACCTCTTAGTGCATCTTTGAACAAATAAAGATCAGTGATGACAGTGTTATTAAGGTGAGAGGTGACAGGTGAGATTAATTAGTTATTAACTGAATGGTTTTACTTTCTGTAGGTTTTCCTGTGATTACTGCATTGTCAAGCTGATCAGCAGAGGTGTGGCTGTCTCGCTGCTTTTCTGGAGAGTGGACTGTGTCTGCATAGGCTCCGCACGATGAGACGGACGCGCGCCGGTGAACAGCTGAACTCAATTGAATCAATCAGCGCTTCGTGGTGAGAAAATTAGGGACTTTTAAAAAGCACGTTGGTACGCCACTTGTCAAAAACTGAGCTGGAGGACGGCAGCTTCTCTTTTCACTCACTGAGCTGTCAATACTGCGTGCGTGGGATTAAAACTTTATGGAGCCATCGGTAAGCTCAATGCCGGACTTTTTTAATACAGATCTGTATCAATGTTTGACACATTTGGGAAGTTTATGGTGGTGAACATGCTAAATGTTAAACTGATTAAAATGAAATGTATTGAAACATATTGTATTAAAACTAATTTTGGACCCTAAATTAAAATGCATGCATTTGGTTTAAAAAATGTACCTTATTTAAATTAATTTAATAGAAATGATGATAAAAATACAGTTTAAAAATCAGATAAAACTTTGTTAAAATTTTGTGTTACAATAAAAGTTTTTGTTAAAATGTTAAAAGGAAAAGACTTAAGTTAATTTGTATTTAAGTTAAAATACAGTAAGTGTAAAACTATTAAAATCCTTGTATTAAAAACTACTACCTAAAAAAAAGAATAATTACATGTAAAAATCAGAAGCTAATTTTATTGTTAAAACTTTTCAAAGTATAACCCAGAGTTTTGGTTTACTTGTTTAATACTCACCTAGTTAACTTTTGTTTAATTTAATTAATGTACTTAAATTGATTTATACTTACTCTTTGGTTTAACCTGTAAATTTATATTTGTTTATTTGTGTTAGAAAACTTATTGGGGATGTTATTCCTTTGTTTCTGGTTGTTTGAAGGTTTTTCACCTACTTCTTCAACTGGTCAATAAAAAGTTGAAAGAGTGAAATCCTGTGTCTAGTCTCTTTGCAAGTGTGAGAGACGCACACAGTGTGCGGCAGGAGAACCAGGGGAACAGTGTCACTCAGATGCATAAAAAGCTAAACGAGGAGCACAGTGAGATTTGTCAGCTGTGACGCTTCTTCTCTGACCCACCACACCTCACTGTCCTCCCCACACACATGGCTGCTGTCTGCCAACTTCAGGGATGTGCTGTCTCGCTGGATGAGGTCAAAGCCAAAATCACCTCAGTGTTTGGCTCTGTCCTCAAGATGGACTCCACCAAGTAGCCAATTTTCTTGAATTAAGCTTTATGGCTATGTTTGTTGACTACGCAGTTAAACTTGTAAATCTATTATTATATTTTATTTACCACATCAGGTCACCAAAAAGCAGATGCTCATACTGCGGCTTGGTGCACCAACGTGGACAATGAGCATGGCCAGGTGCTGTGCTCTGTGCTCACAGCCCCAGAGGGACATGGACTGTAGCCAATGGCAAAGAGGCTCCCCCTGCCTTCATGTATGTGGACAGAGACTGCTGCACGGGCAGTCTCAGGTCAAAGCCATGTTCTCTGAGAGGACTGAGCTCCAGGTGCGCCTTGATATCTGGCACTTCATGAGGCATTTTGCTACTGGAATCACCACAGAGGCTCACCCACTCTATGGCGTGTTCATGGCTGGCCTCTCGTGCTGCATCTTTTGAGTGGGACCCGAAGGATGTAGCAGCTCTGTGCCAGGCAAAGCAGGGGGGCTTCCAGCAGACGGGATGGAACTGTGGCGGAGAGGCTCTGAGTGAGCAAATCACAAGGAAGGAGCTGGCTCTCCATTGCAGGAGGAGGACAAGAGGAGTGGACAAGACTACATTATTATTATTATTATTATCATTATTATCATTATTATCATTATCAGGCTGATCAAGGCGCTCATTGATCAGATGGATGGTGAGGGTGGAAGGACACTCTGGGCATTCCACTGCTGAACCACGAGCGCATCCAACAGATCTGGAGGAATCAGCAGCGGCACATCGCCTCCATACAGGACCCGCCGGGCGTCTCTCTGTATCTAAAGACCGGTACCCTGAAGAAGGGCGGTGTGGAGCTCAGCACATATCGCTGATACTCTTGGAGTCCTTCCACCTCGACCTGAACTGCTTTATACCCAGTGGGTATAATGAATTTATTGACATTAAAATACTATTTAATGCACGTTTTTAAATGAGTGTGCCATTTTAATGTATTTATTTTCAAAAACATAGATTTAAAATTACTTAGGGCTGAAAAGGCTGTTGTCATTACCGACAATTTACTGATAAATAATTGTCTTAACACTTGAACACGTGTCTAGACTCTAATTTATCTGTGATACATACGAACAAAATTAATTTTTTGTCAATAATCTTTTTATTGGTATTGATAACAACTAAAATGTATTTTTTAATAGCCATTTCATGTTTTTTGGTGCTGCTGCAGTTTGTGGCAACTGTTTCACCGATGGAACCATGGGAGTAATCATGACAACAACCAAAAGCAACTATTTGATGTCATCAACCCAAAAGCATTGTGTCTTGACAATATGTCGGCGCCCAGTGGCTCAAAAACAATGTTCATTTTATTAAAAAAAATATATATATATATCTGTTTGCAATTTATTTTAGTAAGCATGACCAGTACTAGCATTTTAGTCATATTTATCCTCATAGTCAGGGTTCCCTTTAAAGGAACAAGTGTCAGTGGCGCACATTTTCAGGCCTATCTCTCGCTGGAACGAGGACTGGATGGAGGTCAGTCAAATAGTGGCTATAGAAAATTATCCATTTTATGTTGAACAATTTATTTCTAGATTACGTTTTTCTTTCTTTTTTTTAGAATTACCTGGTTTCTAGCTATATTTTAATTGTCCCTCCAGCACATAACCAAACTGGCTTTAAACTTAAATGCAAACAACAGATTTAGTATATTATGATGGGCCTTTATGTGAATACTGTTGTTGTGCACTGTGTGTCCTTATGACTTCTTTGTGCTTCAGTACAGCTTTTGGACACTGAGTATCTGTACAGTCAGACAGGCACAGCGCTTACTGTGTAGGAAGCTGCAGCAGAAGACAGGCTGGTGGAGCAGCATGTCCCTACCAACAGGCAGGTGAGTGGACTCAGGCTGGACAGCAGACAGGACAAGCTCAGCAGGAGTAATTGCACTTGTGCATCTAAATGTGTCAGCAGCTCTCTTGCCTTTTCTGAATCTGGTGACATAACCTGGAGTGGCTCGTTGATTTGCCTCAGCAGAAGCTGCAATCACCTGGGAAAAAAAAGTCAAAAAAGAAAATTACCTTTAAGACATTTGTTTATTACCTATGTATTTTGCAGGGGGGCAAAATGATGGAACCAGTTTCTTTTAAAGAACCTACTCATAGTCAATGCGCAGGCCCAATGTGTCCACCTCTACAGCAGCAGCTGCCCTATTTTGATTCCAGCGATGTTGCCCATCGAGCAGGTGAATTTGGAAATTTAGGGATTTGGCACGGTTTCCTGAATTAATTAGCATTAATGTTAGAAGGGAAATGTAAGGGAAACAAAAGCATTACTGTGCTGCACATACCTGGAATGAACCTCAGGCACAGCACAGTGTCTGCAGCTGCACTCCACCTTTGATGATGGTGCAAGTCTGAGTGTACAGTGTTAATGGTGGGTCCTGAATGCACTTGACAAGTCTCTTTTGAATACGCCAGATGTGCTGCATTCTTATGAGGTCCAGAAGAGGAACACCAAGTGTATCTCTTCCCGTGTTACTTATGAGCTGAACCAGGCGCCAGATGGTTTCTTCTGCAGCTCCAACTCAGCTTTTGTGATGTGCCAGTCCAGTTGTTTTTCACTGAGATAAGGCCAGCCTTCTCAGTGCTCTCTTTGCCTCTCTCAGCTTTTTTACATCCTCTGCATCCCACTCAAAGATGCATGCTGACATGCAAGCCATGAAAGTGAGCATCAGTGGTGCATCTCACAGTCAGGCGTCTCACAAAGTGTCAGATGTCAAGGCGTACAATCGAGTCAGGCTATCCACTGAATCTGGTCTTCAGCTTAGTATCACCCACTTCTTTGCAGCAGCCACAGTCCACATAGAGAGTGACAGGAGTAGAGGGCACACCAAATGATTATACAGTATTTACCTGTAAATGCAAAATAGGTAACGTTCTGATTCTATGCTTTTTTAGTATTTATTAAGTAACTATTTAATACCTTTTTTATTTATCCACTTATATGAGCTGTGACAAACAAAAAGCCAATACACAATGCATTAAATAAACAGAAAGAGGATATGAAATGAATTCACATTACCTTTCTACCAAGCCAGCAGCCATGAGATCCAAACCTCGGCCTTCTCCAGCAGTCAGGACACTTATGAGCACCTGACCCATTTCATTCCCAACAGAAGTGAGCCATTGTGCGGTGCCTTTAGCCAAGCCAAAAAGTTTCTTTGTGCTGTAAAATAAACACTTAATAAGTGGTTACTATATAATTGTATTATAGCATTTAAACCAAACCTTATTGGTGGAATCCAGTTTTAATATGGAGCCATAGGTTGAGGTGATTCCAGCCTTGATATCCTCCAGCCTGTTCAGAATACTATGTTAGCTGTACACCACAAGCAGCCACTTACAGCTTGGCAATGCCACAGGTTTGGGGGGCTCTTCAAGCTTTGGTGGAATCAGGCAACAGCCACTGGTAAAGGCTTTGCACTCTTGAGTGTAACGTGCAATCATTTTAAGTCACTCTTCTTCACTGTGGTTTTCCCTCAGCTGGCCAATGATTCACACAGAACCATTCCCTAGCCCTCGCTCCCATATGAAGTGAATGACCCTGATGTCACAAGCATATATGCAATATTAAAAATATATTAGCACACAAACTTAAACGAATATCAATACCTTATTCTAGTAACAGAATAGGCTCAGTGATTTTTTGAGTTGAGACAATTACCCTGACTGCAGTGTATTTTTCCAACCACCATATGGCGCCAAAAATGCACCAACACAGTGTCAGCACAGAGCCGACCCAGTGTAGGAAAGGTGCTACACACGCGTTGGCGCGTCATCTACCCATCCCTACCCTGAACTCAGAGCATTGAGCCAGTCCAGCTGCTCCAGAATCTCTTTATTATAAGCGAGACAGCTGGAACGACACTTGGTGCAAATTAGCCTCTGTGACAAAGTTGTAATATTGGTCAATATCCAGGACCTGTCGTCTGGAATGCTTCCACTGCTCACTGGATGCTTTGTTAGTACAAAGCAGGCTGAAACACAGCCTCAGCCTGGAAAAATGGGTGGGGCTTGGTGGTATACAAGGGCTGGTTGAAGAGGTGTATAAAAAACTGAAGATGGTTTTGGAGCTCCAGCTTTCCACTTACACTTATTTCGGCGTAGTCTTAAGTCACAGAAGAGGGTGTTGCAGCAGGCTCTGGCTGACATGGGTTTTGTGATATACAAAAGGAATGAGATCTATAACTAAAAAAAGGACAAACTAAACATGTATATTATATTGTTTTACCACATTCCCATCTGAACAGTGCTTCTCCTCCGGCCTCTGTCGTTCTGCTCGCGGGTGGAAGAGCAAGAAAAAGGGGCTCCTCAACTGCAGGCTGTAGTGAAACACTGGTGTGTGGAGCTTCAACCCAACTCTCAGAAGGACCAGTACTTGCTGCAAGTGCAGATGTGGATTAAGGCTAAAATTACAACATAACATTTGAATTAAATTCAGATTGATATGCTTATATTACACACACATATTAGAACACAAAAAAATATTGATCTTCACCTGAGGTTTTAAGTTGGACTTTGTGTTTTCAAGAGTTTCCCCCAAACCTGGACCTTTCAAACTTTTAAGAAAGAGAAAACATTCATACAACCATTACAAAGTATTTCAAAACATCAACAGCAACAGATATTTACTGAAGACAGGGTCAATTTCAGTCTTTTCGCAATGCAAATTTAACGAAGTTCAGCTAAGTTATTTCGTTTATCTGTTCATCTATTTTAACCTTTCCCAATCCTGTTTCAGCTGAACACTACACTTCTGTCAGTTTTATTATCACCTAGGGCTGGGAGATATGGGCAAAAAATAAAATCTTGATTTTATTTTCATTTTGGACTATTTCGATTTTAATAGATTTTATTTGAAGTCATCATTATTAAGAGCTCATATTTTAAAGCATCTATAAAGGATGAGCCAGTGATCTTGTTTTAATTCATATCAAAACTATAAATAAGTGTTTGCTACTCTAACTATTAGGCCCAATTAAAATCGTCATCATTATGATTTTGTTGTTGTTTCATATTCAAAAGTTTTAAGTTTGCCTGTGTCCATCACTCACTACCGTCACTCAAACTGCGTTGCTATAGTTACAGTGGATTTACACTAAGTGCAACTTGGATGCGAGTCACGCAGAACTTAGAAAGTGCTTAAAACCAATGCGTTGATTTACACCGTGCTCCGACATGTCCGACTGCGAGTGCGAGAGTCGCGCGACTCTGCGGAAAGAATCTGCATGAAGTCTATTTTTGTCGGAGACCGCAGCGGTCTGGTGCGGCTTTCATTCATTATACGAGCGTTCTCGCGGGAATCTACGTGACTCCACGTGGCTTTGGACAAAACCGGACCACAGTTGACAGCATCTGGTGTAACAGGCACTTAGCAAGAAACCCGCACGTGTCCCGACCCGCACCCGCCTCGCAGTCTGTGTAAATCCAGCGTTACTCTCACACTTAAAGGTGGGGCCTGCTGCTTTTGGGGAGAGAAGACCGGAGGATATCGTATGCATATATATATTGTTTGCTGTTAACATTTACTATCATGTATTTATGTGATGTTTATTCAATATAAGTTTCTTACCACCGAAGATCCATTTTGACCACTTGATTGGTCTGTGCAGGTTGTGGGCCTGGATGAGGGAGTAGGCAGCTGTTGGTAGAACACAAATAAGTAGAATGGATTCAGAAGTGATCCTTGGAAAATCTCCTTTAGAAACATGGCCACCAGTGATTTAATGAAAGCTCATTATTAATACACTTAGTCTACGACAAATCAGTACAGATGAGATTAGTGCCCGTTTCATGCAAGTGAAGTGACATAATTACTTGTTTTTACTGTTGTTATTATTATGTAACACCCGTTTCAATTAGCTAGGTTATAACACTGCGTTAATTGCGTTCATCAACTACTAGAAATAAAGAAGAACGTATGTAACCTTTGCAATAAAATTATTTAGATACAACATAAGAAATTTAAATTTTCAAAAATAGTAATTTAGTAAATAAAAAAAAGTTTTTAGAAAATACAAAAAATAATAAAAATATACTTTGTGTTTGCTACCCTTTTCCCCCACAAACAGACCTTACATTTAGTTTAGTTTAATTATCTATAACCTTTGTTTTATTTCAACCATTACTTGTTCAATTAGCCTGATATTGCTTGGGTATGTTGTGACCTTATGGAGAAGCTAAACCCCAAAATAACTTTTTTGGGCTGTTCAACTATGTATATAGAGTGTAAATAGCATTGTCTACTGTTTGAAGTCATTTTTTTGTATTTTTAATGCAAACTAAGCAAATTAGCAGGTTTCAGGTCAAAAAAGTCACAAACTGGCTCACTGCAGACTCATGTCAGCTCTAGACTCTGTGACCTCAGACCTCAAAATCGAGATTTAATTGCCGACACCTGTTGTCAATCCAATTACACTGCTACTCTCCTCTCTAAGCTCCCCCTTTCCCCTTTTCCCAACGCTTTTCAGTGAGTTTGCGGTGTTTGGAATGTGTTTGTGGGTGGAGTTTAGGGGGTGAGCTTACCTTAAACAAACTAAAAAACAAAAAAAGAGGCTGCTTCGCATGCTAAGCAAGCCAAAAATAAAAGCACGTGCACCGTCTCTGTGCGTGTTTTTATTTTGTTTTGTTTGTTTATTGTTTTCACGAAAAACCTAGTACCATTCAGAGGTGTTGACGAGGCTGGGCGCGCGAGCATGACCACGCGCTGCTTCGGCAAATGGCGTCTACGTCCTGCTTATCACATCCACAGCAGGGTCCAAAGCGAGGGCCTAGGTCTGCTGTGTATTAAAGTCTCTCTAAGTATGATTGCCAAAAACACAACACCCTATACTCTACGTACAAATGGTATCACGAGGTTAGTTTAAACATTGCTAAGTTGATAGCTCACGTTTAGCATTTCACAAAACTGAACACAACTAGGGTGACCAGACGTCCCGAAAAATTCGGGACAGTCCCGAAATTCACGCATGTGTCCCGAATCCCGAATCCTGTCCCACGTGTCCCGAATTTCATCCTTGTCCCGACTGACACCTCGCAGTCTGACCTGCATGTCATTACATCAGGCTGCACGTCCACATTACGCCCCAAACACTGTATGAGAGGCTGTAGTGCTGCCGGAGTCTTTAAAATGCATCAATACAGACTTATTTTCTGTGCAATTTGATTGAAAACCGCTTCTCCTCGGGGCCTGGTGGAAAGTGTAGTGATAACACACAGGGAGCGCGGGGAGAGAAGCGGCTGCAGCTGCTGCCTCTGTGTCTCCCTATGAGGAAGTCAACAGCAGATCACAGCTCATAGAACAACTCCACTTGGGCAAAAGTTGGTCATATATGTTTGCCGTTCCGCCCCCAAATCCTCGTGCGGTGCGGTGTGTTTGGCCCGCGGAGCCTGGCTCCTGCCTGCGCGAGGCATTTTGCTTTCCATCCTGCTCCTCGTGCGTAATGTTTGGCCCGTACGCGCTCCTTCCGCGCACAGATGACTTCCCACTTCGCCTTGGACTCCCTCGACAGAAACTAAAGTCATACACTCGTTTTGCGTGGTTTCTAAAAGTAGCCTGCTTAACAGAAATGTGTTTCGCGGTAATTTTCTGATTGAATCTGCAGATCTATTAGTTCATCAGGTGTTTTTTGGTTTATTCAGCCAATATGAGACGGATTGACACGAATTAAAGACTGTTCAATGCTTCCTGGTGTGAGGAACATTATTCTTTTGTCAAAAAAAGTTATAAGGTTTCTGTTTCTGCACTATGTGCTGCGAATGATGCAAGCATCTAGACTTGTCACTCTGAGCGCGCTCCCCCCCCCCCCCCCCCCCCCCCCCCCCCCCCCAAAAAAAAATAAAATAAAAAATCAGCGTCCCGAATTTTGAACAATCTCATCTGGTCACCCTAAACACAACAGGCAGTTTTGAACAAAATACTTTCAAGTACTCACAACATCCAGCAACATCCAGTAAAAGTAATCCATCAATGAGCCAGTGGACTCGCATCTACTGCTCCGATGTACAAGACTATTTACTCTCCGATGACTGAGCTCCCGTCTCTGCTCACAGCCAAGTGCGCTAACTTAGCTATATGGTTCTAGAACGGTCACAAAAGGTCACGCCCAGTTCCTCTGATTGGTTGACATAGGCACATTATCCAATCGCATTACAGAAAATAAAAGATTGACAGCAAATGTTGTGCACAGACCACGTTTTTTATTGCATCGTTAACAAGCTTGCTTAAAAAAAACAAAACATGAACTTAATCAATAAACTTGACAAAACCCTTGGGTTGGCTTATAATGATTTTAACTATTTATAAAGTGCTAGTTATGTCTCTTATAACCTGTTTAATAATTTCCACATACAAACACATTTAAATTGTTTATTTATTTATTTATACAAATCTTTTTTTTTTTTTTTTTTTTTTGATGTTTCAGTCATCTTAAAGTGCATTCCGGTGGCAAATAAATGTATTGTGGTGATTGTTTATCTTGTATGTGAAGTGGGACTTCCTCAACTATGTCCCAGTTCACAAGTGGGATTTACTAGTTTGAGAGGCGTTCCAGCGCATTTTTACAAGTGGGAAGTGGGAAATATACCAGTTCCCAGTAGCCTGGAACGCAACATCAGAGCTCCGATCTTCCGAGTTCCGAATTGTAAATTCCCACTAGAACAATCCAACTCGAAGTTCCTACTTGGATACTCAAAGAGAAGTTCAGCGCAGCACCCTCCGTTTTGAGAAAGATAAACCTCCTTCCGACAACTTCACTACTGATCGTACCTGAGTTATTTTCTGATTAGTTTGTCTCTACAGTTCACTCGAGCTCCAATTTACTTAAGACATTTGAAGTGAAAACAACAGATGGCAAGAGTAGTCTTTTTTAGTTCCTAATCTGGAGTAAGGTTTTAAAACATTGCCATGACAAACCAGATGTAAAGGAAAAATGTTGATTTTATTTTTACTTAAATGTTATTTCATTGGATTTTTGCAATGCACATTGTCAAAATGCTAAAAATAAAACAGGGTGAAAAACTATATTATAATGCCACAGTGCCCCTTTAAAAAAAAAAAAAAAGACTTGTCATGACTTGATGCCAAAGCATCAACTTTACTTGACTCACTTGGCAAAAAACTTTGACTTGACTTGGATGTACTTGTAACTTACAGTTTTTTTTAATCGCTTTGGCACATTTTTGGGAAATTGTGATAAATATGGCAAAAGCTCTACCTATTCAGTCAGATTTATCACTCATTTGTCTAAACATTTTAGAATGATTGCACATGTACACTTTTTGTGCAAATCTCCTGACACTTTTGTGAAAATAACACTTTGTGGTCAAAATGATAAACACTCATCTCTAAACTGCACTTTTTGTGTAAAACATTTCACACTCATGTAAAAACTACACTTGTTTGTTTGAACATGAAACAAAAGCAACACATGGATTAACTTTCACCTTTACCAGCCAAGCACTGCTTGGAATTTATTTCAACATGATATCAATTTATTTTTCAGAATATTTTGGAAATTAAGGAGATTGTGAAACAAAAATATTCAGAATTGTGAAACAAGCACATGATTTACTGACAATGTAAAGTAAATTCTTCGACGAGCTAAAAGTGTGTTCCTGTCTAATCTTGGCCACAGTGAAGTGTCTGACATTGGGCTAAATCAGTGGTTCTCAACCTATTTCAGTCGCGACCCCCAAAACAACAACCGTAAACATTCGCGACCCCCAAGTACAAAATGTAAGCGACCTGCAAAGTGGTAATGTCTTATGTCTGTTTTTATTTTGAAGCCATAAGCCTGGGTACCTTCTTCTGTAGACCAGAAAAGATGAATTTATGTCTATCACTGCATTCAAAGAGTGTCAAACCATGTTTAGGATGTCAATATTAAATTTCTCATATCACTAGGGGACCCCCAGAAATCCTTCCCCGACCCCCAGGTTGAGAACCACTGGGCTAAATCATCTGTCCTGTCTCCTGTCCTCTTTCTCCTCACATCCTCACACTTCTGTCTCTGTCTTCATGTTCTCTTCCTCACACTTACGCTCTAAAACAAATGTGACTCTATTTGTCCTAATAGAGTTGTGTTCATGGGCCAGATTTATTTGTCAGAAGAGTCACAGCACATGTGTTCATTGTTCAGGTGATTGAACCAAGAAAACATCACTTTGGAGCAAAAGTGTTGGTTATAAAAACATAGTTTAACAGCAGTGACTGAAGAGTTAAGGAAGGCTAATTGTGTGTAAGGTTTTGCAAAACACTGTGTGAGGAGTTCAGCAAAAAGAGTGAAGACAGACATGGTTTTACTGTTGTAGCAAAGGTAGAATGTGTTTTGCATCCTGGATGTTAAGTTTTGAAGTGTGTTCAATTATCTTGACTTTGGAGCCAAAGCTACTGAAAAAAACTGTAAATGTTATGACTTGAGACCTAAATGTTATGACTTGAGACTTGTGACTTCAATGTCATGACTTGAGACTTACTTCTGTCTTGAATGTTTTGACTTGAGACTTATTTGTGACTTGAATGTTATGACTTGAGACTTACTTGTGATTTAAATGTTATTACTTGAGACTTTCATGTGACTTGAATGTTGACTTGAGACTTAATTGTGACTTGAATGTTATGACTTGAGACTTACTTGTGACTTGAATGTTACTTGAGGCTTACTTGTGACTTGAATGTTATGACTTGAGACTTTCTTGTGACTTGAATAATATGACTTCAAACTTACTTGTGATTTGATTGTTATGCCTTGAGACTTAATTGGGCCTTGAATGTTATGACTTGAGACTTACTTGTGACTTGAATGTTATGACTTGAGACTTACTTGTGACTTGATTGTTATGACTTCAAACTTACTTGTGACTTGATTGTTATGACTTGAGACTTTCTTGTGTGATTTAAATGTTATGACTTGAGACTTAATTGTGACTTGAATATTATGACTTGAGACTTACTTGTGACTTGAATGTTATGACTTGAGACTTTCATGTGACTTCAATGTTATGACTTCAAACTTGTGACTTGATTTTTTATGACTTGAGACTAATTGAGACTTGAATGTTATGACTTGAGACTTACTTGTGACTTGATTGTTATGACTTGAGACTTAATTGTGACTTGAATGTTATGACTTGAGACTTACTTGTGACTTGAATGTTATGACTTGAGACTTAATTGAGACTTGAATGTTATGACTTGAGACTCATTTGTGACTTGAATGTTATGACTTGAGACTTATTTGTGACTTGAATGTTATGACTTGAGACTTTCATGTGACTTGAATGTTATGACTTGAGACTTAATTAAGAATTGAATGTTTTGACTTGAGACTTACTTGTGACTTGAATGATATGACTTCAAACTTACTTGTGACTTGATTTTTTTATGACTTGAGACTAACTGAGACTTGAATGTTATGACTTGAGACTTTCTTGTGTGACTTAAATGTTAAGACGTGAGACTTATTTGTGACTTGACTGTTATGACTTGAGACTTACTTGTGACTTGAATGATATGACTTGAGTCTTACTTGTGACTTGAAGGATATGACTTGTGACGGCCCCCGCCGTCCTGTCTGGGGGCGGGCCTGCCATCAGGGGCACCTGGGCCCGGGTGTCCCTGCCAGATAAAGCAGTCTTCACTCCTCTCACTCTCTCTCTCTCCTCTCTCCCAGGAGGACACCGCCAGGACCAGCCGCGGCAGCTACCACTCTGTCTCTTTCGTATATTTGCAAATTATGTACAATAAAGACGTCTATTTTATAACTCCGGCTGTTGTCTCCACATTATGTTGTGGCCCTTGAGCCATGGGTCATGACATGTGGGGGCTCGTCCGGGATTTAAAAGGTTATTTTTTGTAGTCAGCGCGTTTAGTTTTGTTAACTTTATGTAGTTAATTTTTGTTGCAGACTGTGGCTTTTGGTTTGGCGAGAGCGCGCGTTGATTACAGCTAATTTGGACCTGGTGCGCACCTACTGGATGCGCGTGCGTTTGTTTTTGTGGAGACACGGCGTTAATTAGCCTTTATTTTTGTTTAAGTGAATCGAAGCGAAAGTAAGTGGCTGCCCCACTGTTTTTTGGAGTCCCTCGTTAGGATTTAGTGGCGTTCCCACAAGGGGTTTTGCCTCTTTTTGTTTCAATCAGGGCTGCGGTGAACGTGGTTTGAAGCTTCAGCTTGGGAGCGCATCCGTGGTGTGCTGAGGGGTTGCCAGCGTGCTGGTCGCTTCCCAGACCCATCGGGCTCAGGCTGAGCACATAGGCTCGGCCGCAGCGCATAACTACCCGCCGCATGTGACCGCAAAGAAGATCAGGCATAAGCAGTAAGATCTGGGTTAGGTAGTCAGGGCGGGGGCTCCGAGGGTCAGGTCGGGCCCTCTATTCGTCTTGTGGGGTAAGTGCTGTGCTTTCTATTCGATTTACTTGTTTATGTATTATTTAGGCTATTTATTTTTGTTATGGCGTCTGTTTCAGATTTTTTTTCTGCACCTTCAGAAAGTTTTTTGTTTGATTGTAACAAGAAACAATTAATGCAGATAGCCAAACACTATGGCATTAAAGTTGGCAATAATTTACGTAAAGATGAAATTAAAGAAACAATCTGTGCCGTGCTGGTTGATAAAGGTGTCCTGGGAGAGGGAGAGCATCAGTCGGGTTTACCAGTCAATTCTAAACCCGAGCTGGTTTCTAATTCATTTGATGGGCTAACGTTTGAGCAACGCAAGGAGTTAATGCTATTACAAATGGAGCAAGAAAAAAACAGACAAAATGCTGAATTGGAACAAATTCGTTTAAAAACAGAGGCTGAAAAAGTGGTTCAATTGGAGTGTGTCAGACAAGAAACTGAAAAAATGAAATTGGAGTTGCAACAATACAAATTAAATTTGATTCGTGATGGCAAAGTAAGCGATGTTTCTTTGGGCGAAGAATCATTCTCTTCGGTGGACTGTGTTCCCAGTGCATTTGATGTGGGTGCCAGTTTGCGCTTAATGCCAAAATTCAGTGAAAAAGATCCTGACACATTTTTCATTTTATTTGAGCGCATTGCTGATGCGGAAAAGTGGCCTGACGCAGACAGGGCCTTGTTGCAAAAGAAATGCGTGGCGATTGGGAAGAGGGCTTGCCCTGGCTTATGTTGTCAGCCCGGGAGGTGGTGCAGGAAAGCACTGGGTTCAGTCCAAATGATTTGGTGTTTGGGCACACAGTGCGTGGTCCTTTGTCCCTGCTTAAAGATGGGTTGGTAGTGGATTCGGATCCACCTAAAAATGTTGTTGACTACGTTAATGGGTTTCGACACAGATTGTATACAGCAGTGGAAAAAGCGCGTGAAAATTTGGAATGTGCACAGTCAAAAATGAAAAATATTTTGACCGTAAAGCAGAGCGCCGTGAGTTCAGCCCAGGTGATCTGGTCCTGGCTCTGACTCCTATGGTTAGCTCACGTTTCGTGTTAGCAGACGCATTGTCACGTGCGCCTATGTAAAAAAGAAAAGGTTCTGTAATGTCTGTTCTGTTCTCTTCTGCTCCTCCTCTCAGTTTCAGGCGCCGGAGACTTTGGTGGTGGAGCAGAGAGGCAGCATGGGACGGAACATAGGCTAATTGGTGACTGTGTCCTCATTGTAAATAGCTTAAGCCTTTGCTCATGTGAGTAGCCCATATTTTTAAATTATATGTAAAATTTAAATTTAAAAAAAAAAAAAAAAAAAAAGGGAAATGTAATTTTGGTGGTATGGCTACTATGAAAAAAAAAAAAAAAAAAAAGTTGTAGTTTGGGTTCTGGAAAGCCCTGGGGGTCTTTTTTTTAAGAGGGGGGTGTGACGGCCCCCGCCGTCCTGTCTGGGGGCGGGCCTGCCATCAGGGGCACCTGGGCCCGGGTGTCCCTGCCAGATAAAGCAGTCTTCACTCCTCTCACTCTCTCTGGCCCTTTCCGAAA
The DNA here is from genome assembly GCA_038363315.1 of Mugilogobius chulae. Classification (NCBI taxonomy): domain Eukaryota; kingdom Metazoa; phylum Chordata; class Actinopteri; order Gobiiformes; family Gobiidae; genus Mugilogobius; species Mugilogobius chulae. Next base: position 1,198,290 of record CM076397.1, read on the forward strand.
CCAGTTCCTCCTCCCTTCTCCTCCTCACTTCTGCTAACTCCTCACTGAGGACTCCTTCACAGCTGAGCGGAGGTTGCTTCATTAGAGCGCTAAGAACTGTGGCTTTCGAACTGCACTTTCCTCGCTCAGACTGAAGAGACACGCCCCCTACTGACGCACATTTATTAAAGTTTGATTCAAATAAAGAGAATTGACTCTTATTAAGAAGCATTTTGATGATAATAATGATACTAGCACTATCCTACTCCAGACTAATATTCATCCCAGTTCTCAAAACGCACTGACTTGGTCAAAATACACTTTTTTATTTAACTAGACATGCCAGAAGGATTTACACTGTCAACAACCACAACAAACATGAAAAAAACGGCTTTGTATTGAGGCAACTGTCATTAAAATAAAAAGATGCAATATTTCTCAGTGTTTCTTGTGTTTACATGAGTGGATAATATGTTTTTAAACGTCTAATTTCCTAAATAAGATGACACATAATGCACGCATGTTGTTTTATTTGTTTAATCTGCATTACTGACGTTGTGTCTTTGCTGTTGCTAAAAGTAGATCCTATAAATAAAAATACATTTATAATGTCGAATTGTGTCTAGGCATTATTTTCTCATCATTTATCAAAGCCCTTCAGTCTCTAACAAAAGCACAAATAAAGTTGTTTGCTCTTCTAAATAAACGCGGAACTAAACGTGTGGTGTGTTGTCCACGTCGGGCTGCTCTCAGGTGTTACACACACGTGTTTAGTGTGCACTGACAGCCGACTCGCTCTGAAGGAGCTGATAAGACACTTTTCCTCCCTCCTCGCTCCGTTTCGAACAGCACTTACCTGTCGGCTCCTTCGCGGGAACGCGCACAGAGAGGAATAGTGCGTAGGAAAAGGAAGGAGGAGGCGGTTTCGGAAAGGGCCTCTCTCTCCTCTCTCCCAGGAGGACACCGCCAGGACCAGCCGCGGCAGCTACCACTCTGTCTCTTTCGTATATTTGCAAATTATGTACAATAAAGACGTCTATTTTATAACTCCGGCTGTTGTCTCCACATTATGTTGTGGCCCTTGAGCCATGGGTCATGACAGACTTCAAACTTACTTGTGACTTGAATGTTATGACTTGAGATTTTCTTGTGTGATTTAAATGTTATGACTTGAGACTTAATTGTGACTTGAATGTTATGACTTGAGACTTACTTGTGACTTTAATGTTATGACTTGAGACATCTGACTTAAATGTTATGACTTGAAACTTAATTGTGACTTGCACATAGGTGACTTATTTCCACTTCTGGTCATTATTATAACTCAATGAGAAATCCCTTTAAAACTGCCCCCCCCCCCCCCCCCCCCAAAGCCTTGAAGACTTATTTAACAGTCACAACATGGCAGCCCGAAACTCCTCGCCAGCTAGTAACTGGTTACCATGGCGACTGTGACTCTAGCGTTCAATTTACGTCAGCCGCGGCGCTACCAGCAGCTACTTCCGCCTCAGTCAGCTGTCAGAGGCGAGAGGGGGAACCACAAGGAGGAAAAAAACACAACAGCAGCGACGAGCCACGGTCAAAATGTCCAGCCTTCCAGACAACTTCAGCGGCTACACCATGACCCAGCTCAACGAAATCCTGGAGGACGACGAAAAACTCACCAATATGGTTCAGGAAATGAACGAGGTGCGTACGAAACATCCCCCGTATTTGTGTTTGTGGTGGTTAGCTTGCTGGCTTGTACGCTGCTCCTTTTTTCACTCCTCCTCTTATCCTTTTGTTTTGTTTGCCTAAAATACGCAACGGGAAACCAATCGAGACGCAAATTTTGCCATCTTATAAGTTTTTAACGTGATGGTCGCGCTGTTTTATGGGTCTTAATGCCTCGAAATGCGACGTAAATCTTTGAACAAAGCGTTGAAAAACCGAGTTAGCATTGTCTCAAGTTTGGACCCACGAGGGTTGGCATTCATTTGTGGCATTGTCGTTTCACTCAAGTGCCCTTTTCTTGACCACAGGGCCTCGTTCGCTTCTCTGAACATTTTGTGTCGGGAAAATGGTGCAGTGTTTGTATAATCCAAGCCAAAATGTTAATAAATTAGTTCATAATTAGCTCCCGGTTAGGGCACAACTGTCAAGTCTTTAGCCTAAATCGAAACTGAGACATTTTGTTTCCTATCATAAAGTGTTTATGATCAGTTGGGCAATTATTTTTCACTTAAATTAAGTAAATATGATTCTATTTAAGATTTGTTGCATGTTTATCTTCAGTTTAGATATTTTGGTGAGGTTTATAATTGCACTTCCTGGTTGGACACGGTCAGCAAACATGACACAGGTAGAGGTACTCTCAACAACTGTTACCTAGCAACTATCTCGTAAGCAAGTGTCCATATACTGTATATAGTTAGGGTTTGGCAAGTAAAACTACCAGATAACATCTTTATTTTGACAATGAAAAGGTGTTTTTTAGATGGCATAGGTTTCTTAAAACTATTTTCTGTAATTTTCTACTCTTACGGAGAAAAATATTTACCACAGAGACTTGATGAGAACTTTATTTGGGTTTTAATTTGAAATTTGATGTACTACTGATGTTGGATTAGTTCTTTTTTAGGCAATTTTAGATCAGTCCTGCGTCATACTGTATGATGGTTTACATTTTAGATAATTTATGTGGAAATCAGTCCACAGTGTGAACCGATTTCTACCTGAATAGATACATTAACCAGATATCTGTTCTGGGGAGAAACTGATTGATGAAGTTATTTTATTGGAAAAAAAAAAATGGGTATACTTCCTTTTAAAGGTCATTTTTTCCAATTTTTATTTAGTTTGGTGTGATAGTCCTTGTGGTATAGAGGGATTTTCGGTCGACGTCACTTTCCGCCCTACTGCGTTATGCAGAAAGACCCGCTCTCCGTCTGTTTACATGGGGAAACTACTTAGAATAAAACATCGAAACGGGACGAGAGCAGCTGTTTCCATCAGGTCTGAATCGATATGACAGACATCTGTTTTTTTTACTCATCTGAATGTAACTTGTAAGGTTCGTAAGGCCAAATTTCATCCACAAATGTTGACTTAGCAGCATAACATTTGTTTTCACATAGCGACAAACTCTTGTAGTTAGCTGACAACGGTGCTTTTTTTGACTTGATTCCACTGTTTGTGTCTATGAGTGTGCGTGCATCGCCTGTGTTGATAAACGAAAAATCCCTCTATATGTTTATCATAGTTTTACAGCAGTTAAATGGCAAATTATGAAGAAATGGGCAAATAAAACTTGAAATTTACAGGACATAGTTTGAATACCGAAACGTGTCAGCAAAAAGCAACGTAAAGAAGACAATTTACACACAATGTAAATGAGTAAACTTTGAGTTTTCTATGAAAAAGTGCATGATAAATGCAGCACTTTGTGAAAAAATAAGACACTGAGTTCTGTCTGAATTGGATAATAAAACATTTTAGTTCTTATCAGGAGCTGAATGCAGCTGTCTGATTGGCTGTGCTTGGGGTGGTCACTCCACCTTCACTTTGTTGTTTGTAAAAAGAAGTTTATAAGTTAGAATGGCAAACAAAATGAATACATGTTGAAGGATTTATGAGAGGAAGTTGTCAGATTTAATACCTAAATCGGGTTTGCAGTGTGAAAATCAGCTATCCCACCTTTAAACAATAGAGGTTATGCAGGTGACATCACAGCATTCTGCTGTGAGTGGTGAGTGGCAAGAATGCATTAGAGTCAATGGAGAGAAAGGACATTTTCTCTTGTAAGAGTTCAATAAACAGCTAAAACAGGAAAACTAAACTACAGTTTGATAACAAATTCAACCCACCACAAGTCTACTGAGCATAGGTTTTGTAACTGACATGTAAACAAAGAAAATCAAGTCAACAGTTGGAGCAAAACATACAAAACAACAAGACTTTAGCTTCTCTCACATTTATCAGAAATTGAAATCACACACAGTTGAACTTATTACCTTTTTCTTCTTAAAAAATATGTTTTTGAGTCCGTTTTGTTGCAGTTAAAATGTCCTAAATCATCAACTGTTGTTAGCAGACAAGCCGTTGCCACAACAACAAAGAAATACATTGAAGAAATGCCACTCATTCTAAAGTTGCTAAGCATTTTTGGAATAAAATGATGTCACCTGCATAACCTCTATAGTTTAAATTTACAATGTGGTTGCTAGGTAAAAGTTGTGGAATTAACTTTGTCATATAGAGGTTATGCAGGTGACTAAATGTGAGTGCTGAGTAGCAACAATGCATGAGAGTCAATGGAGAGAAAGGACATTTTCTCTTGTAAGAGTTCAATAAACAGCTAAAACAGGAAAAATAAACTACAGTTTGATAACAAATTCAACCCACCACAAGTCTACTGAGCACTGGGTTTGTGACTGACATGTAAAAAGAGAAAATCAAGTCAACAGTTGTAGCAAAGCAGATAAAAAAAAAGACTTTAGCTGGTCTCGGCTGGACAAAAGACAATAATAAACCTCATTGAACGCTCACAAAGTTTAATGAAATCTTAACCACGTTCACTGTGTTTAATGCCGTCTAAAGAACCTCCCTCTTAAACTATTACCGACTAAACCATGTGATCTGTTTATGTCATGTCATTATTATGCAGTAAATAATTAACACACTCACACACACACATGATGCAGTGCTTTTCCATTGAGTATGACAGGTGTGGACTCTAGCCTTGTTGAAGAACTTACAGAACAGAACGGTGCAATTTACAGTCTGTGTGGTTACTGCCTGCCTGCGATAACTCTGCCGCTGCGGTGATAAGCAACTGATAACGGCCACCGCAGCCTTTACATTCAAAAGACAAGCACTGCAGACATGTTTGGCAAAGGATTAAACGTACAAATCAAGACTGAATAAAGGCAATATTAGCATCACAAAAGAAAGGTATCTTATCGCATGAATGTTTTCATCTGATGTCTTCTCTTCCAAATGTGTTTGTATTTATTAGAGGTTATGCAGATGACATCACAGCATTCTACATGTTCATGCTGAGAGAGTCAATGGAGAGAAAGGACATTTTCTCTTGTAAGAGTTCAATAAACAGCTAAAACAGAAAAAATAAACTACAGTTTGATAACAAATTCAACCCACAACAAGTCTACTGAGCACTGGGTTTGTAACTGAAATGTAAATCGAGAAAATCAAGTCAACAGTTGTAGCAAAGCAGATAAACAACAAGACTTTAGCTTCTCACATTTATCAGACACTGAAATCACACACAGTTGAACTTATTACCTTTTTCTTCTTAAAAAGATGTTTTTGAGTCTGTTTGTTGCAGTTGCAGCCACGACAACAAAGAAATGCATTCAAGAAATGCCGCTCATTCTAAATGTTCTAAAATAGGAAAAAGCAGCTACAGCCTGATAATAAATACCAACAACCAGAAGTATTCATGTCATGATTAGAGGTGGGCTATATATCAAATTTTAGAGAATATTGTGATTGTTTTTTCTTTTTTTGAGGATATCCAAAAGGTGGGAATGTTGATTTTCATACTGCGAGCATGATTTAGGTTTTAAATCTGACAACTTTCTCTCCTAAATCCTTCGACACATGGTTAATATCAACATGTATTCACTTTGGCTGCAAATAAGACTCATAAACTTCCTTTTACAAACAACAAAGTGAAAGTGGACTGGACCACCCAAGTTCAGCCAATCAAAGAGCTGCTTTTGACTTTTGACTCGTACTAAAATTCTTTATTATTCAGTTTAGATAGTACTCAGTGGTATAAGTGCTGCATGTGTCATGAACTTTTTCAGTGTAAAACACAAAGTTTACAAAACTACAACTTTAAAAGTTAGCTACCCCAACTTTAAATATCAAGTACATCATTAATACCAAATATGCAGAAAAAATAGGTGCTTAAAACCCAAATGAAGAAAGTTACATTGTAAGTTTTCAAATAAGAGTAATAAGGTCATATTTTAGTGTCTCTGTTGACCAAATTTTGTATTGTGTTGAAAAGGAGCACTTTCTTGCATTGCTCTGTATAACATGTTTTTATTCATTAAACAATGAGACAAAATAATAGTTTAGGTTGATCTTTTTTGTTTGGAAATACTACCACATCCCAGTGATTAAGATTTCACATAACATTTAGCTGTTGTTTTTTTTTTTAACCCTGTTTGGTTGTTTTGGTGAAGTTCATATCGCCCTTTGTCCAGTAAATTTGACAAATGTGGAGTAGGGCTGGGCCATTCATTGAAACATCGAGATCAAATTGAGAATCAAACCAAATTGTCAATTATTTGGTGATGTGTTTTGAATCGAAAGATAAAAAACTAATCTTTTGTCAGTAACAATGTGTAATTTGGAGCAAAAGTCAAACTTTGAGGCAGAAAATTGATATATAAGTTTTTTTAAAAATCTAACAAATGGGACATATTTAAAGGGTTTTTTTTTTTTGTTTATGCTCATGAATGGCATTTTTCATTTGCTTTTGTTAGTACTTGGATGAGAGACCGCTGGAACATCAGGTGCCACAGTGGGACGACAAGAGTGGATTGTCGTTGTGTCTTTGGGCAAGACACTTAAACCACCCTGCCTCAGTGTCGGCTTACACTGGGTTCACAATCTAGAATCCACTCGGTTTCTAGATTGTGAAGCGCTTTGAGTGCCTGGAAAGGTGGAAAAGTGCTTTAGACAGCTTACCATTTAACTTTCTATTCTTTTAGTTGTCAATTTCTTCATGAATTGTAACTTGACTGCTTTAAAGGGAACCCTGGATATGAAGACAAATGTGGCTAAAACACTAGTACTGGTCATGCTTATTAAAATAAATTACAAACAAATATAACTGCTTACTATTTTTTATAAAATTGTCATTGTTTATGTTGTTTTCAAGCCACTGGGAGCCGCCATTTTGGTTGATGACATAAAATAGTGTTTCCATGGTTACTCCCACAGTTTCATCTGTGAACAGTTTCCACAAAAACACCACTGACAGTGTCCAGTTCTTACCTCTTCCTTTTGATTATCTTCAGTGTCACTAGATTCCACATAATCGTTCTGTATTTGGCCAAACTCTGGCTCAAATTGAAAAGGTTTAACCCAGGAATTCATGTTGCTTAGTTACCCGTTACCATGACAACACTATTTTATGTCATAACCGCAGCAAAATGGCAGCCTCCATGTCTTTTCTTCATAACACTATTTTAATAAAACTACAAATACTTTCAAGGTATTTGTCCTGTATTTATATAAGTGATGATATTATAAGTGTTTTAGGATACACATGTGATTATATCCAGGGTTCGCTTTAAAACTACTGTAATCAATATTTACCACTATCAGACTATCAAACAAAGTCAAAATTTAAAAAGTGTTATACTCTGTCATGTCGGTTTAAAAGAACTCACATGTTAACAAGAACGGACAGGTGGCTGCGACATGTTTGCGACGACCACAGGAATGCAGCGGTGCTCACTGTCACTGTCACTGTCACTGCTGCTACTCTGAGGATCCTGTTTTATGGATGGAAATAAGCAACATAATAAAAGCCTCAGAAGAAGATTTACACCTGTTTCACACACGGAGCCGTTTTGAGTCTTTTTACAATCGGACTACTGGGCAATTCTCAATATTTTTTTGGCGTAACCTGTTGTGTCAAATTCACTTTTCTAAATTTTTAACCTTGTTATAATGGCCTTCCTTTATCATTAGTTTACTCAAAGTTATATTTTAATTGATTCCTGCATGTTTGAGTAAGGAATCTATCCCCTCCCACTTGTCTGTATTTACTTCACGCTCAAAGTGACACGTAAATGGTTCAAAACTGTCCCATATTCACTTCTCCGCAATAATAATTTTTTGTTTAAAATGTGTTGCTTTTTACTGTTCATTTGTAGTTTTGAACAGGAAGTCATTCGAGCTATTTCTAATTTTATGTTGTTTTAGATCAACTTTGTGTTTTACAATGAACATAAGGTAAATTACTGATCTGCACATGTTCTAGTTTCTTACTAAATATAAAACAAAAACACACAATAGGACTCCTTGAACATTTAATTAAGTCTCAGCTGATTGGCAAAAACAGTTTTTCAAATTCACATTGTAATATATTTCATTTTGGTGATTTTATATTGGTGACTAACTAGAGTCATTCACACTTTATTTTACAACAGCTGCTTTTAGGCAACATTGACAGTATAGTAGAGAGTTTTATTGGACAGTAGAATATTTTCAGACAATTGCTGTTATATCCTTAGTTGAAAGTTAACAGCTTTGCGTTTTACATGTTTATTTTAGTTGACCATTCTTGTGACTTAATTCACTGCAAATTATATTCAACATTGCATTGTTGGATATCTTAAACACAATATTCACAATATTATATTCCATTGGATCTATTATCCACCTCTATTAAAAAAAAAAACAAAAACGCATAAATCTAAATAAAAAAAAGATAATTCTAAAATGCTCATTGAAATCTTACATTAAGTGAATTGTGAAGGTGCTCATTGGTGATTGAGAGCGCAAAGCTACGAAAAGTTTAAAAAGCCCTATTATTCTGGTCTATTCTGGGTTTTTTAAACTTGTATTTTTGTATTTTTATTCCAAATGTTGTTATTTTTATTCAGAATTAAAGCTCTCAGGTAAACGTGGAATGTTTGTAACAATTAATGACAATATTGACTTTCTATAGTTATTTGAAAGTTTAGAATACTTTTTTTGTTGTATTTTTAAACTGTTCTGCTACATTCATGATAGTGTGTAAAATTCATATACAGTACAGTACAGACCTAAAGTTTGGACACACTTTCTCATTCAAAGAGTCTCCTTTAAGCTACGGTCACAATGACCCGTACGAATAAAATGGTCGTACGAATCTTACAGGTCGTACGAAATCTGAGTTCGTAAGTGGCTCGTGGAGTGGAAACTGTTTTCCTACAGTCTTCTTACGGCAGACTTTCAACTCTCACCAACAACTCACGACATTCTTGGGGAAATGAAGCCGTACGGCATCCTTGCGTGTGCCCTAAAGCTTGCTTAATGCGTCTTTGCTGTAATCCTACATCTATTTTGTATCGCACGGGAGCTGCACGATGTCCCTGCGTCCAACGCAAGTCTTTATCAAGTTGTTTGTAGCTATTAAACCTTTCATAAACCGTACCAGAATAGCAATAACCTAATTGCACACCAGCAAAACACAATATGCTTATGAATAGCCATGCATATTCTGTGTAGGCTTTGTCTGAAATCTGTTCTGATCGTTTGTCTCTCTCACTCGAAACACAACAAACTAACAAAGTCAAACCTCCATAAAAACATCAAAATCGCTTTGTTCCTTACCTGTGTATTGCAGAGGAGACGCCAAAACTCCCAAAGCGAAGACGGATGCTGAAGACTAATCCACTGACATCATTGTGTTCATATAAAAAAGTTTGAAGCAAAAACAATATTCCACCGCCAGCGAGCAGAAGTTGTCCAAATGTCTACGTCTGTTACAGCTGTCCTCCCCGTGGTTGTGTCCATCTCCAGGCGATTTGCGTTTTCCCCGCGCGCTCCTGGTCCGGTCCGGCCGTGGTTCAAGCGATCTCATCCCTTCACGCTCCGAGTCTGGTCCCCGCGCTCTGAGTCCGGGCCCCCTGCGCGCTCCGTCCTTTCTCCGTGCGCTCCTTGTCCTGTCCTCCCCGTGCTCTCCTTGTCCGTTCCTTTACGTGTTTAAAGCTAGCTGCGTTTCCGTCGCGTGCTCCAGGCCCGTGGGCTTTCATACAGATCCCTCGTACGGGCTAAACTGCGCCTCAAGAGATGCGCAGTCTCCAGAGCGCGTCTCTCTCCACTTTGACTCTCCCGTACAGGCACATTGTACAGGCTTTAGTCTCTGCGTTCGTAGACTGGTCGTAGAAAATCTTCAACAAGACCATTGACCTGTCTACGAACTTACAAATGAGCTGCGAGCGCTGTTTTTTCGTAACAACGCCTCAAGAATGACGTAGGAAATGAGAAAAAAATTGTTCGCAGAGAGGTCGTAGGAGGTCGTACGGGTCATTGTGACCGTAGCTTTAGTTTCATGACTATGAACATTGTAGATTCACACTGAAGATATAACACCATGAATGACCAGGAGGAGAGTGATGAGCCTCCACTGTCACCAGACCTGAACCCAATCTAGATGGTTTGGGATGAGCTGGATCGCAGTCTGAAGCCAAAAGGGTCCAACAAGTGCTTAGCATCTCTGGGAACTTCTTCAAGACTGTTGGAAGAGCATTTTAGTAGACTACCTCTTGAAGCTCATCAAGAGAATGCCAAGAGTGTGCAAAGCAGTAATCAAAGCAAAAGAACCTAGAATATGACATATTTTCAGTTTTTTGGTTATATAGCCTAGGGCTGGGCAATATCGTGATAAAAATCGAATCATGAGTTCATACCTGTGACAATCAGATTTTTTGATGAAATCGTCAAATCGTGATTTGCTTTTTCTCTATTTGATGCATCTGTCTTTTCAAATATAGATATTTTCTCCAACCTATTAGTCTCAGAGTGGCCAAATCCAAGGAATGAAGCTTAACAATTTTTCAAGTTTGATTTATTAAAATATCACAATATATGACTGAAATATGGATTTTAGCATGTTTTCATGTCTAAAAGTCATTATTAATGTAAGAATAAAATCCCTAACACTTGTTTTACAGCTTCACACAATGTTCTAATTAATCGATTCTTTTATTAACTTTTTATTGAAGGGCTGAGGTGTCTTATTTCTCTCTGAAAATTTGGCAACACTGGTACGCTTTTGACAACTGGATTTAGCTGTTGATAGTAAATTGTATTTACCTCAAAGACAATAGGTAAATAAACGGTCTTTACAAGAATCGTGATGAAATCGTGATCTGGCTCCAAGAACATTGTGATATATATTTTTTGCCATATCGCCCAGTCTAGCCTACTATACTTCCACGTGTTCATTCATAGTTTGGATGCCTTCAGTCAGTGTGAATCTACAATCTTCATAGTCATGAAAATAAAATAAAAAAGTATTTGAATGAGAAGATGTGTCTAAACTTTTGGTCTGTACTGTATTACCCATGCAGCTTTAACACTGACAGATACAAGTGTGCTTAATATTTACTGAGCGGTTAAGTCTGAACAAAGGCTGCGTGTCACTGATGAAACGTGAGATCGCTGGGAACTTGTGCCACTGATGTAAGCGGCCAACACACCGACCATGTGCAGCACTTTGAATATTTAAATATGTGGAGTCGGATGAACTGAGGATGAGTCGGGTAATTAGCCTGTTTATTGGTTTATTTTAGATTACGGCTGCAACAAACGATTAGATGTTAAATTTGTGAGTTATATTTCATATTTTACATAATACTGTGAATGTTGTTCTCAAGAAAATTGAATAAATTGAGTGTATTGTTTATAGTAAAAAATGCTGCAAGAAAAAACAAATAATGTAGGGATGCACTGATACAGCTTTTTCACTTCCGATACCAATCTCGATACTTTGGAATTAAGAAGCCTATTTGTCAAAACACGATATCAACCGATACTAATGCAAGGAGTGAAAAAGCTCTTTTTTTCTTTTCAAAACATAAGAAATTATGGTTGAAGTCGACCAAAGAAATTCTTGGTCAACTAAAATCTTGTTCCATCGACCGATTAATCGACTAAAAGGGGGTGTGGCCAATGCTCTGAAGCAAAAATGTTTTTTTTTGGTTGATCAAACTGTGCTCAAAAAGACTAAATCTGATTTTATGCAAAAACTATTTATACAAAAACGTATACTTTTTGTTGCTGTTCAACAAACCCTGAAACAATACAAACTTATAAAGCAAACAAATTAATAAAAAGGGGTTGAAGTACTATCTATGATGATATAGGAGAATATTTTGACAAAATTTTATGACAAATTTGTCAATAGAACACGTACATTTAGTTTTTACTCTGAATACAGATGCATTTTGGCTGATTTCAAGTGAGAATATATTATTTTCAATAAAAATATGCTTGTTCAAAAGTCAAAATCAGGCACATTTCAGTTGCTTGTTATCTAATTTAAGATGATCATATTTTTCAGTGTAGCGTCTAAATAAAAAAATTTGTCGACTAAAAAAAGTTGGTCGACTAAGAATGCATCGACCGATTAATTAACTAAAGGATTACAGCACTAGAAATTAGTGCAAGTCAAAACTAAAGAACTTCAAATTAATAAAATGTCAAACAATATGAGACGTTCTGGATCAACATCATCCAGTAAATTAGTCTCATTATGCCCAATTAGTCTCACCTTAAAGGCCATTAATTAGTGTTTGCTACTGGCAGTTTGCTCAGTTCCTTTTCAGTGCGTTTGTAAAAAGACATTGAGTTCATGCTCCGATTTGATTTGCTTTGTATAAATGCAAATTTAAATTCCCCAACATGCATTACCCAAGCAAAAGAGTTTAAAAGCAGTGTGAGCAACTGGAATAGGTTGTGTTAGTGTGGGTAAGATCCACAATAGTTATGTCATGATGAGATATTTAAAAGTTTATTTCTGAAATTTTCAATCCGGTGATCTCTAAAACCAATCAGGTTTTGTATCACAACTCAACTCAAAATGTTAATGGTTTGTTGTGGTGTCACATGAAAGCAACCCATGAACCCACAATCTCAGCTCTTTACTGAAAAGGTTAGTTTCATGATTGTCAACATCATGACGAGTTGCCTATGAAGACTTCATAAAAGCAAATAGAAATGTTAGAAAAATCACACTATAAAACGTTCATTTATTAACAGCAAACATAAAAAAACAGTAAGAGAAGCACAGTGAAGCAAAGATCCACTCTTACGAACGGACAGTAGTGATGGGTCTCACGCGTTCGGGCGGGTTGGGTCTATACCCATGTTTCTATGGCTAAAGCATAGAAGTGTCTAGCTTCTATGCTTTGGCTTCAAGTACAGTGGTCCTCGTTTTATCGCGGGGGTTATGTTCCAAAAACAACCCGTGAAAGGCAAAACCCGCGAAGTAGTGATCTTCATTTTTTTACCAATAATTTCACCTGATAACCTGCCTGGTTATGATGTTTAGTGTCTTTTGTACAGGTAATAATGCACTGAACACATGATTCACCGCCAGATACAACAGCACGAGTCGTTTATGTGACCGCTTAAAGAGAGACGGTGCTGTGCGCGTTCGCCTGCTCTGCTTTTGGCACTTTGCCGTCCCGCTCCGCTCCAAAGCCGAACGCAGGGCCACGGATCACACGGACTCCGGAGCCGACACAAAACACATCCGGACTAGTGAAGACACAACACGCTCCTCAAACACATCTCTGAACTACACAAATAAACTGAAAAGTGAACCGCGATAGAGCGAGGGACCACTGTATCCAATAAGCCTCATGTAATGCATATTCTATGGTCCGGTTTAACAAACTAAGACACAACTTTGGTCTGGAGCACAATTTGACTACAAAATAGAGGAAAAAGTTATGTCATAAACACTCCCCCAGGACTCCCCTACAAAAGAGATTCTGAATTCCTGTGGACTTTCCTTGCCTGGGATCCAGAATTCACACTTCGGCAAACTGCAAAGATTGGGTCTGGTCGCCACGCCCTCCACCTGCGTTTCAGATTAAATCTACATCGTATCGGGCAATCAGATTAGTTTATTTGAGTGACGCAGATGAAACAAAGGAGCTGATTGGTCGTCTGTCATTTAGACCAATATCTAACTTCACTTACCTCACATTAAAATCGTTTTTTTGCTTGCTCATTGATTCTGCAGAAATCCGCAATGTTTTCAGTTCCACCTGATATTTTTTTTCTTGTATTTTTCTGTCGGGAGTGTCTGCGTGTCTCTGATTGGCTCATTAATCTGTCAATCACAGCTACAGACATCCGAAAGAGGAACACGTTGGCCAGACGATATATTTTTGATACATCGTCTGAATTTTCCAAGCAATATCTGACCGGCAGAGTTTCATTCAGTGAACTTGTGTTCATGTGCGCACCTCTTCTAATGGGACAAGTGAGCAGCACATTACGATCACAGGAAAAAGTCAGCTGCATTTAGGCTATTTGCTTCAGTTAGGAAAAATTTTAGTAAACATGAATCTATTTGTCGAAAGTCTATCAACATGACTGGCGTTAACAACTTTGTCTAAAAATTTGTCCTTTCTTTTGCATAAAACCTTTTGGCTTAATACAAAAAATAATTAGATGAGTGAGTGACCATTGGACTTACCTGAGAAACTGTGTCTGACTTTTTTTGACCAAATTTGTATTATAAACAATATACTCAACATTTAATTTTGTGAACTTTAAAAAAACCTTAACCGTATTATCTAAAATTCAATATCTTGCCCAGCTCTAGTTTGTGTCATTGATCTCAGGTTTCTTCGATTACTTGTTGATATTCTGTTCCACGGAGCCTCACAAAAGCTCCAGTCTGTTCGTCTGTGCTATTTCTGTCCAAACGGTGAGAAGGAGGCTGGACGTGTTAAATGACTCATGTGAGGAGGAAGAGTTTACCCCGCTGAGAAGTCACAACAGAAGCGTCAGAGGAAAGACAGACCATATTTAAAACCCATATTTTTTTCATTTTGACTTACTTGTGGTAAATATGTATTACATTTTTACAGCAGACAAGTTTATGAAAAATTGACAAATAAAAGGTCAAAACATTGGAAGCAGTTCTAAAACAGAGGATCTATCAGCTCTACTTTCCAACTACAAAAGTAAACGTTTTTTAGAGGGTTTTTCAAAAGAAAGACCCGCTCTCTGTCTGTTTACATGGGGAAACTTCTTTGAATAAAATCTTGAAACGGGACCAGAGCTACTTTTTTGCATCACTTCTGAATCTGTCTGACACACGTCTGTCTCCTGAAGCTTGAGAAAGTGTTTTTCTCATCGTTTTTTCACCTGAATGTAACTTTTAAGGGTCGTAGGGTCGACTTTTATTCACAAATGTTGACTTGGAGGCAAAAATTTTGTTTTCTCACAATGATAAAGTCTTGTAGTTAGCTGACAACGGTGCTCTTTTGACTTGTTTCCACTGTTTGTGTCTTTCAAGTCAAGATCACAGAATAGTTGGCCACTGTCCAGGGTGTTCCCCGCCTAAGGCCCAAAGTCACTGGGATAGGCTCCAGTCACCCACGACTCCTAATGGGAACAAGCGGTAGAAAATTAACAACATCAACTAGTCAAGTACAGTGACATACAACAGGCAACTCATTATCAATTCAATTGTGCAAATAAACATAAAACATAATGTACACAACAGTCACATTACGCAGAAAGGGATAAGGTGCAACAGTCACATTACGCAGAAAGGGATAAGGTGCAACAGTCACATTACACAGAAAATGATAAGGTGCAACAGTCACATTACGCAGAACGGGATAAAGTGCAACAGTCACATTACACAGAAAGGGATAAGGCGCAACAGTCACATTACACAGAAAGGGATAAGGTGCAACAGTCACATTACGCAGAAAGGAATAAGGTGCAACAGTCACATTACACAGAAAGGGATAAGGCGCAACAGTCACATTACACAGAAATGTATAAGGTGCAACAGTCACATTACACAGAAAGGGATAAGGTGCAACAGTCACATTACGCAGAAAGGGATAAGGCGCAACAGTAACATTACACAGAAATGTATAAGGTGCAACAGTCACATTACGCAGAAAGGGATAAGGCGCAACAGTCACATTACGCAGAAAGGGATAAGGCGCAACAGTCACATTACGCAGAAAGGGATAAGGTGCAACAGTCACATTACACAGAAAATGATAAGGTGCAACAGTCACATTATGCAGAACGGGATAAAGTGCAACAGTCACATTACACAGAAAGGGATAAGGTGCAACAGTCACATTACGCAGAAAGGGATAAGGTGCAACAGTCACATTACGCAGAAAGGGATAAGGTGCAACAGTCACATTACGCAGAAAGGGATAGGGTGCAACAGTCACGTTACGCAGAACGGGATAAAGTGCAACAGTCACATTACACAGAAAGGGATAAGGTGCAACAGTCACATTACACAGAAATGTATAAGGTGCAACAGTCACATTACACAGAAAGGGATAAGGCGCAACAGTCACATTACACAGAAAGGGATAAGGTGCAACAGTCACATTACACAGAAAGGGATAAGGCGCAACAGTCACATTACACAGAAATGTATAAGGTGCAACAGTCACATTACACAGAAAGGGATAAGGCGCAACAGTCACATTACACAGAAAAGGATAAGGCGCAACAACAGTCACATTACACAGAAAGGGATAAGGCGCAACAGTAACATTACACAGAAATGTATAAGGTGCAACAGTCACATTACACAGAAAGGGATAAGGCGCAACAGTCACATTTCGCAGAAAAGGATAAGGCGCAACAGTCACTTTACACAGAAAGGGATAAGGCACAACAGTCACATTACACAGAAGGGATAAGGTGCAACAGTCACATTACGCAGAAAGGGATAAGGCACAACAGTCACATTACACAGAAGGGGATAAGGTGCAACAGTCACATTACGCAGAAAGGGATAGGGTGCAACAGTCACATTACAAAGAAAGGGATAAAGTGCAACAGTCACATTACACAGAAAGGGATAAGGTGCAACAGTCACATTACACAGAAATGTATAAGGTGCAACAGTCACATTACACAGAAAGGGATAAGGCGCAACAGTCACATTACGCAGAAAAGGATAAGGCGCAACAACAGTCACATTACACAGAAAGGGATAAGGCGCAACAGTCACATTACACAGAAAGAAATAAGGTGCAACAGTCGTCTTTATGGTTTTGCAGTGTTTAAAAGCTGAATGGCAGATGGAATAGAAGTATAAATAATATTTGTGTCTCTTTGTGTTGTGTGCAGATGCAGGACGTCCAGCGCAGCAAAGAGGAGACACTTGTAAACAACAGAACTTTGGCTGAGCAGAACTTGGCCCTTCAGCCCAAACTGGAGCATCAGAAAGAGCAGCTCACCAAACGCTACAGCTGCCTACAAGAACACTTCGAGTCCTACCAGCTCCGCAAGTCCACCCTCGGTACGCTAGCTACTTTTATTTATTTATTTTGCCTTTATTTTATCAGACAGAACATTAATAGCAACTTCTTATGTACAATTTTGACTTGGCTTTGGACCTAAACATAAGACATTTACATGAACCAAAACTATTACAAGTATTGTACCTGATTAAAAAAAATAGCTCTTTTAAACTTTTTACAGCAGTTCCATTCGTATTTTCTGGACTCTACGTCGCTCCGTAGTTTACTGTCTGAGCTTTTTTATGACACGGAGATTACACGGAGGCCAAGGATCGCTGACATGAGGCAAAACTACAAAATGCAGATCAAAACATGACTAAACTCTGCATTAATCAGCTCTTATATTATCACTAAATCAGCCCGAGTGTAGCTATTTCTTACCTACAACAAGTCAATCTCTTTCCTCTAAATCCACAGCCTTTTTTGCCCAAACTCCATTTCCGTCTCTCTTGCGTAAAAAGAAGTCTTTCATTTATTTCTCTGGAAGGTTTTCTCTCGCGCTGCTTCTGCCGTGGGTTATCTGAGAGTGGTGCGCTAAGATTATGCATGAAACAGGGAAATGCCGCTGCGAGTTTTTGTTGTGCAGTCACCAGACAAACATCAGTGTTTGTCAACTACTCCTCTTGAAATCGGACCGAATCAACGCTCTCTTTCTGTTATTTTCGTTGAATGAAGCCTCATGTGCTAACGTGAGCGTCAGTGTGGTTCATGAGTCTGCAGCCTCCAGGTCTGCAGTTTTATAAATGTTAGCTCTGCACTAACACAAGTGTCTGCACCTCAGAGGCGACAGTGTCACGTCTCACTGGAGAAACAGCAGCAAATGAAACTGCATTTGTCCCTTGTTTGAGAAGCAGGAAGAGCTCGAGTCTGGTCTGGACCCATAATATATTAATAGTTATTCACAAATTCACATTTACTGTATTTTATATATACAAGTCGCCCCCCCTCGTCAGACGAAAAGTGCGACTTATAGTCCGGAAAATATGGTAAGCTTGTAACAGTTCATGAATCTCTTGATTCGCTTTGATTCGAAATTAAGGACCCACAATGTTAAACATCAGAATTTTTTCATGATTACCCATTTAGTCAATGTGTTCTGATCGCGTTTAACACTTTTCACAACTTTCAGAAGTCAGAGTATGTTTAGCTATCACAGTAAAGCTTAGAACAACATAGCATGCAAACAGTCACTTCCTGGTTTTAGACAATAATAGGCTGTGTGCGTTTCTCGTTTAAAGTTAAAGGTCGAGTATCTGATTTTCACTTTGCAAACAGGATTTAGGTTTTAAATCTGACAACTTCCTCTCATAAACCCTTGCACACATGGTTAACATCGACATGTTTTCATTTTAGTAACATCTTTTTACAAATAACAAAATGAAACTGGAGCGGACCACCCGAGCTCAGCCAATCAGAGAGCTGCATTAAAACTAAAATTCTTTATTATTCAATTCAGACAAAACTCAGTGGTTTAATTTTTTCACAAAGAGCTGCATTTATAATTTTTAGTTGAACAAAACAACACTTTCACAGAGAAAAGTCAAGCAAAGAAACAAACTCATATTGTCCGTTGAGATTTCACTGTCGAGGATTAATGTTGCTCCAGGAGTTTCATCCAGCCAAAGAATCAAGTCAGGGATGTTCTGAAGAGTATTTGTGCTTTAGTGGACGTAAAGCCCAATCTGAAAGTAACACTCTGGGAAAACAAAAGGTGTGAATGACGTCGTCTTTGTGAGTCACATAATAGACGTCGCATATAGTGTTAGTTAGTACTCGAGCCCTTATTCTAGGTATACTGAGGACATTAAAACAATAAGGTGCAGGATTGTGACATATAATGACTGTTTCTGTTGATTTTGACCAAATGTTTCATGGTTTGATTTTCTGACTATTCTGTTTGCTAAATCAACATCATGTGAAGTCGTCTGAGATAACTATGGATGCACCGATCCAGCTTTTTCAGTTCCGATACCGATCCCGATACTTTAGAATGAATCATTTGCCGATACCCGATATCAACCGATACTTGTGTAAGGACTGAAACAGCTTTTGTTCCTATCAAAACACAAGACTTTTTATCATATAGTGTTATTTATGCTGCAAGTCAAAACTGAACAACTTAAGAAGAAGAGAGAGAGAAAGAGAAGAGAGAGAGAAAGAGAGAGAGAGCGTGAGGAGAGAGAGAGAAGAAAGAGAGAGAGAAGAGAGAGAAAGACGGGAGAGAGAAAGAGAGAGAAGAGAAGAAAGAGAGGAGAGAGAAAGAGAGAAGAGAAGAAAGAGAGAAAGAAAGAAAGAGAAGAAAGAAAGAGAGAGCGTGAGGAGCGAGAGAGAAGAAAGAGAGAAGAGAGAGAAAAAGAGAGAAGAGAAGAAAGAGAGGAGAAAGAAAGAGAGAAGAGAAGAAAGAGAGAGAAGAAAGAGAAAGAGAGGAGAGAGAAAGAGAGAGAAGAGAAGAAAGAGAGAAGAGTCAAAGAGAAGAGAGAGAGAAAGAGAGGGAGAATGAGAGGAGAGAGGAAGAGAGAGAGTGCGAGGAGAGAAAGAGAGAGAGAAAGAAGACAGAGAAATAGAGAGAAGAAAGAGAAAGAGATGAGAGAGAAAGAGAGGGAGAGCATGAGGAGAGAGAGAAAGAGAGAGAGCGAGATCAGAGAGAGAAGAGAAGAAAGAGAGATAGAAAGGGAAAGAGAAAGCGCGAGGAGAGAAAGAGAGAGAGAAAGAAAGAAAGAAGAGAAGAAAGAAAGAGAGAGAGAAAGAATAAAATGTCAAACATTATGAGACATTCTGGCTCAACATCAGACATAAATCAGACTCATTATGTCCAATTAAACACAACTATGATATCGGCTGAACCGATATCATGAAGCCGATACTCGATCCAGCAAAATTTCCTGGATCGGCACCGATATTCGATCCCAGTATCGGATCGGTGCATCTCTAGAGATAACTGCTGTTGTGATTTTGGGTTATACAATACATTTAATTGAATTGAATTGACACACAACAGTAGAATGTTCAGTTGGTCCAATGTTTAACTAATGGAGATTTTTAATGGCTGAATACTAAAAATAGTGTTATATAAAGCCTTATTTGACACTACAGACTGATAGATAACCTTACCAGTATCAGTTCCAGCAGTTTTTTTGGTTCTTCTACGGCTGTTTAGGGTTAGGGTTAGGTTGTTGTTTTTTTATGCTAATGTATTCCCAGAAGTTTTGCCGACCTAACATGACCTTCCGTGGTAACTGCTGTTGCTTCCAAGGCCTTATCTTTAAAGGTACAATGATGTTTTTATACATATTTTTTTTCAGTTAAAGCATTAAATTAATAATTTCTTCATCATTAATTTCAATCCGTGTAATATCAGTCCGTGTATTGTTACTGTCGGCTAATCAAAGTCACTAATTTTGTTTTAAAAAAAAAAGTATGTATATAGAAAACAATACATATAGTTTGTTTTTATACCGATAATCGTGAATAATTGCAAAATCGTGATTTTTCCTTTTATAAAAATTGTGATTTTAAAACTTGATATGACATCCCTAATGGCAGTATGTACTGTATCGTAGCCTCTTGTATGGTGATCGTATCGCATTGTGACAGAAACCTATAATTCCAGCCCTAGAAGATTTTCTGTGGAACTCTACATTAGGGCTTGGTATTGCAAAGAGCCTTCTGATACGATACGTATCCTGATACATGTTAATCTTGATATAATCTCCCTAAGATGTCACGTATCAAGATATATTTTAGAAAACAAATCATACAAATCTGCTAAGTAGGTATTTTTTAATAATGCAGAAAAAATACAGTACATTAATATTTATTTTTTATACATAATGTAGAAAAAAAACTAAAGTATTGTATCGTAGCTGTAAAAACATGTTTTTGAGAATAATTGTCTCTAAAATCAGTGTCAAAAATGTAAATTTGATTCTAGAATAACAAAATGCAGAGGAATTGTATTTTCAAACTGCTCTTTATGTTAGATACAGGTGTCCTACAAATAAGTCAGTCACTGCGGTTACATGATGAGGGAAATCAGACTAGGCTAGAAAACCGGACTCTACTTGGTTTTCCCTCAAACCGGTTGGACCAGTTTTGCTCCTGTTTACATGAAAGAGAGTAAACCGATTACCCTGGAGAGACTGGTCCTGCTGTGTCAGATTCACTAC
This sequence comes from Mugilogobius chulae, assembly GCA_038363315.1. Classification (NCBI taxonomy): domain Eukaryota; kingdom Metazoa; phylum Chordata; class Actinopteri; order Gobiiformes; family Gobiidae; genus Mugilogobius; species Mugilogobius chulae. The sequence goes on from CM076397.1 coordinate 1,219,483, forward strand.
TGCAGGATTGAGGCTGTAATTTGTTGAACTACTTTAACATTGTTAATGTTGTTTATTTTTATTAACTGTTTGTAATACTGTTTGTTAAATGACACACAGTTTTTTTCTGGGACATGTAGGACTGTTTTAAACATTTAGATCAGTGTTAAACATGTAGTTAAATGTGAGATTGTGTCTGCCACTTTGTGCAAGGCACTTTATAGTTCTAAAATTCTTAATTTATGGCTGGAATGTGCTGTGGGCAGGGATTGTGAGCATGCTCAGTTGCGTTTGTCCAGCTGCAGACCGATTGTCTGTTTACATGAGTCTGAAATCAGACTACAATCGGTCGGGACCACGTGCGCCAACTGGTTTTCTGAAAACCGGTTTACAGCTCCTCAATAGGTCTGCCCGGGTTTACATGTGCTTTGGAAAACTGGTTTAAATCAGACTAGGCTAGTTATCCAGTTTTCCTGGCCTCCATGTAAACGCCCTGATTGTTCAGCTCCATGGTTTCAGCCTTAAAGCTGCAGTCCAGGTTCATAAGTGTAAATTATATCAGCTTGTATGTAAGTATGCCAAAACACCTCCCTGTAATGATACGTGTATTGCCAATGAGCTTGTCACGATATATCCCGTATCGATACATTGACTACAGCTTTACAAAATCACAATGAATAACTGACCATTTAAAAACAAAAACAACACAAAAAAAAAATAGACAAACAAACCAAAACGTTAGATAAGTACAATGCCCTGTCACTGACATTCTTAGAAATGTACAAAAAAACAAATGTACCACAAGAAAAGCTATACTTCTTTTTATTGTTGTCATTTTATACATCACATTTTCTAAGCGAAACCCTCAGTGTGTCATATGATTCACCACAGACAACCTGTTATGTCATGCTAGCTCGGGCTTTCCGCAGAAACAGAAGAACCGGCCGGACCAGTCTCCAGCTGCTGGCGTCCGCTTGTGTTCACAGTATTAACCCAGACACACCTTCTGCCTCCGCGGTTCGAAGGAGCAGGCAGTTCTTGTGACTTCTTTCTTTGTTGACGCTGCGGTTGCCGAGAAGCCGTCTTAAAATAACCGCTGATAAAAGGCAGGCTTTGTGCAGCGCTGCAGATACAGTACGGCTGCGTCCCTTTAGACTGTACAAGTCCTGGATTTAAGACACTGATTTAGGAGTAATAGGGCAGTTTAACTTTTTAGACAAGTCACTAGGGCTCGGATTTCAATTTCAATTATTATTATTGCTGTAATCGTTTACAGAAATGGATGTTCTGCAGGTGACATGACATCATTCTAAATGTTCATGCTGAGTGGCAAGGATGCATTAGAGTTAATGGAGAGAAAGGACATTTTCTCTTGTAAGAGTTCAATAAACAGCTAAAACAGGAAAAATAAACTACAGTTTGATAACAAATTCAACCCACAACAAGTCTACTGAGCACTGGGTTTGTAACTGACATGTAAAAAGAGAAAATCAAGTCAACAGTTGTAGCAAAGCAGATAAACAACAAGACTTTAGCTTCTCACATTTATCAGACATTGAAATCACACACAGTTGAACTCTATTATGTAATTGAGTAATTGTGATTATAGAGGTTCCACACTGACATCATTTTATTCAAAAAATGTTTAGCAATATTAAGAATGAGTGGCATTTCTTCAATGTATTTCTTTGTTGTCGTGGCAACGGCTTGTCTGCTAACAACAATTGATGATTTAGGACATTTTAACTGCAACAAAGGTCTCTTGCGAATAGCCTCACTTTAGCCTCAGAGTTGCCAAGTTTGTTTCGAGTTTGTGTGTCTGTTTTTAATAGTTTTATGAGTTTTGAAGCTCATGTGTTTGCTGCAGCTTCAAGTCAAGTTCCAGGTGAATCTTAGCACATTTTCAGGTTTGATTTACAAAAATATATTATAAATGACTCATGAATTTTAAGGCATTTTTTCAAAACGTGATTATTAGTGTTAAATGCCAAAATTGTATTATCACACAATGTTCTAATTAATCGATTATTAGACTTTATTATGGGCTGAGGTCACTTGTCTTTATCACATTTTTATCTGAAAATCTGTCCACACTGGTCAGTCTTTGTTCTGCTCTGAGTGAGTGACAGCTGGATTTAACCAATCACAGTAAAGTAGGAACTTTCAGAAAAAGCAGATGATTGTATTTACCTCAAAGACAAAAGACAATAGTCGACAAGAAATGTGATAAAATCGAAATCGTGATTTGTCTCCAGTAAAATCGTGATGATAGTTTTTTTCCCTGTCGCCCAGACCTAAGGCAACATAAACACAACATAAGGTTTTGTAGCTCGTATTGTAGTTCGTATAATAGAGAATCTGCACATGCTCTGTCAGACGGCTGCGTCCTGATCCGAGTGTCTGAGAGAGACACCACAGGCTTTTAGCAAATGTAGGTTAAACTGCCCAGAGTACAGTCTCTCTCTCTCTCTCTCTCTCTCTCTCTCTCTCTCTTTCTCTCTCTGTCTCTCTCTCTCTCCTCTCTCTCTTTAGTTTCTATCTCTCTTCTCTTCCTCTCTCTCTCTCTTGCTTGCTCTCTCTCTGTCTTTTGTCTCTATCTCTCTCCTCTCTCTTTTCTTTCTCTTTTCTATTTCTCTCTCCTCTCTCCTCTTCCTCTCTCTTTTCTCTCTCTTTCTCTCTCCCTCCTCTACTCTCTCTCATCTCTTTCTCCTCTCCCTTTCTTTCGCTTCTCTCTCTCTTTTGTCTCTCTTCCCCCTCTAATTTCTCTACACTCCCTCTCTCTCCTCTCTGTCTCTCTTTCTCTCACTTATTCTTTTTGTCCTCCCTCTCTTTACCTCCCCTCTCTCTGTCTTTAACACTCTCTTTTGTCTCTCTCTCTCTCTTCTCTCTTTATCTCTTTTGTCAGTCTCTCCTCTCCCTTTCTTTCTCTTTCTTCCGCCTCTACCCCTCTCTCTTTATCCTCTCTCTTTCAAACTCTCAATTTCTCTACACCCCCTCTCTCTTTGCCTCCTCTTTCTTCCTCTCTGTCTCTTTCTCTCATCTATCCTCTCTTTTATCCTCCCTCTCTTTACCCCCCCCTTCTCTCTCTTTATCCTCTCTCTCTCTCTCTCTCTCTCTCTCTCTCTCTCTCTTTCACTCACTGTCACTGCCCCAGTTGTTGATTTGACCCAGATCATGGAGAGATTTGCTCGACTGTAATACTGTTGTGGGAAATCACTGCAATGATTAATAGTCCCATTTTATATGTATTTATTCATTTATTTTATTTAATCAACTAGTCAGATGTTTATTTCTGGTATGAGACTGTCACAATGAGACTTTTATAATATATTAAAGTTGAAATATGGTGACAAAAGGCTTATATTTGGAGAAAATCTACAAATAAAGTGTTTAACTGTAATAGTTTTTAAGCTAAATATATTTGTTTTCCTTTGCTGTATTGTCTTTACAGAGTTTAAAGTCAAAGTGCGATTGGAGAAGACGTTTTGCCGCTAATGGAACAGCCTTAGTTTAAATGTTGCTGCTGGATTAGTCACCTGTTGTTTTTTTGTTTTTTCAGATCACAAATCTGGGAACACGTCGTTGGACACACTGCTGGCTCTGCTTCAGGCCGAAGGAGCGAAGATCGAGGAGGACACAGAGGTGAGGACAGAGTTTTTACAGTTTACCTGAGGTCCTGAGGTCAGTATTATCTAACGAGAATAGGACATTATCGTATTTTCTGCACTACACGTCGCTACGGAGTATACTTTGCAGAAGCATATATCAACATCATAAACAAGAACCGCTGGCATGAGGCAAAACTACAATATGCAGATCAAAACGTGACTACACTCTGCATTAATCAGTTGGTATATTATCACTAAATCATCTGCAATAAGCATTGTGTCCATTTGGCATTTAACAATCGCACCATGATTCGAGCATAGCTGTGTCATACCTGCAGCAAGTTCCACACATCCTTTCATACATTCCATTACGCTAAATCCACTGCCTATTTTCCACAAACTCCATTTCTGTCTCTCCTGCATAAACAGGTTTATGCTATTGCTTCTGCTGTAGATCTGTGACTCCGCTGATATGTGTGAAACAAGGAAATGCAAGTGTCAGTTTTCGTTGTGCACTCACCAGACAAACATCAGTGTTTGTTTTTCAAACGGTTATGGTCAGAAGTACATCTCTTGAAATCAGACCCAATCAACTCTCTCTGTCCTGTTATTTTTGTTGAATGGAGCCCTACGCGCTAATGTGAGGGTCAGTGTGGTTCTTGAGACTGCAGTCTCCAGGTCTACAGTTTTATGAATGTTAGCTCTGCACTTTCACAAGTGTCTGCACCTCAGAGGCGACAATCAGAGTGTTTACATGGAGGCCAGGAAACCAGATAACTTACCTAGTCCGCTTTAAACCAGTTTTCCATAGTGCATGTAAACCTGGGCAGACCTGTTGAGGAGCTAAACCGGTTTTGGAAAACCAGTTGGTGCACATGGTCCCGACCGATTGTAGCCTGATTTCAGACTCATGTAAACCAGACAATCGGTTTGCAGCTGGATAAATGCTTCTGAGCAGCTCACAAACTCTGTCCACTGCACATTCCAACAATAAAGGTAATATTTTTACAACAAAAAAGCTCCTGCACAAAGTGGCACACAGAGTCACATATTTAACTGAATGTTTACACAGAAACAGATCTAAATGTTTAAAACAGATCAGTGTCTAATTTTACACACAATATTACAAACACTTATTAATAGTAAACAATATTTAGGTAAATCAACATAATGCAGTCTGAATCATGCCATAGTGACTCTGATACAGTAGAAACTTGTCTCTCCAGGGTAATCGGTTTACTCTCTTGCATGTAAACAGGAGCAAAACTGGTCTGACCGGTTTGAGGAGAAAACCAAATAGAATCTGGTTTTCTAGCCTATTCTGATTTGCCGGATCATGTAAACGCACTGAGTCTGAAATCAGACTACAATCGGTCAGGACCACGTGCGCCAACTGGTTTTCCGAAAACCAGTTTACGGCTCCTCAATAGGTCTAACCGGGTTTACATGAGCTTTGGAAAACTGGTTTAAATCGGACTAGGCCAGTTATCTGGTTTTCCTGCCGTCCATGTAAACACCCTGAGTGTCACGTCTTACTGGAGGAACAGCAGCAAATCAAACGGCATTTGCCCCTCGTTTGAGAAGCATTGAGAACACATAATATATTAATACTTATTCACAATTCTTATTTATTATTGTAGATCAGTTGGACCTCAGTATAAGTCGCCCCCCCCCGTCAGACGATGGAAAAAAAGTGCACCTTATAGTCCAAAAACACGGTAATAATATCTCTTGTCTGTGTGCAGAACATGGCCGACTGCTTCCTGGACGGCGACATGACGCTGGACTCTTTCGTCGACTCGTACCAAAGTCAGAGGAAACTGGCCCATTTGAGGAGGGTGAAGATCGAGAAGCTTCAGGAGATGGTTTTGACGGGACAGCGCCTCCCTCAGGTCCCCGTGTGTACGCCGCGCTCTCAGGTACAGTACAGATTACAGTTTAATGTTTCAGGACTAAACATCACCACCATGACTGATTCAAATGCGTGACTACGTTAGACAAGGTTATGGGAAAGATAGTGATGGTTGTACGTTCATAGGACACATCTAAAAATGCAGCACATTAAAGTTTATCTTTAATCAAACTTAGTGACTTTTTAATCCCACAATTATAACTTTACACTTTTAAGATGTTCAACAATAACTCGAGCCTTTACCAAGTGTTTTTAGCAGATTTTAGCTTGTATAAACTGCTATTTTTTCCCTTTGCATTTGTGGGTATTGTCTGTGTCTCTAGAGAGGAGACACTGCCATCTGCTGGTTCTTCTGGGATAGACACAGAAGTAGATTAGTATAGTTTAGTCAGTTAAATCATCAATGGAGTCTTGGTTGACAAAAATGTTATTAGTTAATTCTTTTATTTAGATTATAAGGATTTGCATTCAACAGCAACAGAAGCATTGGTCGGATTTGTCTTTTTTTTTTTTTTAAATATACAACTTCCTTTTCGTTTTCTGTATAAAGTATGTTTTTTGTGTGAACCATGTATTATTATTATGCTTTCCGAGCAGAGTTGTCACAAATTTTTATACTAGACTGACATTTTAGCACAAAATCCAAGTGACGCTCAAGAGAGAGAGAGAGAGAGAGAGAGAGAGAGAGAGAGAGAGAGCTACCTGTTATTTAAACTTTATCTCATATTTTGTCCTTCCCTAGTCTCTATTCACCTTATTTTGCCGTGCCCACTTTTCTTGCCAGTGCACTTCCTGTTTAGCTCTGTTAAGGTAGCTAACACATTTGCTTATCTGTTTTGCGTTTTTCAAATAGATATAAAGACAGTTAAAGTAAACTTACCGACTAAATACTACAGGCTAAGGAAGTGCACTGCCAAGAAAAATGGGCAGGAACAGAATAAGGTAAATAGAGTGAGCTGTAAGAATTTAATTTTACTTCTAAAATTGCCACGATTATAATTTTTTTGTTCTTAAGATTATATTGTGACTTGAATATGCACGATCATCGATAATAATGTTGACATCCCTAGTTTGATCTTGGTGCTTTTTGGTATGACGATGGAAAAAAAAAACATTACCTAAAATCTCTACGAACCCTGTAATAATGTTGACTAGGGCTGGGCGATATTGACATCTCGATAATTTTTTGTCATATCTCGATAACGATATTAGGGCTATCATTGGATAGTCCAACATAAATGTGTAACACGATTATAAAAACAACATTCTTCAATATTCCAATGAACCTAAAGGGTCTTTCACACCAAGCCGAGGGTCGCCCGTTTGAACCAGTTTGGCAACTTTTGCCGACAGGCGGCTCACGTGTTTGGTGTAAATGAGTCTGTCGGGGTCAGAGGAGCGCGGAGCAAGTCGTGGAGGCGGGTTTTTGAAGACTTGCAGGTAAAGTCGGTGTCGCCAGTTGCCGTAAATGCAGCTGTTTTATTGGCCCGTGGCCACAGGAGAACCAGTGAACCAGTGCGCAGGAATATAGTGCGGAAAACCCAAAAAGACGCTTACGGAAAAACAGTATTTAGCCGAGCATGGATTGTTGTTATTTACACGGGGTCAAACGGGACGTAACTACGAAGGAGAATGGTACTATTTGGATCGAGGAAAACACGGGGGAGTTACGGCGACCGCAGTACGAAGGCTGGACTGTGGAGGGAAATACGAGTTGAGCTTAATCCGTGAGGTAAGACTAGAAACATCTGTTTGCCGTCAAAGTTTGACAACTACTACTCGCGTGCAACTTATGTTTCGTCATTTTTGTCAAGCATTACATCACACGCATGCTCACTCGGCATTTGTTTGGCCACTGTTGGCTGTTTGGATCGTGTTTGTCTGAATGTTCTTTCACATCGGTGCGCCCCAAAGAGACGTGAACAGACCCGGCGTTGCTCCTCCCTACTGACAGCGACTGGCGGTTGTGTTGGTGTGAAATACCCTTAAGACTAGTTGACTGACGTTTTGACTTTCTTAATATAAAAATCTGACAATACAACAAAAAACTTAGCTCTTTTTTTCAAGAACAGAACGATATTTTTAAAATAAATTGAAGTCAGTGTGTATTTTTCTTATTTCATGTAAAACAAGATTTTATGCTTGTTCCTTTAGCAGTCTCAGTTCAAACCAACTATACCTAATTCAAAACCTAAAATACTCCTCATTCTAAGCACATATCCACTTATTTTCAAATAGCATGTTTTTACTGCTCGATGTACTCAATATTAAATGTTTACACCATTCACGATATTATCCAAATTCGATATATTGCACAGCTCTAATGTTGACATTCTTACTTTCAGGACGTGCAGCCGCAGACGCCCCAAACCACGCAAGACGACAACAACACCTCTCCGCTCGCCCAGGCCAGAAGGAAACCTCCGCCTCCTCCTTCTCAGCCCGCGCCCGTTCTAAACCCAGCACAACCCGCGTCCAGCTTCTGCTCCACGTCCCCGTACCCGCCCATCCCGCCGCGATCGGGCCAGCCTTTCCCAAACCTCCAGGGCTATCCTTTCCTGCCACAGTTCGCTCCGGCTCTGCCCCAGCGACCTCCGCCCAGGTTGACCCCGCAGCCCGGCTTCATCATGCAGTAAATCATGCAAATCGAACTGTGTTTTTTTTTGTTTTATTATGTTTGTTTTTTCCCCCAACAGAAAGAACGCGTGTCATATACGCAAGGTTTTAGGGCAGGCGCACCCGCTGACAATCGGCGCGGGACTTTAGTGTGTAAGACAGGTTAGATTACAATTATCAGTAAGACATAATGAACATGATTATATTTAAGATTTCACTAAACTTGTTGCTTGTTTTTACCCATTGATTTATTATAATGAAGAGTGTGCAGCCATGGTAACCTATAGAAACAAATGTTCAGAGCCCTGTACTACGAACGTCGCTGAACTTATCCTGGATAATTTTCTCTTACCCGGGTTGACAAACCCAGACATGACTGCGCTGTAAAAACTGTCCTACGAAACGAGTTTACAACTGGATCTGTTAACTCTGGATTTTCTCAATGAAGCCGTGCGCGCTCACAGAGCAGGGGCGGGGTTAACGCAAACTGACCAATCAGAACAACCAAGCTGCGGTCTTCAAGTGTGAGGAAACGTCAATCATGAAGCGAAATATAGGTATATTAAAATCTAAGCGAAGGAAACGCGCTGCAGCTTCAAGTGGAGCCTGCGCTTAAAGGGACTGTACCTGATTTTTGCATTCTTTAAAATGTAAACAAACAGAAATAATTAATTTTAAACTTTTTACTTCAGTCAACATGATTTGCTCACTTAGCTAATGCATTCTGAGCTTGAAAGTTGTTCATCATGATGATAAAACAACGACAGACAAAGTTGGACACAAACAGGACATTATTAGACATAGATAGGACATTGCGGACTAATTTCCTCCTGGATACACACATTAACAAGATATCACTGCTAGGGGGGATTGTTTTTAAGTTATTTTGACGTATAAAAATCGAGTACAGTCCTTTTAAACGACCAATACCTGAGAGTTCATTCATAAGTTAATTTAAAAGCCATGCACGGGCACAACAGACTAAATTACAAATGTGCAGACATCATGAAACATTTAATAGATCAGCCGCTTAGTCTGAATGAGCTGGGTATGAGTCAATGATGCGTAAAGATCCACAGTCATTCAGTATTTCTTGACAATGAAAGCTTTCATTAATCATCACAGATTAAACTGGATTCTTCAGTCTAGTTACTGTCTACGTATACGATCTCATGGCTCCTCTTTACAAACAGGCTGCATCACTTTTATAAATAAAAAATACGCTGTGACTTTTGCATTTCCTCATTTCTCCGCTTTTCTTTCTCTCTCTCTCGTCACAAACATCTAAATTCTCGTCTCTGATTGGCCAGCGTCTTGTCTTTTTAACTTATTCGGGAACTTAACTTGGTCCGGAGCAGGTTATGAATTTGCCGCACGCTGCCATAGAGATCTGCCTCGATAGGTCGTGATCCAGGCCAGGTTAACCCAGAACTTACCTCGCTAAACCCTAAATCTAGCTTCGTAGTACAGGGCTTGTTCATCATGGCAGCCATCTTGTGTAGGAAAGAGACCTCACATAAACTAATAGGACGCTGAACTTTTAAATAACTCCTTAAATAGTTTAATAATGTATCCGTTTTGTATTTGTACATTTATTTATGATTCTTTTTTTTTTCACAAGCAACAAAAATTGGTTCTTTCTGTTTATATTTTATGAAAAGTATCATTAGTTTTGAGACTCGACGAGCTAGCTAAAAGTGAAGCCGATCGTTAGCGGGTTTTTTAGGGATCGACCACAAAAGGGCAAAAGACTGAAATCAGAGGAGAGCTAACGCACCTGGGGGAACCTCTGATTGTCTTACCTGCCGACCTGCCTTTTTTTTTCAACCTGGGACCAATCACGAAATGCATTGGTCTAACTGGAAATTCTGTTGGACTTTTTTCGTCATTTCTGCGCCATATATCAACGTATCAACACTCCTGCCGACTAGTTCAAACGGTAAAGCGAACAGTGGCTGGAGGAAGTATTCATCCTCGTTTGTTGTGTTTATTTTAGGATGTGGCAACACGGAAGTTCTAGTTTGTGCAGAAAGTAAAAAAAAAATTCAAAGCGAAAGAAACCGAGTTAGTAGTCACCTTATTCCGGTTCACTGTTTTTTCCTTCCATCTCACACTGGTTTAGGAGAATCACATTTGATTTAGAGGAAGTCTTGCTGCTAAAATATAATAATAGATGGCCAAACATGCTGAGTTCAAGTGCACCAACAAGTCAACAATTCAGCCTTTCTTTGGACAGCTCAATGTTAGAATGTTAGGTGTTGGCTAGGTATGTCAAGACTTAAAGTTAGCAGTAGCTTTGAGTGACAAGAATGCTTCAGTGAAAGCACATTTTGTCTGCGAGTGCTCAGAATACAGCTAAATTAGGGAACAGTTTAGCTGTATTGTTCGAATAACCTTTGAGCTATTTATAATCTTGTTTTGCTTTCAGGTTGTGGTTAGCCAAAGTTAAATTAGCCTCAAACAAACACCTAATGTTATAGAGATCACATAGTCAACAAATCAAATCAATTTATTTTTGTGTAGGCCAAATTTCAACAGCAATGATCGTTCAATATGTACTTTTGTTTTTAATTGGAAGCCTCGTGTTTTGACTAAATTTTGGTCATGTACAGCAATAAAGTACTCAAATAAATACATTTAACACAAGTTTGTTGGCTTTCCAACTTGAACAAATTACAGACATCTATTTTGTTTTGCTGTGGGAATTGTGAGTTGATTACAGTGGTCTCTTATTTATCGCGTTGTGGGTTCCAAAAATAACCCGTGATAGGCGAAACCCGCGAAGTAGTGATCTTCATTTTTTACCAATAATTTTAGTTCATAACCTGCCTGGTTATGATGTTTAGTGTCTTTTGTACAGGTAATAATGCACTGAACACATGATTCACCGCCAGATACAACAGCGCAAGTCGTTTTTGTGACGTTTAAAGAGGGACGGTGCTGTGTGTGTTCGCCTGCTCTGCTTTTGGCACGTTGCCCGTCCCGCTGCGCTCCACAACCGACCGCAGAGCCACGGATCACATCTGGACTCTAGCGAAGTCACAACACGCTCCTCAAACACATCTCTGAACCACACAATGACGTTCCAGCGTGAACAAACGTATCATCGTAACTACGAGCTCAAAGAGTCAAATCCTCACCTGGAGAAACGTCCGAGCGTCAGGTCAGCTTCCCTGCATGATCCAAACTGTCTAAAGTTTTATAAAAGAACTTCTGTGCTGTTGTCTGTGAATGCTGCGATGTGATACGGTCCCGACAGTGAGTTTGAGAGAAAAGCACGCTTACCGCCACGTCTATAGACCGTGCACTGTAAAAAAACGAAACCGCGAAAAGTGAACCGCGATAGAGCGAGGGACCACTGTACATAGTTATTTTATGGCTCCCTGTCTAAAACTTTTGGCTGGAAACCTTGCTCTAGAACCTGGTCGCTGGATTCTTTTTGCTGATTATAGTTATTTGAGATTCCCAATACAAGACAGACCAGCGCACAGTGTTACGCTATCATCTGTTCTGTCTTCAACCACGCCGATCTGACCGGCAAACTGGTTTTATTAACGCATCTAAAGTCGTTTCAAGCCATCCATAGAAAAGCTGCATTGTTGACTTGTTGCCACACATAAACACAGCACGTAAGTAGAAATCTGAGTACTTCTCTAAATTCTCTTAAACAGGAAGTAAATAGCAAACAGCGGAGTTGCCGAGGCGGAATAAGGTGAAGACTTTTAAGGCACAATTTTCAACATACACCTATACAAAAAACTCATTATTTCCCTTTGAAATCATACGGCTCCAATCGGCCACATTATTCACCGACCAAGCCAGCGTAACAACATATATTTTAACAAAAAGATTCTTATTTTTGTGTCATAATAACAGGGGTGAATACTTTAGAAATCACTGTTCGTAAGGAATAACTGGGTATGAATTATGGGTTGCCAAGTTTGAACTAGTCTTTTATCTGCACTTTTCTCTGTCCGGACATTGATCTATAATGTGTTTTTTCTGTTTATGCCAAGTCTTTGCACTGAAGATATTTTGTAAACCGTTTAGTTTCCTTTCAAAATTGCATCTTTGGTTTAATTAGCTTTGAGTGGCACGAATGGTATTTAAATCTGTCCATGTACCTCCATTACAGTTCGATTTCAGGTTCACAAAATGATCCGTCAGTGCGTAGACTTGGCTTTTTTTTTTTTCTTTCAGTGTCTGGTGTATATAGGAACTTGTTTTTTTTTTCTTCTTTTTTGTGACGGAATTTTAAATGTATATGCAATTCAATGAGACCCGGATTACTGTGCAGTTTAGATTTTGACTCTTTCAGGCGAAACTGCATCTACGCTGTGATATTTAGTTTGTAATATAATTTCACACGGTACATAGGTATATTTAATGTCCGCGTTATTTATTAGACTATTGTACTAATGTTTTTAATTTAAATACACGAGATAGACTGATTATTAAACATTTGAAACGGGAAGGAGCATTTTTTATTGTAAAAATGTCGGATCGGTTCATCTCTGTAATGAGGTGGAAAAACGTGTGTATGTCACAGGAATGTTCTGTTTAATAAAATAAATCTGGAAATTTAAAGTGGTGTGTTTTTTTGTTTTTTTTACCTCACAGCGTTCTAAATGTGAGCACTTAGTGGCAAAAATGAATGAGAGTCAATGGAGAGAAAGGACATTTCCCAGTAAGAGCTCAAAACAGTTAAAATAGGGAAAAGAAGATATTTGTTGAACAAAAAAACTCGTGTAAAAAGAGAAAATCAGGTAAACAGTAGCAAGGCACTGCAAATGTATTTGTATAGCACAATTCATACACAAAGCAATTCAAAGTGCTTTACAAGGCAGGAAAATGCATCAAAATTACAATACTAAATTATTAAAAATATATAAAAAAAATCAGCATAAAATTTACTTTAAAAGAAATAAAGAGTGCAGACAGAGTATTTCAGTCATATGCACAGACAAAAAGAAATGTTTTCAGCCTAGATTTAAACATTGTCACAGTGGAGGCCTGTCTTACATCATCTGGAAGACTGTTCCAGATCTTAGCTGCATAAAACTGAAACGCTGATTCCCCACATTTAGTCCTGACTCTGGTCCATGTTTAGTCCGGACTCTGGTCCACGTTTAGTCCTGACACTGGTCCACGTTTAGTCCTGACACTGGTCCACGTTTAGTCCTGACTCTGGTCCGCGTTTAGTCCTAACTCTGGTCCACGTTTAGTCCTGACACTGGTCCACGTTTAGTCCTGACTCTGGTCCACGTTTAGTCCTGACTCTGGTCCGTGTTTAGTCCTAACTCTGGTCCACGTTTAGTCCTGACTCTGGTCCACGTTTAGTCCTGACTCTGGTCCACGTTTAGTCCTGACTCTGGTCCACGTTTAGTCCTGACTCTGGTCCACGTTTAGTCTTGACTCTGGGCACCAGCAGGAGGCCAGTCCCTGAGGTCCTCAGAGTGTGAGATGGTTCATAACGCACTAACATGTCAGAGATGTACTTTGGTGCTAGTCCATTGAGAGACTTGAACACAAGCAGAGCTGTTTTAAAGTCTATTCTCTGAGTCACAGAAGCCAGTGCAAAGATCTAAACACAGGACTAATGTGATGGTACTTCCTGGTTCTGGTCAGGACTCAAGCAGCAGCGTTCTGGATGTACTGCAGCTGTTTTACAGCTCGTTTGGATAGGCCGGTGAGCAGGCCGTTACAATAGTCTAACCTACTGGAGACAAATGCATGGATAAGTCTCTCCAAGTCGGGCTTTGACACTATACTTTTAATTTTGGCAATGTTTTTTAGATGATAAAAAGCTGCTGATGTTATTGACTTAATGTGGCTGTTAAAGTTCAAGTCTGAGTCCAATTATTACCCCCAGATTTCTAACTTGACCTGAAGGTTTTAGAGAGCAGAAAAGCAGACAAACATAAATGAATATACCTGTTCTTAGTGGAACACTTTAGTGCTTGAGAATGCTTTATACATCAAAAAGGCCCAGCAGAGGATGTACTTCCTGCGACAGCTGAAGAAAGTCAAGCTGCCGGCCCAGATGTTGGTGCAGTTTTACACGGCCATCATTGAGTCCATCCTCACCTCCTCCATCACCGTGTGGTACACTGGAGCAACAGTCAGGGACAGACACAGACTGCAGCGCATTGTGAGCTCTGCTGAGAAGGTGATTGGCTGCAGCCTTCCATCTCTCCAGGACCTGAGCGTCTCCAGGACCTGTACATCTGAACGTCTCCAGGACCTGTACGTCTCCAGGACCTGTACGTCTCCAGGACCTGAACGTCTCCAGGACCTGAGCGTCTCCAGGACCTGTACGTCTCCAGGACCTGAACGTCTCCAGGACCTGTACGTCTCCAGGACCTGAGCGTCTCCAGGACCTGTACGTCTCCAGGACCTGAACGTCTCCAGGACTCTGGGGCGTGCAGGTCGGACAGCAGCTGACCTAGTGATGGGTAGATGATTCCTCAAGGTGTGTATCACACTTTTACTTCACTGTGTCAACACTAGATCACACTGTGTTGGTGTGTGTATGGGCTCTATCTGGTGGTTTAAAAAATTTACTGCAGCCTTAGACTTTTACAAAAGAAACACTGTAGGCCTACATTGTAATGAGTTTAATAACCTATAATATGTAATAAAGTGAAATTAGAGTTAATATTTCTGTTCTTAGCAATATTCACTAAATATTATCAATACTTTTTTTCCCTTGTTGCAGATGAGTTTGAGAACGTTTTATACATTGTGCTTGAAACATTTGCATATAAAACGCTGAAATTACAGAATAACATACATTTACATGAATATAGGTCTCCACACTATCTATCTATCTATATACCAAGGCTGTGTCCCATGTACATGGGGTAGCCTAGACAGGGCACCCTTCTCTTTCCCCCTTCCTCCCTCTGGTCCCATGATCTGAGTGTATGAGTGTGTGTGTGACTTGTGTGTTTTGTGTATGTTTGTGTTGTACAGCCTTTTTATTATGTCATTGTTCCAGAATCCTGTTTAGTCTTTGTTTATTATTTGCTACCTCGGCTAAGGAGACCACACTCGCCCCGGCATCCATCCACCCGCCCGCCCATGAGCAAGAGAACTCAAAAAGGCAGCGAGAGAACCCAAACGAAAGCCACCAGGGACACGTCTGAGGAGCCACAAGGGACGACCACCAGACCCAGAGAGCGACCCGGACCACCATCCACCCCCAGGACTCCCTCCCAGCCATACCACAGGGCAAACTGCACGTGCCCCCCAGGGCCGGCCCCCCTCAGGCACCCCTCCCCTCTCTGATTATATTTATTTATTTTCCTTCGCTCCGAAATTGTTTCAGTCCCTATACTTATCCTGTCTTGTGTGCTGTGTGTTTGCTGCTACGTTGTGTCTAAGTTGCATTAAAAGAAGGCAGACATTGTCCTGCCAGCCTGAGTGGAGTTTGACTTTCCCTGATTCTAAAAATGATGCATTAAAACAATCTAAAACAATCTGGGAGCTTCCAGGTCTGAATCAATTGCTTCCAATCAGTTACATAACAATCATGAAGGGTACCCAAGTCAAAGCCGACCCCGGGGAACACCACAGTCGACACCGCGATACACCCAAAAGGAAAAACCCGGAGCGACCAGGTAGCCCAGACCACTCCCAGACTCCAAGCAAGCCGTACCCCCAGACCCCCCCAACAAGGTCCCAATGACCCCACCAAGGTCCTCCCACACCCTCCCAAGCCCTCCCCCACACAGGCAGACAAACGGAAAAACACAGGCACAAACACAGATCTCCCTGCAGAGGCAGAAAACGAGAGACAAAGACAGACTATAATAAAAAGGCTGACAGTATGTGTACGTGTTGCTCCACATTCGTGCCAATCCTCCTTGGGTGAAAGGTTCACTCTCCGCACTGCACTGCACTGGGGTCAGCTGTACAGCACAGCACATGAGACCTCTGCAACAGGGCCTCAGCAGTAGCTGGTTTACCCCTGCCACTTCATACACGAAACCTTCCAAGCAGGTTTCATCCTCTTCATGCATACACAAACGCTCTCCATTCATCCCTATCTCTAGCAACCTCTCTTCCTTGCGTAACAGTCATTCCTCTGGCATTCAACCATCTTCTCACCCCGTCCATCCATCCCATCCGTGGTCTTCCTCTCAGTCGCACCCCTGGCCCATCAGCTTCTCCACACACAAGTTTGAAGTGGAGAAAAAGAACGCACCACCGCGGGTCTCGAATCTGCAACTTTTGCACTCTGTATCAGCAGCCTACAGCCTAACCAGTCAAGCTAAATCAGTGACGTCATATAGGTGCAGGGGAGCAAATAACTGTTCACCACACTATATTTGTATTTGCGAATCCTGGTCATTTTTGCGTTTTTATATCACAACATTCACAGAAAATCAAGGAAAATCGTCTTAGAAAACATATATGACCCATATTACATGTTGAAAGAAATTCTTATTTAGTCTTATTGTTCTTTTTCTCCAAGAGGTCTGATGAAGCTGTGCCTCCTCTGATGCTCGTCGCTGCTCTCTGGTGTTAGGTGTGTTCAAGATGCGAAAATCAGGCGGCTGAGGCAAAGAGGAGGAGATTTAACTTGGACACTTGTTGAGCCCGAGAGCAACGAGGCAGCCTCAGATCTCACAGACTCACGGAGCTCTCGCGTTTGTTTGAAGTGTTGCACTGAATAAAACTATCTACAACTTTGAAAACACATTTCTGTTTCCCTCACACATCACAGACTCACTCACACATCACCAGAGCAAAGAATAAAGAGCTCATGATAAAGTTGGCTCACTTTAGATTTGTCTTTGTAAAAGTGACTTTCAGCTCATCAGGATCATGTATTAATGATGTTGTGTGTAATGTACAACATCCTGGGTCTTTTCTGACTCATGATAAACACGTGTGATGATATAAAAGTCCACAAATACGATAAAGACAGCGGGTCACGTTTGATCAAAGCCAATCAGCTGTCAGTCACCGCACTACATTTCCCATCATGCATCTTGATTTTGTAGTCATCGAGGCGGTGAAGCCGGGAGCAGTTGCTTTTTCCTCGCCTCGACGATTTGTCAAGTCGACTCGAGCCGGATTGATCTCTCGAGATCACCGGGGCCTACGTAGCCCTGACGTAGCCCCCGACCCCCCTTACCTCTCTAACCCCCCCTCGAGCCGACTGCACCGTCTTGACCATCTTGAACACACCTGTTGTAAAGATCTGGTGCCTCAATAACACGTGATACCTTTCGACACCGTAACTGTGTTGGTCACATGACTTGACGATAGGGCTGGGCGATATTGACAAAAATGAATATCTCGACATTTGTTTGACTGATTTTTATCAGAGCCTTAATATTTTTTCAGAATAATTCTCATTTTAGTTCAAGAAAGACATAAGTAAAGTTAGAGCAAACTGTAAAGTTTTGTTTCCACAGCAGTTTTGTGTTTTCTTATAATAAGATTACAGAATTAAGGTTATTTAAATGTGGACAACCTTCCAGTCTGTCAAATGTATTATCTTTAATAAAGAAAAAATAAATACTGATTGTTGTAATTTCATGTGTTACATTTGACCCATTTTGTTCGGCAGTTGTAACACTTGACTTTCTTGTCTTGAAATGAAAACAGCTTCAAAATAAATCTCTCTAGAGAATCCATGTCACATGTCACATGTCAAGACAAGATCTGCAGCTTTCATTTCATGTAGTTTTAAGCAGGATTTCAACTAAGATTAAGCTGATATGTCAAATTTCGAAAAAAAAAGTCTCCCCTACTGTATCTGCAGATCACAAGACTGACCTCTAGTGGTGGAAAAAGATCATTACAGAAGTTCTCTGACGTTACTTTATCAAACGTGGAAGAAAAATGTAGATCTAGTTTGCCCCGTGTCATGATTCAGTTAGCAAAACCTTCCCCAAATCCTACACTTAAGCAAATTATCTGTTCCTTTTCATATTCCTAACTCTTACCATTTCCCACCTTTCAGAAATAAAAATAAATACATTTGCTAGAAAAACCCCCAAATATGCAAAGTGATGGTTACGTGGTTTAGTTGGGGAAAGAAATCTTGCTTTACCTTTGCTTATGTCATAAAAAAGCACAATTTTATCCAAAGTGAAGAAAAAAACGGACATAACGAAGTTGTATCAGGAATTATTTATTTGTCGACTCATATTTGTATTGTCATGGTGAGTTTTCCGGATCAAAAGAAACACAACTGCACATGTTTTTTTTACAAGAAAATATATTAAAAGAATAAAATGCAATGGTTATAAATGAAAATATATGAGTAAAGATGAAAGACCCGTAAAAAACACATGACATGGGGGTGTTCCATGTGTGAGATCATGATTAAGGAGTCGTCAAGATGAAAAAGGTTGGGAACCACTGAGTTAAGACACCCAGATTACTCTTGGTACTAATATAAGAATAAAGTAAACCTGAAGGCTGCACTAAATGATGTTAAAGGGCATGTGGTGTATTTCATCTCTTTTTGACATACTATATAGTACAGACCAAAAGTTTGGACACACCTTCTCATTCAAAGAGTTTTCTTTATTTTCATGACTATAGACGTTGTAGATTCACAATGAAGATATCCAAACCATGACTGACCAGAAGGAGTGTGCTGAGCTGGCCTCCACAGTCACCAGACCTGAACCCAGTCCAGATGGTTTGGGGTGAGCTGAACCGCAGAGTGAAGGTAAAAGGGTTCAACAAGTGCTAAGCATCTCTGGGAACTCCTTCAAGACTGTTGGAAGAGCATTTCAGGTGACGACCTCCTGAAGCTCATCAAGAGAATGCCAAGAGTGTGCAAAGCAGTAATCAAAGCAAAAGGTGACTTCTTTGAAGAACCTAGATCAGGCCTATTCAACTTAAGGCCCGGATGCCAAATCGGCCCTGCGAGAATCTAATCTGGCCCTCAAATCACTTTCCTAATCTTACAAAGCACTAGTCATCTTGATTTTATTGTATTTTTACTGTCTGAAAATAAGATTTGTGTGTATGTGTTTTTTTTTTTTGTCAATTCCAGTTGTATTTATTATTAGATTCCAGTGATAAATTGTTATTATTTTTTTATATTTTTAGCGCAACAATCCACTTTGCTCTTGTTGTATTGGCAAATATTATTTGAAGACAGTTAAAATACGCCCAAATAAACCTAATTCTAAACCTAAATCACTAAATATTCTGTGAATATTTGGTGCAACCTCGTGAATTTCTTGTGTTATGGCCCAGAAGCCATGGTCCTCGGTAAAATCTAGTTGAATAGCTATGACCTAGAATATGACATATTTTCAGTTGTTTCACACTTTTTGGTTATGTACTACACTTCCACATGTGTTAATTCATAGTTTGGTTCCTTCAGTGTGAATCTAAAATGTTCTTAGTCATGAAAATAAATAAAACTCTTTGAATGAGAAGGTGTGTCCAAACTTTTGGTCTGTACTGTGTATGGTTTGATAGTCCTTGTGGTGAATATTTGTCAAAGGTTTTGAGTTGCAACTATGAAGAAATTGACAAATGAAAGTTGAAAATTACAAAAAGTATTTTTTATTTTAAAACAGAATCCCTCCACAAAAAAGTGACAAAATGCAAAGACAATGTACACAGAACTGACACACTTTCCTGGATTATTTAACAAATGTAAGTTTTATAACATGTTTTTGTCAAACTTAATTTGTGTGTCACTTAAGTGGATTTTGGTGCATGTACAATGTGGTTTCTAGTTATCAGTGGCATTACCTCTGCATATGTCATATTTACTGGACAAAAGACAATTACAAACCTCATCAATGTGTGAAAACAAACACAATCTTAAATGTAATCATGTTCTCTGTGTTTTACTGGAAAATTGCAGATTTAAGCCGGTGTGGCGTCGAGATTGGAACCCCGCACTAGAAATTGTGATTTCCCATTTCTCTTTTTAATGTTAAAATAGATAATTATTTCCAATTCTCTCAGCCTCAGAGTTGCCAAGTTGCCAAACGACTTTGTGCATCTGGTTTTAATAGTTTTAGGAGTTTTTTTTTTTTTTTTTTAATTAGGACAGTGCATATTAATCAATGTTTCAGCAGCAGTTTCAACATAAATATGCCGGAATTAGCAAGAATGCTAAATTTCATCCGTTGTCCTAAGGCAGGATAAAACACATACATTACATAAAACACAAATTTACATGCACGACACATTTCTGACACTAGAATAAATTTACAATATAAACGACAGGCCAGAGTCTAAAGTGCCCAAGAAAAGTTCATCTGTGGCTGCAGGACTGGTTTGTTTTCAGCCATTGTTTGAGAGATGTTTTGAAGTTTGAATAATTACTACAGTTTCTAACCTGCTCTGGCAGCGTGTTCCATACTTTTGTGCCTCTAATAGACACCATTGTTTGGCTAAATTTAGTTCTGCGCCTTTGTACAGTGCAGTCTCCTCTAGTTATTGCCCTGGTGCCTATTCCAACAATGTTTTTTTTACTTATAAAATCTGTTAAGGGGGAGGGGCAAGCCCATTCAAAACTTTAAACACCAGTCAGGCATCCATGAACATCTGATCATTTTCAAAATCTAAAATGTTATACTTACTTAAAATATTACATAATAATAACGTAAGGGCTTCTTGTCTAAAATTTTCAGTGTTCTCTTAAACAGAGACTTAAGGGGCTTTAAAATGCTTTCATTTGTTTGAGAAAGCATTTTAAAGCCCCTTAGTTTTGAAGGTCGTGTGTTGAGGTCGATTGTGCTGCAGCTTCAAGTCAAGTTCCAGGTGAATTTTAGCAAATTTTCAGATTTGATTTACAAAAATATATCAATTTATAAATGAAACCTATTTTCAAAAGCTGTTATTAGTGTTAGAAATGCCCAAATTGTATTATCTCACAATGTTATAATTAATCGATTATTTTAAAAAAATTCTAAGGCTTTGTCACACTGGTCAGTCTTTGTTCTGCTCTGAGTGAGTGACAGCTGGATTTAACCAATCACAGTAAAGTAGGAACTTTCAGAAAAAGCAGATGATTGTATTTACGTCAAAGGCAATAGTCTACAAGAATTGTGATAAAATCGAAAGCCCAACCTTAATTTCGAAGGCTAAGTTTAGGATTGGGGCTTGGGTGAAGGTTAGCAAAAGTCATATGAAAATAAAAAAAATATTACTGATTTTCTAACTTTAAACAAGGGGGTTCCTATCTTGACGTTACACCGACATAAAAAACTTAATTCAACTGGTTCTAAATGCATTTGTGTTTGGACGTCAACATTGTCAAACTGGGTAAAAAAAAAAGTTGTAAAATCTCTAATATAATCACTATTACTGAAAAAGAATAAACCTTATTTTGTGTTCCTGGTTGAATAACACAGTTTAAGCTACGTTCACCCACACAATTGTAAAGACGCTCTACTTCACGGCTCGTGTCTTCAGGCTGATGGACTTCAGAGAGTAGTTGTACATTCCCTTCCAGGTTTTCCACTCCACTCCCACAGCAAACAGCGCGTTGTCGAAGCCCCAGCGGTAAACGCCGTTGGGGTTGCTGAAGTGGCACGAGTTATACCAGAAAGCTCCCAGGTACGATTTGGCACAGTTATTTTCCCAAATATCCTGGTCCTTGTCAAAAGTGCTGAACATCATGTTGCTCTGACCACTTAGACTGTCTCCTGTAGAAGAAACGAGAAAAGGTTGTTTAGCTCAAAAAGACGTGCTGTGTACCGCTGATGTTAATCTCTCTTTTGTTTAGAAATCAAAGAGAGCACCTGAACAACATACTGTATTTATGATGAGGCTAAATCATTTTCTAGTACATTTTATTTTCCTTGAAATGTGGCTGTTTTTTTCTATTTTGTATGTATGCGTGAGAACCAGGGCGGTTGCATAGGGCGCCATCTAGTGGTGAGGGCGCCAAATTATAGCTCTAAAAAAATCAAGTTCCACAACTTACAAGCTCTTAGCTAGTTTTTATTTCGTCTCAATAGGACACATATTCATTGAGTTATGGCCACAAAAAGCTAATGAATTCATAGAACTACAGATTTAATTGTGTAAACTACCGTGGCGGTAGAAGTCTCATAAAACATGAGGATTTTTGTTTTGACAAAAAATTCAGACTTCACAAAATCCATCGTGAAAATTAAGCTGATATGCTGTGTTCTAGAGGGAGTGATGTGCTCTTATTAAAAATACTAGTGATTTATACTACATCTTATAGTACAAAATTATGCATAATTTAACAATTGTTAGATGCATTAATGGATAAAAATATTACAGGAAACAGGAAAGTGTGTCTATTTTCTTCATAAATTCAAACATTATCTTTGCCTTCAACATTAATCGATAAAGGCCTATATACGTACATAATTATATTCAGAAATGAAATTTTGCCTAGGGCACCCAAAGAGCTAGGACCGGCCCTGAACTCTGCAACATTCAAGTGCCTCTGACAGGTCATTTCACAAAGACGTAGTTGAGATCATTATATTTAAGGTTTTACCAAACATTTTTCACATTTATTTCCCGTTTGGCAACTTTCTAGTATTAAAAATTAACTTCCTGTTCATAATTGATGACATCACTCTAGTAGTTGCCTGGCAACCATGTAATAAACTGGGCCAAAAGCTTTTTTTAGACGAGCCATAAAAGTACGTTAAAATTCAATTTTTTGTTAAATGTGTGTTTACAGGGCCTTAAAAAGTTTTGTGTTGTGAGGAAAATGAAAATATCCTTGTCTCCCTAGTGCAGACCTGAGCAAACTGCAGCCCGGGGGCCAGATGTGGCTCTCCGACTGTTTTAATCTGGCCCCTGGCATGGTTTTTGACGATATATATATATATATATATATATATATATATATATATATATATATATATATATATATATATATATATATATATATATATATATACACAGGGTTAGGGTTATATATATATATATATATATATATATATATATATATATATATATATATATATATATACTGTATATATACTATATATATATATATATATATATATATATATATATATATATATATAAAATATTTCGAATTTCTGTAGCCGTGATTGACAGATTAATTAGCCAATCAGAGACACGCACATCTTCTGCCTTGTAAAAACCAACATGGCTGCTTTCGACCAAAAAATACATGAAAAAATATCAGGTGGAACTGAAAAACGTCGTGGATTTCTGCAGAATCAATGAGCAAAGCAAAAAACGATTTTATTGTGAGGTGAGTGAAGCTAGATTTTTGTCTGAATGACAGACGACCAATCAGCTCCTTTGTTTCATCTGCGTCACACTAGGCTTGTTTAAGCAGAGCCAGGCGGTGAAGGCGGACGAGGTGGACGCAGGCGGTAACCCCTGCCGTACACTGACTGCGAGTTCGATGCGAGGCGTGACTCGCAAGACTTAGAAAGTGCTTAAAACCAATGTGCCCTCGTACACAGACCTCGGTGCAGTGCGAGTCACGTCCGACAGTCGCGCGAGTGTGCGGAAAGAATCCGTAGAGGGTCTATTTTTGTCGCAGCTTGCAGCGGTCACGGACGTCATGGCGCATAAACGATCTGTGCCATAGGCCGATGACGTCATCCTCTAGCGCCGTTTGTTTACATGTAGAGGTGAAGAGTGGATCAAGCGCTGAGGTACTAATGCTTTAGCGGCGAAAATAAGTCCTGCGAGCCGTTATATCCTTGACATAATGAGGCAGGCCAGAGTTTCACCCGTGAGTTTTTTCACTCCTCCGCCAGGCTTTGGATTAAAAACCATGTGGAGCAGCAAAAACAACAGGACACAAGAGACTTCACAACTTTTCTCACCGGGTCATGATGATGCTAACTAAAGGTAAGCGCATTTTCACGAAGTTTGGTGCAGAGTTTCTTCCTTCTTGTGACAAATATCAGCGCTCACAAAGGGCTTGCATGCTAAAGTCGTGAGAACTCCCGTGAATCCCCGAGTTTTTGAAGTATCGCCAGCGTAACTACAGACGCTCTCTCCCTCTTGGCCGCAGCACAGTCGGAGCACCGCAGCACTGGAGACCGCAGTCAGTGGGGGATACCAGTCGCAGTAAAAACGTACTGAACTCGACCCAAACTCGCATCGCAGTCTGTGTACGGGAGGCGTAAGGGGGGTCGGGGTCTGACGACAGCGCTACGTAGGTCCCGGTGTTATGCCGAAAAATGCCTGCCTGCCGAAAAATGCATCCCCTCCTCACGGGAACGCATACACTCTTGAAAACTGGAGTTTGCGAATAATAAACGTCACAGGACGACTTTATATCTTATGTGGTACAACATTTTGTGTTAATAAACTTAAAATTATGATTGAGACGTGTTTTATAGTCTTAGTTTGGAGGTTAGCTTGTAAGCTGTAATTACTTACAATTGTGAAAGAATTATGACAAACAAAGCCACAGAGACAGCTAATTATTAAAATAATTTTCTATTTCGTAGCTTAAATCACTAGTTAATGTTGTTATCTTTCTAAAATAGTCCACTAGACATTTGCCAAAATATGCATCCACTATGTTATGGAAACAGGATTATCTGCAAGTGTCAGGGTTGCCTCTTAAAACAACATTAACAAGTGACTTAAGCTACAAAATAGAAAATTATTGTAATATTTAGCTGTCTCTGTGGTTTTGCTTGTCATAATTATTTCACAAATGTAAGTATATGCAGTTTACTGCACACAACAAGCTAACCGCCAAACTAAGACTATAAAACACGTCTCAATAATTATGTTTAATATATTAACACAAATTATTGTACCACATAAGATATAAAGTTGTCCTGTGAAGTTTAATATTCGCAAATTCCAGTTGTCAAGAGTGTAAGCGTTCCTGTGAGGAGGGGATGCATTTTTCGGCAGGCAGGCATTTTTCGGCACAACACCGGTAATCTCGAGAGATCAATCCGAGTGCAGGCGCCTTCGTCGTCGGTGAATCCAGAAAAAAGCAAATGCACCGCCTGCATGACTACAAAACCCAAATGCATGCTGGGAAATGAAGTGCAGTGAACACGCGTGCACTGACAGCTGATTGGATCAGATCTGTTGTGATAAGAAACGTGACGCTGTGCAGTTCCTCCTCGCTCCATCGTCTCTTCAGTTTACGTTTTTATCATCACAGAGACTTCAAATCTGACAGAAAAGTCTCAGGATGTTGTACAACACAGACAGCATTATTAATGTGACACTGATGAGCTGAAAATCATTTCTTTACAGACTGAGCTCAAGTGTAGAAACTTTATTATTCAGTTCTTTATTCATTGCTCTGGTGATATCCTTGTCAGTTCAAGGTGTGTGAGGGTAATAGAAGCATTTACACAGATGTATGAGGTTTTATTCAGTACAACACGTGATCTCAGGCTGTCTGGCAGTTCTCGCGCTGGAGAAGTGTCCACGGTGCCTTTCAGATTTCTCCCCTCCCCTCAGCGTCATTCGTCAACTCTCGTCCACAGTCCAGACGGAGAAATTTGCTGCTTAAACAAGCCTAGTAATAAGCTAATCTGATTTTCTGGTATGATGTGGATTTGATCTGAAACGCAGACGGAGGGCGTGGTGACCAGACCCACTCTTCACAGTTTGCAGAAGCATGGGTTCTGGATCCCAGGCAAGCATGTTTTTGAGAATAAGTGCCACTCTTTTCTTTTATTTTATTGATTTAGCTATAGAACATGTGTCTTTGCTTTATGTCCTAATATTTTCAAAACAAAGAGTCAAAATAGTAGGAAAAAAGCCTGTTTTACAAAAATATGCTTACAATAATGATCTTTTGTCACACGATCCGGCCCTCCACCACTTGTCTGGGTTTGAATCTGGCCCTTGGGGAAAAATAATAGCGCTCCCCTGCCCTAGTGTGATGTCATCGGTTTAGGACTCTGCTCTATACTTCCTGGTATTTTCCTGGTATTTTCAACATATTTCTCTTCACAAGCTTGTTCTTTATTAACGTAAAACTAATCACTTGTGATTACAATAGGTACTTTAATCTACCAAATTAAATGAAAATGATAAAAACTTAAAAACCTGTCATACGCACTTTAAGCTCCTGAAAATGTCCTCCGTGCTTAGATGACACTCCACTGACCTGCTCCTCCGTCGATGAACCCGGACACGTTCAGCTTGTATCCTGCACATTCAGCTCCCACAGAGAAAGAAGAGTATCGAGCAGACGCCTTGTTCCCGTCGAAGTCCTCCATCTCCACCAGCAGCTCCTGAGGTGCTGCAGCTGTGATCCTGTGGATAAACTCCAGACCTGTCAGAGCACACATCTGATGTCAAATCCTTTTCACTGACCTTTGAACCTGGTTGTGCTTCCTCATCATTAATTTTCTCAAAGTTGCGTTTGGATCCATTCTTGTTTTGTATTTTAAAGTCTAAGGCTGCATTCACAATACTTGGCTCAATTGAGAACCAAATTTGCAAAATTGTCTCCTTCTCTAAACTGGTGCGGCTCTGTTCACAAAACACTTTTTGCCAATCGAATCAGCCCAGTAGAGACACATCTGTCTTTCGCCTGTAGAGGCGCTGTGGGACAGAAACACGTTACACAACCAGCAAAGAAGACACTCTTCTCTGCTACATCAGTGGCTATGACTCCATTCAAAACAAACACACTTCTGGACTTTATATTTTTGTTTTTATGTAAGCTGTATATGTATTTGTAGAGCGCTTTTCACAGACAGAATCACAAAGTGCTTCACAGTGAGATGAACCCCTTCTCCTCACTCAGTGACAGCAGCAGCCCTGGGGTAGCTCAGCAGAGGCGATTCGCCTAAAAACCTGGCACCACAACCTCCAACTATCACCAAGGGTTCTCTAACATGTCTGTTATTGGTTGGTGGGGAAACCGGAGTGCCCGGAGGAAACCACCCAGACACAGTAATGAACAGAAAGGCCGTGCAGTGAATCGAACCTGCAACCTTCTTGCTGTGATGCCAGAGCGTTATCCGCTCTGCCACTGTGTCGCCAATAGATCTGTCCCACAACTTCTCCCACATGAACAGGCCCAGTGTGAATGACAAAGAACAAAGACAACATCAACTTTTAAGTTAGCTTCTTATTTTTTTATTTTTTATTGATCTGCCGCTTTGTTTTGCTTTTTGCAAAAAGCGTAACTGCAGAGAAGTGTGTCAGGGGGTAAAAAGTGTCCTTGTTCTCCCAACGCCCAAATGCACATTGGGTGGTTTAGGACACTTTTTGGGTTGTCAGCTTCATAAATATTCTGCACCAACATTTGCTTCAGCGCAAGAAATTTAACGCTAAGCCTCTGTCCAGTCAGAACGCAGCATAATAGTTCAATGGTAAGTACATAAAAGGTGTAATGTGTCCAACAACATGCTTACCCAGCCAGTATTCTCCATTAGCATCACCGAAGCCCTCCACATACTGATCCCAGCCTCTGTAGAAGTTCACTGTACCATCCATCCTCCTCTGGATCACCTGAAGACACAAGTTTAATGTGACGTTTGTGAGTCTAGAATCTGGAATGACTGTCGCTGAAAGATGTCAGGAACAGTTTTAATGGTCATGGTGAATATTTGAAGCTGATTGGTTGATCCAGTTGAGAGAAAAGACATTTTTCCTAGAGACAAATACACAAATCACCACTGTGTGCAATATTTTCAAAAGCCAAAGCCAAAATAGTCCATTATTTTTGATGACTTGAGACTTGATTAAATGGACTAAGACTTGGGACTCAACCTAGACTAGAAGGTCTGTGACTTGGTGCTCCGCCTCAAAGAAATAAATTGTGTAATTTTACATCAACAAAATACATGTCCCTCTTCACTTCTTTGGTTTTGAACTGGGATTTATATTAAATGGAATAATTTATAAAAGTCACTGAAATGGCAAAAATACAATCTGTAATCGGTAATAATTTGATAAAAAGTTTTGAAACTAAAAGCTGAGGACCTTGGACTCAAACTGGATTTGTGAAGCACTGATCTGGAACTTGATTTGTAATTGAAGCCAATAACTTACTTGAGACAAAACAGTGACTTGGTCAAACCTCTGCTCCGTAATTCTGCTAAAAAAGGTCAAACTTCATCCGTCTGCGAGCTAAGGTTCTTTTGGTTCGATTGTAATAGATTTGAAGAAAGTCACAAATATGGCCAGGACCTGTTTGGTGGAGCAGTGGTTCTCTCTTGAGTGTACCTTAAATGTTTACCTCCTAACTTTGGGTTTTAGTTAAATAAATAAGCGTCCAAGGGAAATTTGGTCAATTGCATGCTCAAAGTCCCCAAAAGTCATTCAAAAGTGATCACAAATAACCTGTCGTCCTACCCTTGAACTGACTGTGTGTCACTGCAACGACCAATGACATTTTTAGTTTATATCTGACACCAACTCTCTTTGAAATGTGGTTGTTTTGGAGGTTTAGGCTCACTTTACCAGGAAGGTCTTTGATCTGTAGTGGAAATACTCACTGTCCAGCCTCCTCCAAGTGTTTCGAAGTCACAGTAGGCCTAAAACAAAGAAAAATCTGATTAATGGTTCAAGTTCTGGCTAAAACACAGTAAGTATTTTGATGATATTGTAAATTCAGTGTCAGAACACATGTCCTTGACCTGTGGTGTGCCCCAGGGGTCAAGCTTGGGGTCTCTTCTATTTAATCTCTCTCTCTATTTATAAATAGTAATGTGTGATATTACAACGATGTAGACAACGCACGGATCTATGTCTCAGAGCGTTGCCCCACACTTGTATGTGACGACAGAGCGTTAGTGAAAAAAATAACTCCTAACAACAGATTCAATGGAAGCAGCCAGTGCAATTTTAAGACTTGATACTTTGTACAGGCAAACAAAATAAACTTTTCTGATTGAACAAGGACGTTTTGGGGCATTTTAATCAGGTTTTGACAAGTTTTGATCAGTTTTGACAAACACATTTTTTACCCTTTTTGTTGGCAATGTGTTGCACTTATCCGATCACGCGCTGATCCCACATCATGCAGCTCCGCCACAATCTATCTACGAAAGTTGACAAACCCCGGGGAGCTCAAGAATATGCGTCAAAAACACAGATCCTTAAACTGTTAACAAATTCAGTTAAACGTTTTCCTGTCCGTGTGTCAGTGACAGATATTATATAGTGAACAATCTGCTGTGTCCAAATATCAAAGATACTTTATGCAAAACTACAAACATTTCGTAATCTGATCAAAATAAAGTCAGTGCAGAGTGATTTTACTTTGTAAATACGGACATAGTTCACTTTCTTTTTCCTGTTTGGTGCTTTCTGATCCGTCTTGAAGTCTCGTATCTGAGACTCCTGCACAGCGGATGCGCGGGATGTGGAACGGTCCTTATTCACAACAGCTCTGCACAGCTACTCCGACAGTCAGATCTGAGCTACATGTACTGGGATCAGCGTGTTAGTGACCAGCTGCACCTGCTGGCTTCAGTTGTTCAGAGAATAAACCTTTAAAACAGCTCAGCTTGTGTTTAAGTCTCTCTATGGCCTAACACCAAAGTACATTTCTGTCATGTTAGTGCCTTGAATCATTTACACTCTGATGAACTCAGGGACCGGCCTCCTGCTGGTGCCAGAGTCAGGACTAAACGTGGAGCGGCCTCAGAGTCGAGACTAAACAAGGGACCGGCCTCAGAGTCAGAACTAAACGTGGACCGGCCTCAGAGTCTGGACTAAACATGGACCGGCCTCAGAATCAGGACTAAACATGGACCGACATCAGAGTCAGGACTAAAAATACACCAACCTCAGAGTCAGGACTAAACGTGGACCTGCCTCAGAGTCAGACCTAAACATGGACCGGCCTCAGAATCAGGACTAAACATGGACCGGCCTCAGAATCAGGACTAAACATGGACCGACATCAGAGTCAGGACTAAAAATACACCAACCTCAGAGTCTGGACTAAACATGGACCTGCCTCAGAGTCAGAACTAAACGTGGACCGGCCTCAGAGTCGAGACTAAACGTGGACCGGCCTCAGAGTCAGAACTAAACATGGACGACCCTATATCCTTGTTTCACTTTTACACCTCTAATCTTGCATGAATAGGCCTTAAGTGTCTTGTTTTATGGTGGAAAAGTGCCTTTACCTGTTTGGGAAATGTGTGCAGAAACGGATAGATGGTGTAAACTCCGCTGGCAGCTGTCGGATCCTGATGCACGATGTGACCACAGTCCAAAGACTTGTCCTCAGCGCTGCAGCAGATCAACAGCGGAGCCGCCAACACGAGCAGCAGCACAGGCTACAACAAAAAAACAAATAAACAAACAAACAAAAAAAAAAACTGTTTAGGATTTGCCTAATTTTTATGCTGCAAAAAGAGAGGGAGTATTTGTTTGATTCTATCTACAGTAGTTCTTCACTTTCACATATTTATTTGCATTCAGTTTTAGCACCAAATTACAAACCAATTACACCCTGATTACCCACTTGTATTTATTGGAGGCCTCTGCTGTGCATAATAGACTTAATGCTGTACAATATAATATAAACCAATATAAAATAATGAAGGTGGACATATTGTTATGTGTTATATTTTAGAATAATGGCAATATTTATACAGATTATAACAGGTCTTTATTTTAAAATGTGGCCCTCCTCCAGCCCTGACACTCCTTTTGAGTTTGAAACCTTTGAATAAAAAAGTGACTATATAAAGGTGAAAATCCAAAAACTTTAAGGTACCAAATTATTCTGCATCCAAGTTTCCATGGAAACCTGTTTTCTTCAGCTGCATTTTGTCACATTATAGCATAACACTTACGTTTCCCCATTCAGAATGTCCCATTATATGGGTTTAATTTTCTATTTCTACTGAATTGACTTTTCACTTCCAGAAAGTTACAGTGCATCTTTAACAAAATCACAAATGTGGCTTTTTCTCAACAGTTTTTGAAAGGATTTGAGCTTTATCAGACGAGTACAAGACCTCATGGAGACACACAAAAGTGGATTACTCTGTTATTTATCAGAAAATGTGAACGTGAGTAAACTAAAGCAGTTTTTTGTTGTCGTACTTACCGTCATTGTGGATTACAGTTGCCAACTCACAAGAGCTTCTCAGACCAGAACGTCCTGTCAACGCAAATATAAAAACATCCAGACATTTTAGCAAAAGAAGAAAATATAATTTACTAAAACAAAAGTGCCTTCAATATAATCAGCCTCTATCTGATAACAAATGTACTCCTTTACCTATAAAATTTCCTCCAGCACAGTTATCTTGTTATTGTTATCTGTTCAGGTTGACATTAGTCTGCCATGTCCTGACTACGTTTAATAAATCCACCAATTTCGTCTGTAGTTTTAGAGCTGTAATTGACCAAAGGGATTCTTGGTCGACTAAAGACATATCCCATCGACTGAGGCATGTCTTTTTGATCCATTTGTCTGTGTTTGAAAAGACAAAAGTGCTAAGTTCATGCAAAAGGAATCGAAAGCCATGTGTTTTAATCTAAAAAGGCAGATCAGACCAATCATTCAGGCTTAAAATGTACGTTAATTTTCCCTTTTTTTTGTTGCTGTTCCATATAAATCCTCGTAATCTAAATAAAGGAATAGTCGATTAGTTCAACTTTTGGTCGACTAAGACTCTATCGACCGATTAATCGACTAAACGACTAAAATACTACAGCCCTACACATCACGGTGAACAGTTCGGAGGCTCAAAATTCATCGGGTAAGTAAGAGAACCAACACATATTCTTTCTGTTTGCTTACATTTTTAAGAAGGCAAAAAATCTGGTACGATACTCTGAACAAGTAAATCAAGTGTCTTACCTGTTTGATCTCTTCTGAATGTTCTCTCCTCAATCTTCTGACTTTTATATACAGGCTTATTCAATATAAACACAGGTAAGGTTTCATAAAAGGAATAAAGACATGACTAAGAAATACCCAAAAGTTCACAAAACACCAAGATCTAACTGTGTCATCTTCTGGCAATTTCTTAGTAAACCTATTGTAACGTTCTAGTCGTACAAACTGATGTTATCATTTTAATCTGAGACGACCTGAAGGGACACAAAGCCAGGACAAGACCAGACTTTGGCGTGTATAGTCTATAGTTTTGGTCCGGTTTAGTCACTGGAGACATTGTTATTTGTGCTGTCCCGACTTTGAGGAAGAATGCAGATGTACGAGCTGTGGCCTTAAGCCGGGGTTATGTTTTGTACTGGCTTTAATGCGTCAGTCTTTTTCTCAATGACTAAAGGTGTTTTTCTACACACTTTTGTTGAGCGGGTTTATTATTTTCATCCATGAACAAACTGTTACAAAACAACATCAGAAGAGACTTTTAAACAGGTGTAAACTGATAGAGGTTTGGACTAATGCAATGATAAATTACGCCTCCCGTACATTGATTGCGTATTTGCCAAGCGTATTCACAGGGATTCTTTTACACAGAGCACACGCTGCTCTGAGGTTCAAGCACTTCAGCGTCCAGCGGGAACCACACCCATCTCGCACTAAGTGTACACCCAGTATACAGTCTGTTGTACATGTGAAACACTGGTGTATCAGGGAACACAAAGAGGCTCAA
Organism: Mugilogobius chulae; assembly: GCA_038363315.1. Classification (NCBI taxonomy): domain Eukaryota; kingdom Metazoa; phylum Chordata; class Actinopteri; order Gobiiformes; family Gobiidae; genus Mugilogobius; species Mugilogobius chulae. The sequence continues at coordinate 1,252,104 of CM076397.1, forward strand.
CAGTAGTATGACCTATGTAGCAAAAATATGCATTAGTTTTAATATAATAAGCTAAAAATCAGCTAATTGTGGCATGGCGCACTAATTGCTAATTATTAGTCATTATATTGTGTAGGCATTAGACAGGTAATGAAATAATCAATTGGGGGCACCAGAGTCAATTACTTACACCTCCCGTACATTCATTGATTGCGTATTTGCCTAAACCATGTGTATTCAGGTGGATTCCTGTGAGAATGCACCAGACCACTGCAGTTTCTGGGAGAAACAGACTTCATGCGGATTCTCTCCCACACGGCTCCGAGGTTCAAGCACTTTCCAAGTTTTGCGGGACCCACACCAGATCTCGTGTATACACCGGGCGTTACTCCAGCTCTCGTGTGTACACCGGGCGTTACTCCAGATCTCGTGTGTACACCTGGCGTTACACCAGCTCTCGTGTGTACACCCGGCGTTACTCCAGCTCTCGTGTGTACACCCGGCGTTACTCCAGATCTCATGTGTACACCCGGCGTTACTCCAGCTCACGTGTGTACACCCGGCGTTACTCCATATCTCGTGTGTACACCCGGCGTTACTCCAGCTCTCGTGTGTACACCCGGCGTTACTCCAGCTCTCGTGTGTACACCCGGCGTTACTCCAGATCTCGTGTGTACACCTGGCGTTACTCCAGCTCTCGTGTGTACACCCGGCGTTACTCCAGCTCTCGTGTGTACACCCGGCGTTACTCCAGATCTCGTGTGTACACCTGGCGTTACACCAGCTCTCGTGTGTACACCCGGCGTTACTCCAGCTCTCGTGTGTACACCCGGCGTTACTCCATATCTCGTGTGTACACCCGGCGTTACTCCAGCTCTCGTGTGTACACCCGGCGTTACTCCAGATCTCGTGTGTACACCTGGCGTTACTCCAGCTCTCGTGTGTACACCCGGCGTTACTCCAGATCTAGTGTGTACACCCGGCGTTACCCCAGATCTCGTGTGTACACCCGGCATTACACCAGCTCTCGTGTGTACACCCGACGTTACTCCAGCTCTCGTGTGTACACCCGGCATTACACCAGCTCTCGTGTGTACACCCGGCGTTACTCCAGATCTCGTGTGTACACCTGGCGTTACTCCAGCTCTCGTGTGTACACCCGGCGTTACTCCAGATCTAGTGTGTACACCCGGCGTTACCCCAGATCTCGTGTGTACACCCGGCATTACACCAGCTCTCGTGTGTACACCCGACGTTACTCCAGCTCTCGTGTGTACACCCGGCATTACACCAGCTCTCGTGTGTACACCCGACGTTACTCCAGCTCTCGTGTGTACACCCGGCGTTACACCAGATCTTGTGTATACACCCGACGTTACTCCAGATCTCGTGTGTACACCCGGCGTTACTCCAGCTCTCGTGTGTACACCCGGCGTTACTCCAGCTCTAGTGTCTGAAATGCATCCAGTGGTAGTGACACAAGAAACAATCAGGAAGCTTCTTCAGATACGGGATGGTTAGACTGGTCTGGAGGGAAAGAAGTGAGCTGGTTGCCATGGTAATGCTGTTGCTAAACGGGCCAGAGCTGTTTTTTTTTTATCTTAGCCTTTATCTTACCCAAACCTTTCCTTAACCTACCCGTTACCCCAGCCCTTCTCCTGAGCCGTTCTCTTTAACTGAATCACCGTCCCTCTGGACCAGGCTATATATTGTTTGTCATATTGTATCCTCATGGAGTACAACTGCGTTTCAGGAATCAGCTTCACTGTCGCGCTGGCAGCACCTAGGAACTTTATACATAAAAACAGAAAACTTACATGAAAACAGAAACTTTTCATGTTAAAACACAAACAGGAAGTTTTCATGCTAAATCAGATTCATTTATTGTTTTTAATGAATGCAATACATTGCTGTAGACCAAGATATCGAACTAATTTTGAGAAAGAACCACATTTACATCGGTGTGTCCTCGAGGGGCCAGTTGTAACTGAAATGACACCTTCTGTTTTGGTAAGTGTATACTCGTCTTTCTGCAGTGTGTAACAATTACATACACAACATTAAGCCTTAGCAGTAGCAGAGCAAAGTTGGTGCTAGCTAGCGAGGCTAACGTTGTTAGCATAGACTCCAGTAGTACAGAAAGGATGGCACAACACATACTGAAAGTATTTTATCTGTTCACAGGTTAAGTATTAAAGTAAACACAATTTAGAGTAATGTGCGATCATGCTAGTGAGACAGCTATGGCTGTTTTTATTCACTACATTGTTATTTCTGGTTGTCAGTGCATTTGGAGACTTGTTGCAAAGCTAATTGTTTTTAGCTAGCAGAGGCAGGTTTACCAGCAGGGAGTACTATTGCTAACTCTAAATATGTCAATATATTACAAAAATACAGATTTCTGACACTATGTTTATGTATATAGTATTTTATATTGCACTTTTGTTGACTTTAGTGAGTCACACTGGTCTCTCAGATGCAACAGTTCTACAGGAGTTCACATTATTTCACAATAAATTCAGCTTTCACAAACAATAAATCACATAACTGCCACATTATGTATGAAAACACTTCTAAATGTCGTCATAGTTGTAGACATGGGTCAAGTCTGCTGTAATGTTTCTCATGTTATAATTCTGTTCTTTCTCAGAGGAAAAACTGCTGAATGTACACATTTTTTTCCAGGTTCTTGAAATACGCACACCAGTGAAAAGTTTCATCATTTGTGTGAGTATACACTTTACAGCACACAAGAATCATGCACATCAGGATTATACTGTTTGGAGCTCTTTCTTGGACCAATGCAAGCTATAAGTTAAACTGTCCTGCAGTTCTCTGGTGCCACCATTGAGTTCTGGCCGTGATTCTGTCACCTTGTTATTTCTACATACATGTTTGTTGTCTCCATCAGGTTGCACCATGCACATGCAAGCCTATGTGTTCTCTATTTGATTCATACAGTATGTGCTCATTGGTATTCACAGATTTCATCAGAAGTGGATTGGACTCAAAATGGTGTATGACAACTGTTGTAAATCTGCAAGTTCAACGTGCCGGCCTGCCAGGTGTACCTGTAGAGGCTAAACAGGTTTTTGTAACTGAACTATGCAGGTATTCAACAACAAACAACCAATATGTATAATAGTAATGCAAGATGCACAGGTTATCACAATAAAACATTTATTTACATCACAAAACACAACCACAAACAATGTAATACACTGCATCATGTATATGATACATGTCATTAAGTCGTTTAATCTTATTACTTACCATTTATTCTGATGATTGTTTTGTAACCATGATGAAGTCTTTACAATCTAGACCAATCCAAAGTGCTCCTCACTCACCTGGCCCTCAATAACTTGCTCCTGTCTGCCCTGTTCTGGACTTAACAGGATGTACCTTCTGTTGGTTTGTTCATTAAGTCTGTGATGACTCTGGTTCCTTTTGCTTTTAACAGATGAACGTGCTAAAAATCTGGCTAAAGATGAATATGGTCACAAGTCAGATCAAATAATGCAGCTGCAACAGTAAGAAAACACCAGTCATTAAACTAGTAAATGCTGAAGAAATGAGGAGACATGTTCACAGACTGCACTGCTCTTGATTCTTTTCTTCTCCTCCTGACAGCAGTTTCATCAGGAGATGTCCTGATCCACAGAGCCTGAAGACCTTAGAGGAGAAAAGGAGCAAAAGTAAGGATTGAGCTGTGTTACTTTCCTCTAGCGTAAGCCCTGGTCTACACCTGTGGACATGGAGCACACACCCTGCATAGCTCAACTAACGACTCTTGTGCCCTAAGCAGGAGGTGGTGACTGATTGGACAACTAAGGCCTATGAAATCAGCAGAGGAGACAGATGACCTCTCTCTTACTGCAGACACCAGGCCTTCAGCTATCTGCTCACGCCAACCATGCCAACCCATCAGCATCTTGTTTAACTACCACAACATCCTCCTAACACTCGCACCACACGCACCTCAGCACACACAGATAACAGAAACATACACTGTTTTAAAATAAAATTAACAAGCTCCACTGTGGCCTTAAAGGGTCTCTGTTGTGTCCTGTCCATTTTTTGTTGCAGCTCACAGAATCAGGGTTGTAGTACTGTGTTACTATAAAAAGTTACTGTATATAACACAGATAATGTTATGTCAGTCTGCCTAACTTGGTGCTAGAGATGCATGACATGGATTGTTTTTTTTAATAGTAGGCAAGATCTAAGAGCAAGCTGTGTTGGCTGCTTGGATGGGTCTCAAAAAGAAAACAAGCAAACCTGTTTTTTTAGACTGTGTACAAAAATATCAGGTTTAAACATAAGCATCTGCACACACCAGTGACATTTCTAAGGCCAATGGCATTTGCATTGCAAAAAGACGGTAGAGAGAAGACTGTAGTTTAGGAGATAAGTTAAAGATCACCTGTTCAGAGAAAATTGTACTTTTTTTACACAAGCTTTGTCTCCTTCCCAATCCTTACTTACAGCACAGATACAATGAGGAGCATACGCCACACAGATAGTAGTGGTACAACTGAACATGATACTGGTTGAGTTGGTCTGTGCTGCTGTGCTATCGGTGCAATGACACTGTACATCTGTCAGATCTATAAAAGAAAGAACACAGTTGTTACATACAAATGTTAACAGACATGATTATGCAGTAATGCACATTCTGTACTATCTACTTTGCTGTCCATAATATGATTATCTGCCTCTGTGATGCTACATAGGGTTTATGTTGCAGATACATTAGTTTTATCATTTATTTATCCATCTGTTGCACACTTAAATGATGAGTCAAGTGTGGCTTTAGTTGGTTTTATTTCAGTGGACACACAAAATACTTTCAGTTTGCATCTGTGCCATGTTTTCTGTACTAATGATAAAAAAAATAAAATAAAATATGATATACAGTACATAAACATAAAGTGTCAGAAATCTGTATTTTAGTAATATATTGACATTTAGAGTTAGCAATAGTACAACCTGCCTCTGCTAGCTAAAAACAATTAGCTTTGCAACAAGTCTCCAAATACACTGACAACCAGAAATAACAGTGTAGTGAATAAAAACAGCCATAGCTGTCTCACTAGCATGATCGTACATTACTCTAAATCGTGTTTACTTTTGTACTTAACCTGTGAACAGATAAAATACTTTCAGTATGTGTATGTGTCATGCTTTCTGTACTACTGGAGTCTATGCTAACAACGTTAGCCTCGCTAGCTAGCACCAACTTTGCTCTGCTACTGCTAAGGCTTAATGTTGTGTATGTAATTGTTACACACTGCAGAAAGACGAGTATACACTTACCAAAACAGAAGGTGTAACTATCCACTGTTCATTTTGAGATGGTCCGACTCCCACAAGAAAACTTTGCTAAAGTAGGAAGCACAGCCTTGAGCCTGTGTGTCTGTTGTGTTGGAGCTTCCTGATTGGCCGAGGGACATCTGTGTCCCGCCTTGATGGGCAGCTGACAGTTTGCATATCCACTTTGAATATTGGCACTGACTAAGCACGTTGACATGCAATTGCAAGCCACAGGTGGTGCTGTTTCACAACATGCAATGCAATACAAACTCGTCTTGCAAACTGACAAAACCACTTGTCAAAGTCAAATGTCAATTTGCAAAATGGATTGTCAAATTTTAAATTAAAGTTATAATTGCCAAATGCTTTTTTTAAAAATACATATTAAAATTGCAAATTACATAGTCATTTTAAAAATGCAAATCTAAATTGAATATTGACATTTCAAATTGAATATTGTCTCTTAAACACCATATAAATGTGCAATGCAATATAATGTTGTTTAATTTAAAATGTAAGTTGAAAAGTGGCAATTTATATTGTCAAAGTGAAAATTCATTTGTCAAATTGCAATTTCAATTTGCAAAATGGATTGTCAAATTTTAAATTAAAGTAATAATTGCCAAATGCTTTTAAAAAAATACATATTAAAATTGCAAATTACATAGTCATTTTTAAAATGCAAATCTAAATTGAACAGTAACATTTCAAATTGAATATTGTCCCTAAAACACCATATAAATGTGCAATGCAATCAAATGTGGTTTAATTTGAAACTTAAGTTGAAAAGTGGCAATTACAACTGTCAAAGTGAGAATTTAATTCACAAAATGGATTGTCAATTTGTTATTTAAAATACAATTTGCCAATTGCAATTTTAACAAGCACATTAGAAATGAAGATTGCACACAGTTATTGCCTAAGGAATTCTCATTTTAAAAATTGCAATTCTAAATTGTACATTGAATTCTCATTTTGAATATTGGCACCAAAAAACTTCCATACCTGGCAGCACTAATATAAAATAAAATAAACCTTATAACAGTGGTTCTCAAACTGGGGTCCGGGGACCCCTGGGGGTCCCTGAACCATGTGTAGGGGGTCCCCCAAATTTTTTTGAAACATTGGTAATTTTTTTTATATAACAATTTTTTATGATTGACCATCCTAAAGATAGAATTTGGATTGAAAAGATAGATAGCTTTGGATAGAAACAAGTAAACCAGTAAAAATGACCATCAGCAATTAACCATTTATTCAAATTTGATATATAGCTAAGCGTTAATTTCCAAATTTTAATGTGATAGCAGAGCGAAAAGTGATAGGGGGTCCTTGGAAGAATTTTGAGCCGATAAGGGGTCCCTGGACTATAAAAGTTTGAGAAACCCTGCCTTATAAGACCTTGAAATAAGGTGGAGGGCCAGATCTTGAGTTTGACATATGTGCCGTAGACATTGTACAGAAACAGTGCCTTTTGGACTCAAACATTTTGAAAAATACACTAGAAAATGTCTCTAAAGAGGTCAAAACTTTCCAACTTATTTCTTTTTGTCTGAAGGGAGAGGGAATGTTCTTTTCATCGTGTGTAGTGAGTTTGCGTTTTGAAGACTCTCAGGCACTTATTCACCTTGCAATACTTCCATCTAGTGTTCAAACATTGCAACTACAATTCTGTATCATTAGGCTTGACCAGGCCTATTCAACTTTACTTTCACAGGACTAGATTTGGCTCTAAAATTATTAATAATCTAATATTAAGATAGGTACGAGTAATAACTGACCTGGAGTAACTCTAACCAGATCTAAACCAGGATCAGGACTGAACCAGGACCAAATAAAGTCTAAGGTATGCACTGTAAAATGTGTCAATCTTAAACTGGATAATGAGTGGATAAATGGTTAAATTAAGTATTTTTTATCTTTATTAGAGCATATTTTAACTGTCTTAAAACATGATTTGCCAATAGATAACGAACAAACGGGATGCAGCATTTTTTCACAAAAATAAAATAAAAAATGCAGCTGGAATTTAAACAAGAAAAATACATGTAAAAATATCATAAGATCAAGGTAACTATTGTCTAGTTCAAGCACTTTAACTTTATATGTTTAAAATGGTCACTTTTCCCAGAGAAATAACCCAGAATTAAATCTACAAACAACACATTTTTGTAATATTCTGAAAGTGAATGGAGGGCCGATTAGGCACCCGGGCCTTAAGTTGAATAGGCCTGGGCTAGACCATGACAATGAGTTATTATAATGACTAGAGAGAGAGTGTAGCTACGGTAACCAATAGCAACAAATGTCCAGTTCTGGCAGCCATGTTGAGTAAGGAGATTCTACTAAAAACATACAAAATACAAGGAAGCTGAACATTTAAATTACATATTTCTTTAAAGGTACACTGTGTAGCTTTTGAACTAAAAATAAGACTTTGTTTTTGTAATTTAGATGTATTATTACTGTAATTCAGTGGTGTCCAAGCCTTTTTCACAGTGGGCTGCATTTTGAAACGATATAATGAAGTGAATCAATACAAATTTTGCATTTCACCTCAAAATTAATGAACCATCACACTTTAATAAAGCAATAGAGGTTCTGCAGGTGACATGACATCATTCTAAATGTTCATGCTGAGAGAGTTAATGGAGAGAAAGGACATTTTCTCTTGTAAGAGTTCAATAAACAGCTAAAACAGGAAAAATAAACTACAGTTTGATAACAAATTCAACCCACCACAAGTCTACTGAGCACTGGGTTTGTAACTGACATGTAAAAAGAGAAAATGGAGTCAACAGTTGTAGCAAAGCAGGTAAACAACAAGACTTTAGCTTCTCACATTTATCAGACATTGAAATCACACTCAGTTTAACTTATTACATTTTTCTTCTTAAAAAATATGTTTTTGAGTCCGTTTGTTGCAGTTAAAATGTCCTAAATCATCAACTGTTGTTAGCAGACAAGCCGTTACCACGACAACAAAGAAATACATTGAAGAAATGCCACTCATTCTAAATGTTGCTAAGCTTTTTTGGAATAAAATTATGTCAGTGCATAACCTCTATAAACATTCATTTTAGGTTTATATAACATCAAAATGTTTGTTACTTCGAATTTGACATTAAAAACTAGATTTATTTGTAATTTAGGCCAATCTATCAGGAAATCTGAGGGCCAAAAAAGTTGGTCCAAGGGTCTCATTTGGCCCCCAGGCTGCAGTTTGGACATGCTTGTTCTAATTACATAATAAAAATGTGTGTCTTTGAACGGGCTTGCAAGTAAAGGTTGTGCAATAGGGGAGACCGGGGACAATTGTAACATTTTTTTCCAAATTTGACATATCAGCTTAATCTTAGTTGAAGTTCTGCTTAAAACTACATGAAAGGAAAGCTGCAGATCTTGTCTTGACGTGTGAACAGGTTTGGATTCTCTAGAACGATTTATTTTGAAGCTGTTTTCATTTCAAGACAAGAAAGTCAAGTGTTACATCTGCCGAACAAAACGGGTCAAATGTAACACATGAAATTACAACAATCAGTATTTATTTTTTCTTTATTAAAGATAATACATTTGACAGACTGGAAGGTTGTCCACATTTAAATAACCTTAACTCTGTAATCTTATTATAATAAAACACAAAACGGCTGTGGGGAAAAAAAAGAATTACAGTCTGCTCTAATTTACTTACGTCTTTCTTGAACTAAAATAAGAATTATTCTGATAAAAATATTAAGGCTCTGATAAAAATCAAACTTTTTTGGACAAAAAACATAAATCTAAATAAATCCATCCAAAATGAATTCATAAATTGGCCGAGGGGCAGTTGTAACACGTTGTTACATTTGCCCCAGATGAGGGCGGCCATGTTTGGAGGGATTTTTCCTATGTTAGCATTCATATTTGTTGTTGTAAAACCACAAAACCTATTTTTAATAATATAAAAATGACAGCCATAACTTCATCACATCTCTGTCCAGAACAAAAACATGAGGTCATGTGATGTAGAACTTTACTACTCAAAAAACATTTTTTTTTTTATGTAAAAAGTTTTCTGAAATCAAAGTTTTCCACTCAAACAGCAGGTGGAGATGAAATGAGAAGGTTCTGTGCAAAACTTAAGCTTCTGGTTTACTTCTGCTAAGTATTTGCACCTTAGGTCTTGTGCAATAGACACATCGGAATATATTTTTACTATTTAAATAGCACTCGTTAGATCAATCAATGTTTTGTATATAATCAATTATGTTCTTTTTTTTCCTATGTGACTATGTGGGCATTGTGAGCCTACCAGACTCGGAGTTTTTGTAATATTGCGAAACATTGCACTACACATCCTCAATCCTTTCTCGCTCATTTTTACAGGTGAAGGTCTAAAACTGTCCGTCAGTTTGTCCAAAGAACAGCTCAAGTGCGTAACCATGGCGACGTCCTCCCTAGGCCACGCCCCCGGACCAAACGCCTGGGCTGTAGCGCTGTTCCGCCTCTCTCCCCCCGTCCTCGCTCTCCTCTCTCCTCTCTTCCTCGCTCAGATTAGGCTTAATCCTGGAGGAGGGCTGTCAAGACGCTGCCCACAGTCGCATCTTGGCGCGGACTCTCTGCTTTTACCCCTGCGGCTACAAAACAGCGGCTCTTCTATTGACTTTTCACGTTTTTATCCCGCAGAAGATGATCCACAAGTCTTGCTCTGCAGCCTTTGCTTGCTCGCCAAATTGCCGAAACATGTTAGCCGGCTAACTAGCTGCATAAGAGTTCGTAAATCGGATTACCCGCAAACGACATCCTCCCACGGGGTAATAACCAGGTATTATTTGCTTTCCTTCCACTCATTTCCAAGACAAAAACAACATCTCTTTCTCTCAACACAACAGCGCTAATTTAGTATTTTTAATGCTGCTTCAAGCTAGCAAGATTTGAAACCAGTTCTCGTGTTGTGGTTCGTTTTGGACGCTAATCTTTGCCTTTTTTTTCCCCCTTGGACGTAACGTGAAGATAAACATTGTCTCGGAAAGCAGAAAGAAGCGGAGACAGAAGAACCGATGCGGTAACAGGAGAAGACACCGACTGAGCTGGCGAGAAAGGACCCCGAAAGGAATAAGCCCCGACCCGAGGAAAGGAAGAAGAATTTAGCCTGGAACATAAGGAGCCAAGATGTCAGGGAAGGATAAAGACAAGCAGGAGAAGCAGTCCACCACGGAGCGCCTCGTAAAAGGTACAGTTTCACCTTCAAATCAGACTTGTCAATGCATTTAGCTTTCTTTTCTTTTTTCTTTTTATTTTATTGCTGTAAGGACCACTTGTAGCTTGTTGCGTTGACTTTCCCTGACCCCAGACTCTTGCAGAGCTTAGCCTGTGCTATAATTGAGTCAAGGGTGATTTGTGTTTAAAGCCAAAGCAGGCAAAGTGCGGCTGGTGGGTGGCAATAAGACCGTAACAACCAAACACGAAAATAATAATAGCACAATAATAATAATGTGTTGTGCTTAAACGTTTATAAATTGAAATTCGACTTTTATTTTTTTTTTTAAAACGCAATAACTACAATTTAATGAGGGCTGGGCATTCTGGGAAAAAAATATAGTCAATCATATTATTTTTTTTTAAGCTTGATCAATCTCAATTTTCAATTCAACTTTGTTTAAAGGTGCACTGCGCAACTTTTTGGCCAAAAATAAACTTAAATAAATGCATATTTTTGCCATTTAGATGCCTTAGTAACACTAAATAATTCATAAAAATCTGCATTTTTACTTTATGTGGGCTTGCATGGTCACAAAATAGTTTATTATTTGGCTTGGTGGAGGGCCCGAACACGTCTGTTTTTGCAGAAAAGCTGTTCCTTTAGCTAATTTTGTTCATATTATGGCGAAAAATGTATTCATCTCTATTCAGAAAGACCCAAAGTATAGTTTTAACTTGCTAATTATTCTGAATTGTGTAGATGGCTTTTTTAACTGCAGAAAGTTACACAGTGCACCTTTAAAGAGCGTATGACAGGTTTGAACGTTTTTCAAATTTTTATTTAGTTTGGTAGATTTATACCTGTTTTAATTATAAATTATAGTTTTATGTTAATAAATAACAAGTTTGTGGAGAAAAATGTAAAAATATGTTGAAAATACCAGGAAGTAGAGCAGAGTTTTAAACTGATGACATCACACTAGGAAGACAAAGACATTTTCAATTTTCTCACAAGAAACTGATTTTTATGGCCCTGTAAAGATTTAACAAAAAAGTGAGTTCTAGTGTCTTTTTATGGCTCAAGTTAAAAAAAAATTTACATCTGAAGAGTTTGGGCCCAATTTATTAAATGGTCGCTAGGCAACTACCTAGCGTGATGTCATCATTTATAAACAGGAAGTACATTTTCAATACTAAATAATGGCCAAACTGGAATGAAATTTGAAAAATGTTTAGTAAAACCTTAAATATATTGATCTTAACTACGTCTTTGTGAAATGAGGAGTTCAACCTGTCATGGGCACTTTAAAAGGAACCCCGAATATTTACATAAATAGATCCACAATACTTCGCGTAGGTATACTTACTAAAAAGTAGAACTTAAAGTAAACAAATATTCGCCGTTTGACGTAAAATTGTTATGTTTACAACAACTTCCTGATATTACGGGCGCCGCCATCTTGAGGTGATGACGCAGAATCGTGTGGCGCACTGGCGCAGTGAGACGCACGCAACAGCTGCAACAGTTGCCGTTGATCTGGTTAACAGGAGCGTCAGTAGTTTATTGTAAAATGGTACATTGTGTGGCTTTTGGTTGTGATTTCGTCTCAGGAGGAAACAAGGAGAATGCGGTAAGCTTTCACTTTCCTCATAGTTACACGATTCGACGTCATACTACCCATAATGCACTGTGTTGTAAACAAAGATGGCGTCTTCCGTGAAAATATATTTCTTAAAAGTTTAATAAAACGGTAGATTTTTCAGATTATTTTCGTGTGCATTTATATCTTTGATGATATAAGAAAAACTCGAAAACAAACATTAAAAAATTCTCGGGGTTCCTTTTAAAGGTGCATTGTGTAACTTTCTGGAGGTGAAAAATCATCGACACAATTCAGTAGCACTAGAAAGTTAAAACTATACTTTCTGAATGGAGATAAATATATTCTATACCATAATATGAAACAAATCAGCTAAAGGAACAGCTTTTGTGCAGAAACAGACGTGTTCGGGCTGCTCCAAGTCAAATAATAGACTATTTTGTGGCCATGCAAGCCCGCTTAAAGTAAAAAAACACATATTTGTATTAATTATGTAGTGTAACAAAAGCATCTAAATGACAAAAATGTGCATTTCTTCAAGTTTATTTTTGGCCGAAAAGTTGAGCAATGCACCTTTAAAGGGACTGTACCTGGTTTTATCATCCTTAAAAATGTAAACAAACAGAAATAATTAATTTTAAACTTTTAACTTCAGCTTCAGAATTGTTCATCATGATGAGTTTTAATGTTTTTTCACAGCTGTTATCGGCGAGGTGAGTCTCCATGCTAGCAACAGTTAGCCACAATGCTAAAAACTAAAACAGACTAATTTGGACACGAGATTTTATTAGACATAGACAGGACATTGCGGACTAATTTCCTCCTGAATAGATACATTAACAAGATATTTATGCTGGGGGAAATTGTTTTTAAGTTATTTTATTGTACAAAAAAATCGAGTGCAGTCCCTTTAACCTTAAAAAAATAATAATAATAAACAAGCAAAAACTAACTTTTGATTAAAAAAACAAGTTGTGTGTCAATATTCTGCCCCAAAGTCTGACTTGTGCTCCAAACTACACATTTTTACTTACTTTTGTTTCAAAACACACAACCAAATATCCGACAATACGACACGACTCAATCTCAAACTCTTGATTTTTCGATTAATTAACTTGGCGTAGTCTTAATATTTTGACTACTCTGATGACTTTCTGTCAATTACATTTTTTGGTATTATTCACATTCTTACAGGGTTCCTTCAATCTCTGCTCGATCATAATGTGAATAATAATCACGTTGATTTAAATCATGAACCAGTTTTTCTGAGTTCTTAGTAAAGAATGAACTGAAGTGAATTGATTTTTCAGATGATGATTTGCTTAGAGAGAGCAGAACATTAGTGCCCCTTAAATGCAGAGAGTGAAGAGATATTGTTGACAGATCTCACAGAAAATTGTTGTTAATGTAATATGTAGCACTAGCTCGGGACCTACTTATATAAAAGCGCTTACAAACATTTATGAGTGACAGTTAATAATCATAATTACACAATTTTTGCTATAGATTATAGGGTGGGTTTTGCCAAAAGCCTTCTGATACAATAGGCATCTCAAATGATACTTGTATATCCAAATACAATGTCCCCAATATGATACGTATGATGTATCACAATATATTTTAGAAAAAAAAAAAAAAAAATGCCAAATCTGTATTTTTAATCATACAGAAAAAAAAAAAAAAAAAAAAAAAAAAAAATATATATATATATATATATATATATATATATATATATATATATCCGCAATGTCTTTATTGGGGCACAACTGATTTACACACAACTCAGGGTTCGTACAGTCATGGAAAACCTTGAAAAGTCTTGGAAAATTTTATTTTAATTTCCAGGCCCTGGAAAAGTTATGGAATTCTATGGGTTTTGAAAAAGTTTTGGAAAAATTGAAATTGTTTTAGATTCAAAAATAAATTGGGGATATGTTGTTCTGTTTTGCTGATATGACAGGGCAATTAATTAAAAACAACAACAAGAGATTCAGATTCAGTCCAATCGCCAATTATTGAGTTTGGATCAAAAGCCAAGCTTTCAGGCAGAATATTGATATTGAATAATATATACAGTATACTGTATATTGAAAATTGAATAAACAGCAATTTGTTAACATGGGGGAAAACATGTTACTTTATTAAACAAAAGATTTTGCACTTGAAGTAAAATTACCTGAAGTTGAAAAATTTTTCTGATCCAAATGTTTTGGAATTTAACTTTTTTTTATGTCTAAAAATCTATAAAAACTTTGATATTTGTCCTAAGCACTATGAAATGGTGGTTGTTGATTAAAAAGTATGTTAACCAAGATCATGGAAAAATTGCGAAATTGTTTTGGAGAAGTTATGGAAAACTTGAAGTTGAAGTCTGTACGACGCTGGGTATTCCAGTTAGGGATGCATCGATCCGGCTTTTTCAATTACGATACCGATCCTGATATTTTGACTTAAGCTAGCTGCCGATGCCTGATATGAACCGATACAAGCATAAGGACTGAAATAGCTTTTTTAAAAACAAAAAAGAAAATCATACGTTTGGTCATATTGTGCTATGTAACTGTTATTTATTGTACACATCATTACTTAACAACTTAATCTGAATAAAATGCCCAAAATGTTGGCTGAACTGATATCAGGGAGCTGATATCCGATCCCAGTACTGGATCGGTGCATCCCTAATTCCAATATCCCTCCTTGTATTGATAAATGAGTTTGTCATTCGATTGAGTAATTGTGAACATGCAAACCAACTCTGATCCGGTCCAAAATGTCTAAATCTGGTCCAGTTGGAGAGGTCGGTCTCGGCTCGGTTGAATCGAGCCCTGGAGTGGTTAGATTGTACAACCTAATAATCTTATTTATACAGAATATATATCAGAGCCAGGCCAGAATTTTTAAATCCGACCCTCGACCAATTTGTCTTCGATTATTTCGGCCCCAGCTCCATTTGAGTTTGAGACCCCTGATCTAGACCTTATATAAAATGTTACCAGAGTGTCTGTAAGGAAGACCCCATGGTGTTCTCAATGGTTAATTTCACACCTCAGTCTGTAGCAAGAGGTCACTAAAATGTAATGTTTTCCATAACAAACGTTCATAATTTGATTACAACAAACACAAAATTGAAAGAAGCTTGTAATTCTCTCTTTAATACTATTCGCACGGCATAATATTATGAGACGTCTATAAACTTTAAATGACCCCACGACCTCTGAGTTTTTTACAGGTATTCACACGGACATATTCGATGTCTGTAATTTTCTTGTTTTTACAAACTTTCTGGAAACGGCGACAGATATTTTATAACAACAACCCTTTACTTCATTCATGAAATGAGCGTTTCTTGTGTTTTATTTTTGTTTTAACGTGAATTAGCTAAACTTACCTGAGCTGCGACAGTGTAAATGTGGCTCTTTGTCACATTGTTGTGTTTGTCGTTCTAAATCACATCCACAACATCAGATTTCTTACGAAACAAACCGAAGACTCTCTATTTTAAATCCATTTACGGTGATAAAATCCAAACATCCAAACATCGCAGCGTTCTGTCCAAACTTTTCCTCAGTCCATCTTCTCGACCTCCTGTTGACACGACAACGAGGTTGTTGTACTTCCGGTTCACTGACTTTTAATCGTAGTTAAAATAATCTTTAGCTTTTTAATCGTAGAAAAAAATGACAATTGACCTTTCGCCGAGCTCCGCCCCAAAACGGCTATTGTCCAATCAAACATCGTAGCAACAGTTGCTATGTAAATATGGTCCGTCAAATTTTGAGCTCCAAGCAGGATGGTGAAGCGATGCGCCTATGGTTTATGTAAACCGGACCGCAGATACCCCGAAATATTGACCGGAGGAGTTCTGTTCTTTCCATTTCTAAAGCCGAAAACAACTGGAGCAGTGTCTACAATGGATTAAACAGTGCGGGCGGCTCCTCTACCAGCTAAATATATTGAACAAATGACTGCTCAAAGGTAAAACTAATGTTTAACTATAGCTATGGACATGCTGTGTTGTTAGATCTAGAGGCAAAAACACAAACTAGACCCACGTTATACCACGACGAGGATATAACTGCAGAAGTTATGCTCTAAGCTGCTACGTTTAGCTAGCCTCTTAGCTTTAGCCAACACTAGTAGCTTTAGCTCGCTAACATAGCCTCGAAAATGAACAATATTCTTGCAATAGAGAAAAATAGACCTTAACATATGAAAGCGAACTTACCCGGCAGTGCAAGAGCAGGACAAGGCTGTACTTGTTGCATTTGAGATAACGTTAAAAATGATGGGTTTCTCTGATTTACAGCAGGCAGTAGCATTAGCCTCCATAGGAGTTATGTCCCTCCGTTGCGTATTTTAATGGTTTGAATAAATCCCTTCGCTGCACAGTGAACCTCTTCTGCCTCGATCTAGAGGATATCGCTGAAAAAATGCTTTAAAAAAGTCACTAACGTGAACGTAACTAAGGGGGACGGGGCTCGGCGAAAGGTCAATTTCATTTGAAAATGATCCGTAAACAATAGTAATAATAATTTTGTTCAAATCTGAAGGTAAAATAAGCTGCAGAGTCATTATTAATTTATTGATAAACGGTTCATGGATTGAAAACACAGACATACACATTCACACGGCTTTAGAATCACATGAGGACGACTGAGTTTGGAGAATTACAGGAGGAAAAATTCAGGGGAAACTTAACAGACATTTTTACAGACATGGACGATTCACACAGGAGTAGAAACTCAGATGACGTCCGTAATTATTACAATTTACATGAGGTCTGAGGTAAATATTAGGCCGTGCGAATAGGACTTTTTTTTTTACACAAGAACACATTATCTTAATATGTACTATACGGACAAATGTATATCTTGTGCAGAAAATATCTCAATGTACGATACATAATGCCCAAAGTTCCTTCTTCACTGTCAGTGACTAAATCCAGCAGTCAAAGGCAGACCAGTGTTGCCAGATTTTCAGAGACAAACAAGCGACCAAGCATTTGAAAATGAATTCCAAAACAGGTGACCTCAACCTTTCAATGAAATTAATCAATTAATTAGAACATTGTGTGTTTCCGCAAAACAAGATTCTAACATTTTCTAACATTAATAAACACTTTTAGACACGAAAAAATGCTACAAATTCTTCTTTCAGTCAGACATGGAGTTGTTTTTGTGAATCAAAAATTGCTGAAGTTTATCTCTTTTATGACTTGAATGTGCAGCCTAAAAAAAACCCCAAACCTTCAAAACTCTGAGACCGAAGAAGTAAAATGTGTTGTTTTTATGATGCAAACACTAGTTTCTACGCCTCAAGAATGTTCTCAGACAGCATTGCACTGGAAAAATATAAACTAAATAAGGCTATAAAGTAGGTCTGGGCAATATCGTGATAAAAATGGAATCGTGAGCTCACTGTTGTGATTTCCCATTTCTCTATTTAATGCATCTGTTTGTTAAAATACAGACAATTATTTACAACCTACTTCTCTGAGCCTCAGAGTTGCCAAGTTTGTTTCTTTATAACGAGTTTGGGCGTCTGTTTTTAATAGTTTTATGAATTTTGAAGATCATGTGTAGGGATGGGACGATATACGATATTATCGCTAATCGCAATAATTAAGGCCCGCAATTAAATATTCGTGATGATTTTTCATAATTGTGATAATCGAACATGACGATAATCACAATTATAGCAGCAGATGTGCACCTGTGGCTTCATAAGAGCATCTAAAATCTGACGCTGTGAATCCAGTAAGAAGCTGTGTTATAGTTAAACAAAGAAAAGGTTCATGTGGTAAAGTGAATTAATGATTCTGAGGCAATGTTATTAGATTTTTGCTCAACATTGTAAGCATTTGTTCACTTTGAATGATTATTGATTGAACTTAGACCAAAATACAATAAGTAGTTGTTCAAACACATACATATTGTGCGCTAATAAATATTTCAGTGATTTTGAATCTGTGCACTTTTATGTTTAGTAAATTATCGTGATAATATCGTTAATCGCGATTATTTTGGTCACAATAATCGTGAGTGCAAATTTTAATATCGTCCCATCCCTAGTCATGTGTTGAGGTCTTTTGTGCTGCAGCTTCAAGTCAAGTTCCAGGTGAATTTTAGCAAATTTTCAGGTTTGATTTACAAAAATATATCTAATTATGAATGAAACATGGATTTTATCATATTTTCAGAAAGCTGTTATTGTGGTGCGTTCCAGTCGTCCTCGGAGGTCGGAACACGGACCTCGAGTGATGCTTTCTCCGATCGGTTGTGTGTTCCAGTGGTTAAGTCGGATTACTTTTATAGTAATGAGCCAGTCAAGTAATAAATAGCTTGGAAACTGCCCAGAACAGCCAAAATACAGATCTCTTTATGTCAGTTTATAAACTCGGACAATGCTGTTACATTTACAGTTTGTAAAACATCGCAACAGAGTGAATTTCTGCTTTTGTTTACATTAGCTCCGTGTAGCCGTTAGCAACATTAGCATTGCAGCACATAACAGCAGGTTTATAACGGCAGACGTGCGTGAGCAGCGCAGGAGCAGAGTCACAGAGGCGAGTGAACTGTAGAGACAAACTAAAGACAAAATAACACAGGTACGATCAGTAGTGAAGCTGTCGGAGGTTTTTCTTTCTCAAAACGCAGGGCGCTGCCATGTTCCATTTTCCACCTCGGACGCTGAAATTCTCTCCGAGGATCCGAGCGAGAAGTCCGAGTTTGAGGGCTGTTCCAGTGAGAATTTACTAGTCGGAACTCAGATGATCCGAGCTCCGAGTACCACTGGAACGCACTATTAGTGTTAGAAATGTCAAAACTGTATTATCACACAATGTTCTAATTCAGTGCTTCTCAAACTTTTTTGCCGCGCCCCCCTTGGAACAGAAAAAATGACCCGCGCCCCTACCCCGTCTGCAAGAGTACAAAACTGTCTGTCTGTGGTATTTAGGTTTAGAAGCATAATTTTAACACCAAATTATATTTAAAAATGTCTAATTTGTAGTTCAATGAATAAATTCAGTTTCACAAAATAATATTACCAGTGTTCATCAGTTTTAATATTTTTCAGGATCAGAATGTTATTTCATTTTGTTTAGTCAGAACAGAAATGAGCTTTTGCTCTGGGTTTTAGTTTTAGCTACTCATAGAACTACAGTTACACATGGTAACTAACATTTTCAGTCCTTATGAAAACCTGGTCTAGTTCTGGGATAGTCCTGGTTAAAACCAGCTCAGTGTCACTAAATACACAGTGGGAAGTGAAACAAGGCCGTTTTTAACGTTTTCAAAGTAAACATTACAAACACGTGTGTAAAAGTTCGCGCACTGCCGCTGATTCGCCGTGCGCATATTTAATGAGGTGTTATCGGTTTGAAGTCGTTAACGGGTCATATCTCCGTCATTTCTGGATCTTTTTGGACGATTTAAACACTCACACGGAGCTAAGACTTGTCTCTGTCCCGCTGTCAGTACAGCAGACCTTTCTTCCTCGTGTCCACTGCAATAACTACAGCGGAAGAGATCCTCTGTGTGTGGACTGTTTATGAGAGAGAGAGAGAAAAGGGCGCCACAGCAGAGCGGGACACTTTCATTCATGCATCGCGTGCATCGAGTTGCGTTAATGCCGACAAAATAATGAATCACAGCCTACGTGGGGAGTTCGTCTCCAGTTTTATCTGCATCAGTAGCCTTTCTTTTGACAGGATCCTGTCCATGTTGCAGCTCCACTTGCTGCTGCATCTGTTGTCACTGCTTCCACTCGTATTTTTAAGTGCATTTATCGGCACTGCTCGCGCCCCCCCTGAAGACCTTCGGCGCCCCCCTAAACGGGCGCGCCCCACACTTTGAGAAGTGCTGTTCTAATTAATTGATTATTTGAATAACTTTATTTATGTTCTGAGGTCGCTTGTCTTTAGATTTTTTTCAAAGGCTTTGTCACGTTTTGTTCTGCTCTGAGTGAGTGACATCTGGATTTAACCAATCACAGTAAAGTAGGAACTTTCAGAAAAAAGCAGATGATTGTATTTACCTCAAAGACAAAAGACAATAGTCGACAAGAATTGTGATCAAATCGAAACCATGATCTGTTTCCAGAAAAATCGTGATAATAATTTTTTCGCCCAGCCCTACTATAATGAAAAAAGCGCTTGAACTATGTAAAAGTGTTTTGTTTACGGCATAATTTAACTTTCTTACACTAACATTTGCCGATAGAACAAGCACGTTTAATTCTGATTTGAAGTGACATTTTATTCCTGTTTTTCAAGTTAGAAAAATCATGTTTATTCTCAGTAAAACTACATATTTTACAAATCTTGTTCTGCAAATCATGTCATAAAACTGCCAGAACTGACTCAAAGCAAGATGAAGATTTCAAGCACTTATGAACTTGTTACATTATTTAAAAAGATCATTTTTTTCCAGTGTAGCTAATCGATTAATTGAAAAAATAATTGCACATCCAATCATTTGTTGCAGCCGTACATCAAATATAGAAATAGGAAATCATGACAGTTTCTTTAAAAAGCAGATTGTCACAGGGATGAGCACACGATTCGATTTTTTTCACCCAGACCTTTGCTTGTGCACCCCTGGTTGGGAAACACTGTGTTAGAGTGCTGCAGTTGTTTGGTCTGGTTGTCTGGAGTCTCTTTAGATTAGAATCAGATTAGAATACTTTAGATTATTAAGGGTTTAAACGGAACAGCAACAAAAGAAATGAAGTCAAAATCTGTAACGAAATAATAAGTTCAGTTTATAATATTTAAACCCCGTATGAGAGATAGGGCTGTAGTTCTTTAGTCGTTTAGTCGATTAATCGGTCGATGGAGTCTTGGTCGACCAAAATTTCATTAGTCGACTAATTCTTTTATTTAGATTATAAGGAATTTGTGTTCAACAGTAACAGAATCATTGGTCTGAACTGCCTCTTTTATATATAAACACACTGTTGCATGAACTACATCATATTATGAGTCTTTTTGAGCAAAGTTTCTTGTAGAGTTGTCACAATGCTAAAGTTTCCAACTCGATTTTGATCCTAAGAAATAAACTTGATTCTCAATACCAATGGAATGTCCTTTCTAGAAAGTCAGATTTGTATGCAACTGACAGCACAAAATGCAAGTTTATGATCAAACATTTTAGTTTCAAACCAGTTTTGATGAAACTCAATAATATTTTAAAACTTTTCAGAAAGTCTTTTTTTTTCTTTGCATAAAATATCAGATTTTGTTCAAATGTTTGTCCTGTTCATGTTTGTTCAAACAAGTATCTAATTTCAAAAATAGTTTTAGCATTGATTTTTTAAATATTTTTGACAAGTCTACCTTTAGCTTCAGAACCTTTATTATTAATCAGTCGATGGAACATGCTTTTAGTCGACCAAGAATTTCTTTGGTCGACTACAGCCCTAAAGTTCAGTGTGTCTTTTTAGATAACAGACTCTAGATTTCTTCTGTATTTTCTGATTTTGCATGATCGTCTTTCGGGTGAATAGATAAATAAATCTAAAGTTACCAGAGTTAGTCTCCAGAGTTAGTTTGGTCACCCTCAGCCCGGCGGTGTTCAGTGTTTGAAGTGTGAAGAAGAGTCCTGACAGTTTCCTCAGCAGCAGCAGTATTATTATGGGTCACATTTACCTCGACCTTTACTTCCCCTGCTCACTGTCAGTCACCTGCTGCTTCAAACTCAAACATCACTTTAAATAAACTGTTTTAACTAAAGGTGCACTCTGGAACTTTTTGACTTGCATGGATTTTTCTTTGATGCCAATTTTAAGAAATGTTGTCAGCCGATGCCGATATTAATGACCAATTTTCAAGGAAAAGTTTTGCTGTAGATAACAAAAGTTCAACCTAAACTATTATTTTGTCTTATTGTTTAATGATTGTTTATGCACATCATATCGCATTTTAAAGAGCAGTTCAAGAAAGTGGTGCTTTTCAACACCCAGTAGCACAAAGTGTTGTATCATCACACTGAATATACTGTACCAGTCTGTATTAAAGCATTCAAGTTATACTGACAACAAACGAACATGCACTTATCAAAGGTTGTGTTGCAGCTAAAGTCAGAACAAGACTCAGAGTTGCAGCCTCAGGAGAGAGAGAAACTACTTTAAAGAAACCGCAGCTCAGCTGGTCACTGTAAGTGTGCTCTCCTGTGCAGCTAAAGGAGTCCAAACAATATCAGACACAACTAAGGCCAATAACCAATATGCAAAAATATATCATCAGTGTTGAGGAAAAAAAGTATTGAAAAAGTATTTAGTTACTCATTACTTATTGCTTTTAAAAATGTAAATAGCTACACTACTTAGTTACTGCCTCAAGAAAGTCACTTACATTACTTTAGGATTACTTTTGTCGCCAACATCGATCAAAAATGGGATTTTGCTTAAATCAGCTCAAATTGAGTAAAATCAACATTAAAATGATTCTGGACACTGTTTCAGCTGCTGATCTGTGTCTCTGAGTTGTTTTATCTCACACAATTAGTCACTTTTATAGATTTTTTTACTTCAATGTAACTAAGAGTATTTTCACAGTAACTATGTTACACTATTAGTTACTCAAAAATGTAATCTAAATAACAATAACTAAGTTACACCCAGCACTGTAGATCACAGCTGTCTCTAAACAAAAGCACGTCTTTGTCATTTACATTTCTTTGTTGAACTACAGTATATGAATATTAACCATATGTGTCTTTACTTTGAGTGGGCTTATGTAGCTACAGAATAAACTGATATTTGGCCTAGAGGAGGGTCGCTCTTGATACTGTATGTTTTCATTGAAAAGCTGTTCCTTTAGCTGTATTTTTCCCACTTTCAAAATGCCCCAAAGTATGCTTTGCTTTTAATTATCTGTTTCTACAGAACTGTAACAAGTTACACAGTGCACCTTTAATCTGGCAGTATTGGTGATTTTCACAAATTCTAGAGAATCCATCTGAACAGACTCCTGTCGTTTGGTTAAAGACAAACCAATCACAGCGCAGCGCTGAGGTTTGGTGACATTTTTCTTAACACGTCCATAACCTGTGGCAGGGTCAGAACGAATACTTTAGCTCTTGAAAAGTTCATATTTGAGCCGCCATTTTTCATAGCATAGTTATTTTTAAACTCTTATGATGCCGTAACAAGCAATAAAGTTTGATGTTGTGATTGGAATATTTTACATTATGGGGGCATAATGTAAATGAATATTGATAACCTCATTTTTAGATTTGATGTTTTAAAATTTTGTTTTCTACAAAAACAATAGCGCTCAGGCCTCACAGCAATGTTGCGGGTTCGACTCCCGCACGGCCCGGGCTTTTCTGTGTGGAGTTTGCATGTTCCTCCCCGTGTCTGGGTGGTTTTCTCTGGGCAATCCGGCAATTAATCCAAAGATTGACAGATCGAGATCAAATCAATACATCAATTGTTTGGTTGTGGGTTTTGAACCTGAAAGACCCAAAACCAAGCTTTTGTCTGTTAAAATGTGTGATTTGGAGCAAAAGTCAAACTTTGAGGCAGAATGTTGATATATAATTAAAACAAATCTGATGATTGGGACTGATTCAAAGTTTTTTTTTTGTTCTAAATGCCATTTTTCTTTTATTTGTGAAAAGATTAAACAATATCGGAGGTGTTACAACCTGTTGTTAACCTACCAAATCAATCCCTGGAAAGTTTTTGGTGCTTGTTGTGTGGAGGAATTCTGTTTTAGAATACTTCTTGTACTTTAACTTGACAGTTTCTTCATAATTTACAACTTAACATCTCCAAAACTATGATGAATATTTACCACTGTGACTGACACACCAGGTCAAAATTAGATAAAAGTGCTGATCTGTCACATGGTCTTTAAATCATTGAACTTTCTGTACATTTCCTCCTGCCGTGGAGCAGCCGCGGTGCCGTCTGTCCGTGTTCTGCCTGGGTGACATTTAGGCCAGATGAAATCCTAATTGGTGCACAGGAATACACAAGGACTACTCGGGTTACGCGCTTTGACAAGATGGATTCCTTCACACTCTATTGTCGGCTGCAGTTGTTGTGCCTGCATAAATCATCCACATACGTCCAGCTCCAGCCTTAAAGGAGCCGTGCACACGTGGGCCGCTCACTCAGGGCTTTTCTCCGCAGCTGCAAACATGAATCAGCTCCATTCACCGCTTTGGGAGAGTACAACTTGTGTGTAAAAACTCCTTTGTTGTTGTTGTGATGTTCTTTGGTCTGGCATTACAACCTGGTTTGGTTATTTGACCATAGATATATATATATTATATAATTAGTAGATGTGCAGTTGGACTCTGATGCTATCGAACATTTAGCATCTGAGCTAGTTCGGTTTGTTTTGAAGAACTTCGGAGCGTTCTCTTGTTTATTTTCCTATAGCCGTTAGCATTAGCATGTAAACTACACAAGTTATGACAGATGTGGAGAGTGTCGCTGGTACAAACATTTAGCAAAAGTCAAAGGTCAGAGCCTCGCTACAACTTACTGCTGAGTTTGCAAACTTTATAGTGTTTTATTGTAGGGTAAGTTTGTGTAAAAAAAAATGCTAAAGACTTCAAATACAGATTTCTAAACCAGTTTTACTAACACAATCAGATCGTGATCAGATCGTTCCTCATCCAAACAACTTCCTCAGAGCTAAGTTGTTGATTGTGACTCCCATCAGGTGTGATTGTGGATGGAGACAGTCACCATGCAATCCAGGCCAAACTCCGATTCAAATACATGAAGAAGTTCATAAAACATCCAGGAATTAAATATTTTACTAACACAATCAGACTAGATCTGCTGGATTCACTCAGTGTTTTCAGCCAACGTTCTAAACTAGTGCATATAAGAGTCTAATGAACATCACCACAGATAAATATAATCACTGTGCTAAATATTGATCTGATTTGAGATTGAGTAGAAAGGTTGTTTTCTTGAAGATCTAAGCTTTAAAACGAGATACAACACGCCCAGAATATTGGCGGCATATCTGCCAGATTTTGGCCGATAACGGATAGTCTTGTAGGTGCTCATTTCAGCCAATAATATCGGCCAACCGATATATCAGTCGAGCTCTACTAATACGTTCAGAAGTTAGCTATTTTGTAGGGTTGTACTCAGTGTATCGATACGAGATATATCGTGACAAACTCATTGGCAATACGTGCATCAATACAGGGAGGTGTATCAGGATACTTACATTCATATACTTTACACTTATGAATCTGGACTGCAGCTTTACGGCTGAAACTGTTGAACTGAACAATCACTTATTAGTAGGACACTTGTATTTAACATAAAGAGCAGTTTGAAAATACAATTCCTCTGCATTTTCTTATTCTACATAATCAAATTTACATTTTTGACACCGATTTTAGAGACAGTTACACTCAAAAACATCTAGAATACTTTAAATTTTTTCTACATTGTGGATAAAAAATAAATGTCAATGTACTGTATTTTTTCCTGTATTATTAAAAATACCTACTTAGTAGATTTTTATTATTTAATTTTCTAAAGTATATCTTGATACGTGACATATTGAAGAAATTATATCGGTATTTCCGTGTATCGGGACACGTATTGTATCGGAAGGCTCTTGGCAATACCCATTTCAATATAAACATGGCAACTGTCGTACCATGCACAGAGCCTATTGACCTGATGTTTCCATTTCTATGTCAATGACTTAAAGATGGCGTAAGTAACTTTTTAAATTGTAAATTAGTAAACGTTGTGTTTTCCACCAAAAAGTACATGGTAATTTTAACACTTTGTGAAAAAATGAAATCACTGAGTATCTTCTGAATTGAATAATAAAGAATTTTAGTTCTAGTTAGAAGCTGAATGCTGCACTCTGATTGGCTGAGCTTGGGTGGTCCTTTTCAGTTTCACTTTCTGTTTTAAGAAGTGACTTTTAAGCCTTAAACACAACCAAAAATGAGAACATGTTGAGATTTATGAAAGGAAGTAGTCAGATTTAAAACCTAAATCGTGTTTGCACTGTAAAAGAAAAACACTTCCACACCTTTAAAGATAAAACTGTCGTCGCGTCTCCAACACAAACCGGACCATTTGGTGTGAGTGGAGCTAATACATTCACTGATAATCATAGCAGTCTGAAGTGGCACACTGCTCTCCATTCATGTCCACCCAGCTGCGACTTTGCAATTCAATCTGCCGTCATTGTGCCCACCGCCGCCGAAACATGTCCCGCCACGGTGCGTCACTCCGCGGCGGCGCTGGATGGTCTGCCGGGCTCCTCGTGGTGGTGGAGAGTATCACCTTTGTGTCTTGTCCCGGGGCAGGCGTCGTTGGTTTGTTTGTTGTCGTGCCAGACGGGGCGGTTGTCGTGGGTGTCGGAGCGGAGCAGTCGATTTGAGGACTTCATCAAACATTCATGTTAATTAGGCCACGCAGGGAGGGTAACGAAGAGGAGGAAGAGGAGAAGGAGGAGAAGGAGTAGAAGGAGGAGGAGCAGGAGGAGGAAGAGGAGGAGGAGGAGAAGAAGAAGGAGGAGAAGAAGAAGAAGGAGGAGGAGGAGAAGAAGGAGGAGGAGAAGAAGGAAGAGGAGTAGAAGGAGGAGGAATAGAAGGAGGAAGAGGAGGAGGAGGAGAAGAAGAAGAAGGAGGAGAAGGAGGAAGAGGAGGAGAAGGAGGAGGAGGAGGAGAAGAAGAAGAAGGACGAGGAGGAGGAGAAGAAGAAGGAGGAGGAGAAGAAGGAGGAGTAGAAGGAGGAAGAGGAGGAGAAGAAGAAGGAGGAGGAGGAGAAGAAGGAGGAGGAGGAGCAGAAGGAGGAGTAGAAGGAGGAAGAGGAGGAGGAGGAGAAGAAGAAGGAGGAGAAGGAGGAGGAGGAGAAAAAGGAGGAGGAGGAGAAGGATGAAGAGGAGAAGGAGAAGGAGGAGAAAAAGAAGGAGGAGAAAAAGGAGGAGGAGGAGAAAAAGGAGGAGGAGGAGAAGAAGGATGAAGAGGAGAAGGAGAAGAAAGAGGAGGAGGAGAAGAAGGAGGAGAAGGAGGAGGAGGAGAAAAAGGAGGAGGAGGAGAAGGAGGAAGAGGAGGAGGAGGAGCAGAAGGAGGAGGAGGAGAAAAAGGAGGAGGAGGAGGAGAAGGAGAAGAAGGAAAAGAACAAGGAGAAGGAGGAGAAAAAGGAGGAGGAGGAGAAGAAGGAGGAGAAGGAGGAAGAGGAGAAGAAGGATGAAGAGGAGAAGGAGAAGATGGAGGCGAAGGAAGAGAAGGAGAAGAAGAAGAAAAAAAAGAAGAAAATGGAGCTTGACTGTAGACATTCTTGATCGACTTAAGAAGTACTAGAAATTGTTTTATTTGAAACTAGAAAGTGTCTCAATGATTTGATTAAATAAAAAATAAAACAGTTAAATCTGATTAATATGTAAAAAATTCAGAAAGATGTGCTTTTGAACGAAGACAAATTTTAGTCAAGACAGTGGTTCCCAACCTTTTTTCCACAAAACCCTTCCCCCTGTTTAAAACTTTTGGCTCCAAGAACATAATATATGATCAAAATTAGAATTAAAAAAACATTTATTTCAGGAAAATAAATGGTCTACCACCACACTCTCAAAAAATCCCAGTGGAAACCTGGCCTCTTGTTTTGTTTTTCCTTAATCTATTTTTCAGTTTTTTACTACCAAAGTTGCACCTAAATACTTATATTCATATATAGCTTTTTTATTTATAAATACTCAATGTAGCTTGGCCCTTTGACCAGACAAAGCTGTGGGTACCCCCTGGAATCTCAGGTGTCCCCCAGGTTTTTGATATTTTTCCCCCAATGTGACCTGTATCTGATTTTTTCACAGCACTGTGAGCTAGTGCTGGGTGATATGTAAACTTATATCCCAATATAGTGCTGGGCGATATAGAAAAAAACTTATATCCCGATATAGATTTTTTATATCACGATAACGATATATATCACGATATACCATAATTAAGTATGTTTTCAATTATTCACTGTAAAGTTTGACACTATTTCATTGCTTACTTTTCTCAACTTTATTTTGAAGTGAATTTAACTGAACTGTCACAAATGAGACTCATTATAGTGAAGAGGAAAGAGAAAAGTCATGTTTTCTATGTTTATAATTGTATCAAAACATGTTTATGTATTAAAACAATATTTTCCACAATATTTTCCAATTGTGTAAATGCTGTAAAATAAAAATAAATCCATTTATAAAACAATTTGCTAATTTACTCATCAAGTAAAGTTAGATTAAACAAAACAAAAATATACAGTTTTTATTGAATTTAATAGCATATTTGTGCTGTATTTGGCACTGGCCCTTTAACACGTACAGGTTGGGGCTGTAGTTAGCGCTTTAGTTTCCCGTCGCCAACAACAGGCACACGTCAAAGTAAACTACAGAGCAAAGTGATTAGGAGTGCTTTGTCCCGTTCATCAGCGCTGGTGTTTAACGGAGCGCTATTGGGTCATTGGCCACGGCAATGCGTACATGGAGACAGGCGGAGCGCTCCCCGAGGCTCTGGCTGCAGACCTACACCGAGAGCGCGCGGACCGACAGGCAGAGTGAACACAGATATAGCGGGACGTGCGCACGGCAGGCAGGGCGCGGTGGAACTCTGGCGAGAGTGACAACGAGTGACGAAGGAAAAAGCGAGCCACACCGGCTGTCTCTGTTCACGGCTGCGGCGCTGACTGCAGCCCGGGCCACTCCTCCTTCCTCCGGACAGCGGTCTTTACCATCTCTCTCTCTCTTCTGACGCACTCAAAGACGCGCTGGTGCGCTGGGAGAGAGAAAGAAAGGGCGACTCTGACGATGTACAAAAAGTACTTTAACTATGGTTTTGTTGAAGTTACGCTATAACACGTGAGACAAAGCACGTTTAATACCACACACACGACTTATTTGCTGAAATGATTGATAAAATTAGGTTACAGACGATAGAAACGATAGAAGAGAAATGGCACGATAGACGCTTTTCTATCGTCACCACGATCAAAAGTTTGGGCACACTTTCTCATTCAAAGAGTCTTCTTTATTTTCATGACTTTGAACATTGAAGATTCAAACTGAAGATATAAACACCATGAATGACCAGAGGGAGAGTGATGAGGTGTTGCGCCAGATGAGCTGGCCTCCACAGTCACCAGACCTGAACCCAATCCAGATGATTTGGGGTGAGCTGAACCGCAGAGTGAAGGTAAAAGTTCCAACAAGTGCTAAGTATCTCTAGGAACTCCTAGACTGTTGGAAGAGCATTTCAGGTGACGACCTCTTGAAGCTCATCAAGAGAATGCCAAGAGTGTGCAAAGCAGTAATCAAAGCAAAAGAACCTACAATATGACATATTTTCAGTTGTTTCACACTTTATGGCCGTGTACTATACTTCCACGTGTTCATAGTTTGGATGCCTTCAGTGTGAATCTACAATGTTCATAGTAATGAAACTAAAATAAAAAAGTATTTGAATGAGAAGGTGTGTCCAAACTTTTGGTCTGTACTGTAGATTTTTTTATATCACGATATACCATAATTAAGTATAAAAGCAAGCTACAAACAAACCCCCGCTCCTACAGCCATCTGGGCCTAAACCCTAAGAGACTCAATATTCTGTTTTTGCATATCTTCAAGATAACAATCACTATCTAATTCATTATATTGCACACCTCTAGTTTGTAGTCTTGGGCGAAGCTTGCATTTATAACTAATCGTTTTGTCTTTGTCAATGTTTATACTGAGCAAGTCACACTTACAAAGTACTTAATATGGATGCACCGATCCAGCTTTATCAGTCTCGATTTCAATAATTTGTCTTTTGAGTGTTACCAGTTTAGAGACTCAAAATAAATAAGTCTCTAACTTAAAAGTTGAAAATCTCATTGTCAAGTTACATCAACATAAAGATTTAAGTTAATTTAACTTCTTGGCCTCAGTTTGAGCAATTGCACCAGATTACAGTCTTTCTTTCTTTGCCTTTTGCTTATTTGTGACAAACTGGAGCTTTCACACCTTGGATAATGTGCTGGTTGTTCCTGGCTGTCAGTGCTGTGGTCTTGGTTGGGTTGGATCCTTCTGTGTTGGAAGATTTTCACTGGCATCAGGACCCACTATTATTATCCAACACGATTTAACACCGCCAACCACAAATTTGCTTCTGAAGAGTAACTGCTGGCTCGAACGTCGGAGGATCTGGGCTTCGGATGCTCATGTGTTTTGTAATTTTTTGACAGTTGCGTTAATATTAAGAATGCGCTGGAGGAATGTTTGCAATAATCATCACAGTTTGTAATTCTCTTTAGAAATAATTAGAGATTGGACGATTCTGTTTGTCACAATTAGATTTTTGTCTCGATACCTGGGTCTCGATTGACTCAGAACGGTAGTCGGCTTTGTCTTTCCCCAGTTGACTTCATTCGTTGAAATTGAGTCAGTTATGGTAGTTGTTAGTTTGACTATATTTTCATTACCAAAACAGCCAGAAACGGCTAAAAATGTAGACCAGTTAAGAAAGTTTAATAAGATTTATTTTTGACTATAGGGCTGCAGCAAGTTAATTGATTAATCGCAACTAATCGGTTACTGAAATAAACTAATTTAGTAATCGTTACCTGTTTTTTCTTTAGGTTCCAAACATCCGTGAGCTGTGGGCAAGTGTCAGATTTAACAGAAATTACATAAAAAATTGTGAAACTTTTGTGTTTTTTGTAAAAACTAGTTTGCCTGTGCCTAGTGTTGTTATGATTCTAAATTTCAAACCTAATTTTAATACAAAGAAAGTGACTTCGTTCTTGATTAAGGCTAAATTTAATCCCACAATGATCACTGAAAATGCTCTCTATATGTCAGATTTCTGTAGATTTCAACAGAAAATAAATTTTTTTTTTTTTTAATGAAACATTTGGGTTTTAAATTCGTTTTGAAAACTATTCTTCTAAACCTCATCACAAACTCAGTTTTTTTCTTGCTGATGGTATTTTTATCAATACTTGTTCAAATGAGTATAGTTTTGTTATCAGTTTTCGTGTTGATGAGTATCAGACTTTCGGATACATTTGACAACTCTAAAATTTAGATCTCCAGGACGTCCTCATGCGACGTTAAATCTTGTATTTAAGTCACTCTTGCGTTCTAAACAACTAATCGATTAATCAAAAGAATAATCGTCCAGCTAATCGACTGCCAAATCAATCATAGTTGCAGCTCTATTTTGACAAAGTAACACAAAATCTTGTACTTTCTACACTCATAAAAAACATTAAATTTAACACTAACGCTTTGCTGAAGTTTATTAACAGTTAAATATTATGTTTCCATGTGACAGATTTTAGCGTTTTTCTAATTTTGACTTATTGGTGTCAAAATAGTTCTTGTGGTATTAATAATCGTCTTACTGCAGTTAAGTTACAAATTATGAAGAAATTGACAACTAAAAGTCAAAAATTACAGGAAGTAATTTAAGTTTTAAAATAGAATTGCTCCACGCTTCGTCAGAAAGTTCCAAAATGCTGTATGATCTATGCCAGTGTTTCCCAACCAGGGGTACGTGGACCCCAGGGTGTACGCGGCCATTTGCCAGGGGGTCCTTTGGATGATCGCAGATTTAAAAGAAAGGTAGAAATGCAAGTTTTGTAATGTGAAAAGTAGGGATGCACCGATCCAGCTTTTTCTCTTCCGATACCGATTCCGATATTTGGTTTCTAGGTATCTGCCGATACTCGATATCAACCGATACCAATGTAAGGACTGAAATACCTTATTTTTCTTATCAAAACATAAGACATTTGGTCATATAGTGTTATGTAATGTTATTTATAGTGCAAGTCACAACTTAGGAACCTTAATATGAATAAAATGTTAATCATTATGCGATGTTTTAGATGAACATCAGCCGGTAAATTAGTCTCCTTGTGTCCAATTAAAGGCACAACAATGGTATCGGCTGAACCGATATTATAGAGTCGATACCCGATCCAGGTATAAAATACCCCTAAACATTAGGGATGGGACGATTCACTTAAGTCACGATTCGATTCAGTTTTCGATTTTGTAGCCACGATTTTCGATTTTGTTCGATTTTGTTAGTTTATATAAACTTTTTCTTTTTCTTAAGACACAAAATAAACCATAATACATGACATTTAAAACAACGCCACTGTTGTTAGAGCTTAGAACTAGTGTTTTTGTCAACATTCAAGCAGTAAACAGTCATATTTAGTCGTCCATATTTAGAGTCGTTCACCCATCAGTTGTTAACGCAACATAATAAAGCACATTCAGTCAGGTCTTGCACAAGTTCAGGCTTTTTTTCTTCAAACATTGTGACTATTCTTGTATAATTGTGTGTATTCTACAAATACAGTGTGTGAGTAAGTCACTGGCTGCATAAAAAAACTGATCGATTCTGGCCTTACGATTCGATTTCTGCGAACTTCGATCGATTTTCGATGTTTTCGATCGATTTTCCATCCCTACTAAACATACATGACATAAGGCAGTGTTTTTCAACCAATGTGCCAGGGAACACAAGTGTGCCTTGAGTTGCTGCCTGTGTGCCTTGAAAAATATGCCAGTTTTCAACATTTAATCTATAAAATAAGGTTAATCAGCGTTAATAATTTGATTTACAATTTGGAAGTTATTCACAGCAAAACCAATCACCATTTAAAAAAAAGTAAAACAAATCACCATTTATGCATTTAAAGAATAATTTAAAGATGTTCTATGTAAAAATGTAATAATTTTGTGTTGGCCATATTTCAATAGGTGGTGTGCCGCAGAAAAAAAATTAAGCAAAGAAGTGTGCCGTGACTTAAAAAAAGTAGTGAAAGACTGACATAGGGGGTACTCCTTGTGTGAGATCATGATTAGGGGGTACTCAAGACGAAAAAGGTTGGGAACCACTGATCTATGCAGTCGGCATCAGAGAAAACATGACATGAACAGTGCATCAGAACAACAGTTTTATCACTCACTGCTCAACAGCTACAACAGCAAATGTGGACTTAAGGAAATATACAGATATAAAAGTAAAGCTCAAAGGTCCAAACGTGTAAATATATCAGGGCTAAATGGTTACGTGATGAAATATTTTATAATCGAATGTTGATGGTGTGATTGTGCATCCCTACTTGAGTTATTTTAAACTGAAGAAGAAGAAAATCAGAAGTAATGCTAATCTGTTGAGTGTTTTGTGTCTGGTCGCTGCGTCTCTTGTGTCGGTGCGTCTGAATTCGAAGCTCGGCTAATAAAGGCTTTTACTAATCTTACTTAAGGCAGTCCCCAGGCTTATAGCTCTCTCTCTCTCTCTCTCTCTCTCTCTCTTACTCTCTTTCTCTCTCTCTCTCTCTCTTTTCCTCTCTTTCTCTCTCTCTTTCTTTCTCGCTCTCTTCCTCTCTCTCTCTCTTTTCCTCTCTTTCTCTCTCTCTTTCTCTCATTCTGTCTCTCTCTCTCTACTCTCTCTCTCTACTCTCTTTCTCTCTCTCTCTTTCTCTCTCTACTCTCTTTCTGTCTTTCTCTTTCTCTCTCTGACTCTCTTCTCTCTCTTTCTCTCTTTCTCTACTCTCTTTCTTTCTCTCTCTCTCTCTCTTCTCTCTCTCTCTTTCTCTCTCTACTCTCTTTCTGTCTTTCTCTTTCTCTCTCTGACTCTCTTCTCTCTCTCTCTTTCTCTATCACTCTTTCTCTACTCTCTCTCTTTCTCTCTCTCTTCTCTCTTTCTCTCTACTCTCTTTCTGTCTTTCTCTCTCTCCCTCTGTTCTCTCTCTCTCTTTCTCTCTACTCTCTCCCTTTCTCTCTGTCTTTCTCTCTCTTTTTTCTCTACTCTCTTTCTCTCTCTCTTTCTTCTTCCTCTCCCTCTCTACCTTTCTCTCTCTGTCTTACTTTCATTCATTGACCCTCTCTCTACTTTCTCTTTCTTTCAATTTTCTAACTCTCTCTATGTTCTCTCTCTTCCCTTTTCTCTCTCTCCTTCCCGCCCTCCCTCCTCTCTTCCTATCTCTCCCGTTTTCTGTCTCTCTCTTCTTTTTCTCTGTTACTTTTTATGCAGGCCAACTGCAGTGTCAAGGTCCACAACAACAGCCAATCCATCTTGGTTATAGCTTCAGTTGTATTAATGCCTAAAATGTATGCGTAGTTAAACATTTTAAATTAGTAGGGCAGTTTATTTTTGCTGAACTTCTATCGCTGCACCATTGAAAGTCTTCTTGTGAGCTCTGTCACTGTGTGGTTCGGAAACATCACAGACAAAGAAAAGAGAGCTCTTTACAAAGTGGTACGTTCAGCCAGGAGAACTGTAGGGCTGCACGATATTGAAAATTTCTGCGATATGTGATATGGGCTCTGAGATTGCGATATTCGATGTTTTTGCGATATTTATTTTTCAATTAAGAATTTCTCTGTAGATTTATTTAAAGTCATTATTACACTATTAAAACGATGTGCGTATAAACCGCACACGTTCTGTGGTTTAGTAATTGCTTAATAATTTATTAACTTATTTTTATTGAGGCGCGGTCATGTTTTAGGACGATTTTTTCCACGGCTTAGTTGCTTGTTGCTCTGAAAATCTGGCAACCGCAGTCGGTACCCCTACACACGTTATGCCTTGACAGGTCACAGCTTTATCACAACTAGTTTTTGTGCCTTTTCAATCTGTTTTAAACCAACACAAATCACAAGAGTTGTTCTTAAGAGGAGAAGACGAGAACGGAATCAAACCACTCGGCGCTAAAAACGGATGAATAATGCATACAAATTTAATAAATTATTGCACATCCTTGCGATATGGATATTGCACGTGTGAATATTGCGATATCGATATTTTTTCGATATATTGTGCAGCCCTACTGTGCATGAAGACCTGCCTGTCCTGGAAACTCTTTATAAAAGCAGACTTTTGAATCGAGCTCTTCAGATCTTAAACGATCCCTCTCATCCTGGAAGGGCCATGTTTGAGCTGCTTCCTTCAGGTCGGAGGTATCGCTCTATTAGATGCAGGTCTGCACGCCACGCCAGGAGCTTCTTTCCGTGGGCTGTTGCCAGCGTGAACAATGCACTTTAGATTAGGCACCTTAATTTTTTTTTTTTTTTACGTCAGCACTTTTTAACTTTTTTTTTTTAAATGTACTTTTTTATTGATTCTTTACTGATTTTACAGTGTCATTGTGTCAGTTGTGTCTGTTAATTGTCTGATTGTCATGTCTATGAGCACTGAGCTTCTTTTGCACTTTTTCTTTCCAATGTGGTTTTTAACTGCAAATGGCAATAAACTACTACTACTACTACTACTACTACTACTACTACTACTACTATATTTTACATACAATTTTGCTGTAAAATGGTAAGCTCAACAAAAAAAAAACATAGAAATGTTAAATATCGAATTGAAATCGCAATATCAAACAGATTAGGGATGCACCGATCCGATACTGGGATCGGATATCGGTGCCGATCCAGGGAATTTTGCTGGATCGGGTATCAACTCTATGATATTGGTTCAGCCGATATCATAGTTGTGCCTTTAATTGGACATAATGAGACTAATTTATTGCTGGTGTTAATTCAGAACATGTCATAATGTTTGACATTTTGTTCAGATTAAGTTGTTAAGTTGTGACTTGCACTAGAAATAATATTTACATAACACTACAAAACCAAATGTCTTATGCTTTGATAAGAAAAACAAGGTGTTTCAGTCCTTACACTGGTATCGGTTGATATCGGGTATCGGCAAATACTTAAGCCAAAGTATCGGAATCTGTATCGGAACAGAAAAAGCTGGATCGGTGCATCCCTAAAACAGATTTTTTGTCAATATTGTGCAGCCCTATCTCAAAAGCAGTGATACGTTACTATTTGCTGGATGAATTTGTCAAGTCGTTTGCCTTCAAAACACAACCAAACACAAGACTAAGGAATACTTTATCTCTTCGCAGCTAGCCTACATTTAACGTTTGGAGGTCGTAGTTGTTATTTTAGGTGTATCAACTGAAACGAAACGTAGAACCACTGGACTCTGGAAGTGTCTTATAGTCCAACCTGTCACTGTAAACGTCTGTCTTTCTACCGAGCGGCGCGTGTTGGTGTTTGCAGCCCCGGATCACCTCTGTACAGGTCTTAAACTGGCTGACATTTCATCTGTTTTCATGGAGCGTTGATTGGCTGCGTGTGGGTGTGATGATGACATGTTCCCAGCGCTGCCTTGTCTTTCTCTGTATTTTAATCACACGAAAATGCTCCGATTCCTTGAGCTGATACGGATCTAAGACGCTGGTGTTGCAATGGAACAACCTGCAAACGGAAAAGTTGGAGGTTTGATCCCAGTTCTGATCAGTGGTTATTGTGTTCTTGCAATTATTTTGGCGATTGATTATTCTGTTGATTATTTCTTTTGTGTAATTGGTAGAGATCAATCGATATCGATTTTTCTTTGGTCGATGCCGATACAGATTTTACAATATTTTGCTGATATCTATGGCAAATTTTCAAGGCCGATTTTCTTGTTTTATTATCCAATCTAAACTATTATTCACCACAGTACATGTGCATTTCTTTCACACAATGTAATGGGGCTCGATTGTATTTTGGCCCAAGAAAAAATCATTAGTCTATCAAGAAATGTTCGGTTAGTTAAATAATTACTTTACTACATTATTATATACAGTACACATAAGTATTTAATACAAATAATGCACAAAAAGTATTAAATACAAACTTGAATCAGTAGCCTAGAAATCTGTGTGTATGTTTTGACCAGTGCATGTGCACGAGCATCCACGGAGTTGTGACGAGCATGTGTATTATCTGAGAAGCACGTCTGCGCACAAACAGAACTTGTGGGTGTTGGTACGCAGAAAAATAAAGTTGCCTCTCACCAAGACTGCGCCGTCGAATCAGCTTTTACAACATGATGTGCACGTTCTAGTTTCACTTTCTATTCAACCGCGGTTCATATTAGATCACTTTCCTGAACTGAAAACTTTCTCTTGATGGTCTGTAGAGTGTGTTTGATGCACTTTGGGTAGAAATACAGCGCTGATGTTCATAGCGCACGTGGATCAATTAAAGCTGGGACATTATTTTGAGGCACGGCTGATAAAGTGACACATCGACGTGCTCTACGTGCGTCTACGCTTTGTCCTAATCATTGCAGCTCTACGAAAATCCTTACTCTGGCCACGCCTCCCCAAACTCGTAAAGGAGCACATAAAGCTTAAAATCAGGTCAAAACTCCTGTAGTGTGCAGCTGGATTTAGGCATTGAGAGAGATAAAAGAAGTCGTATTGTTTTTCTAGAAAGAGAGCAGCTGCACCACAGAGGAAAACCCCAAACAAAATTGAGGCCGATAGTCGATATGGCCGATATACAGAACAATCTAAATATCAGCCGGCTGATATATTGGACTATCACTAATAATCAGTTAGTTATGTTGCAAAAGGCTGGTCAGTATGACCAAAACTCTGACCAAAAATAATCAGGCCAGTTCACAAATTTGGTGCATGTTATCGATTTGGACAACAAAAAATCAACAGTGGTCACTGAAATAACTTGAAAC
Organism: Mugilogobius chulae; assembly: GCA_038363315.1. Taxonomy (NCBI): domain Eukaryota; kingdom Metazoa; phylum Chordata; class Actinopteri; order Gobiiformes; family Gobiidae; genus Mugilogobius; species Mugilogobius chulae. The sequence goes on from CM076397.1 coordinate 1,289,713, forward strand.
TAGACGGTGCATGACTACTGAATTTCAGTAGAGCATTAGTCACATCAACTCTGACTAGTCAATGACGTTGCTAACAAAAATAAATACCTAGTTCTGTCCTTAACTATGTTTAACTAATGGTCAGTGATATTTTGTGTGCACCTTGACCTGTGTGTGTAGAATTGACACATTTAAGTTAATCTAATACTGTTTTTTATGTGTTTTTTTTTTGCAGCTGTGCCATACCCGCCCCAACATAAACTGACCATTAAGGAGCTATTTGAGAATGGAAAACCCAACGCAGAGATGCTCAGAAACCATTTGGTGAAGGAGGGTCGCGTGGAGGAGGACGTGGCTCTGAAGATCATCAACGACGGGGCCAATATCTTACGACAGGAGAAATGCATGCTGGAGGTGGAGGCGCCGATCACAGGTACAAGCTGTCTCGCTTGTGTTAAAGGGGTCTATTACGTTCTTTCTATGTATTTAAAATATATATAGGTCAGTAATTTACATTCAATTTTTTGTCAGAAAACTGATGTACAACAGCTTAGAAAAAGAAAGAGATCCATTTACTTCCTGTGCATAACTGCAGAGCTGATAAGCTCCGCCTCTTCATTGTAAGATCTTAATCTAACAAAGCAGCAGATTTTAAATTTGCAATTTTTATTGTTGTGAAGTGGCTCTGTAACTATTTTGAACCATGAATGCTTCACTGAGGTGAGGACAGGGCTTTTCTGAGCTCAGAATCATCAACCACAAGACAATAGATTACTCAAACATGCAGGAATGATTCTTAATAAAACTTTGAGTAAACTAATAATGAGGGAAGCAGCTGTAAATTTAAAAACTTTTTGCACAATAGGTCTCCTTTAAGGTGCTTTCACACCGGAGGCGTCATTTCGCGCCAGACGCGGAGCGTTGGTTCATTCAAAATAGGTCGACCAACTCCCAACATCCAAGCGTTAACCACGGCGTGTTCATGAGTTAAAGTATCTGTGTACCTTAACTTTAACCTTAATAATGCGCTGGATACTGGTGTGGTCAGACACACCAGGACACCAGTGTTCAATCCCAGGCCTTTACAGCTGCTGAAGCAAATTGTAGCAGCAGCAAAGACACTCAAACTTATTACTTTTCTATTCCTTGCTTTCTTTACAAACACATGTTATCGTTTGAAAACGCAAAACAAACACAATCGCCCCGGGGTCGTACGCTACAAGTTATACCAGTATAACTTCCCATTCCAAGTAAATGGGAAGTTATTAGAACATAATATGAGTCTGGTTCAGTTAAATTGTTGTATTTTATGGCCAGTATACAGTAGCCTCCTGTTTTTGCCAGTATTAAGGAATTATATGAATTATGGACATTTACAGGAATCCCTGGACTAAACTTTGTGAATACAAGTTCTTTTTCCTTTGTGGAGCCACAGGGTAAGTCCCAGTCACAAATGTTCAGAAGTTTGATCTTGTTGAAAGCTTAAGCCACACGTGTCAAACTCAAGGCCCGGGGGCCAGATGCGGCCCTCAACCTCATTTCATGTGGCCCTCAAGATCTTATAAGGTTTGCTTTAATTTGATAGTAGTGCCAGGAATAATCTGGGTTGATCTGTTTTAACCTGATCAAAAGATTTGTCTGAAACTTAAAGAATAAGTCATTTTTCAGACTAAAGCAGATATATACATTCAGTAATTGTCACTTCAATAAATATACAAAAATACAACTATAATTTGTAGTATGTCAAAGATTAATAAGGTTAATTTTAGTTACAACAGGCCCTTCGAGGACAAGCCTGATGCCAATGTGGCCCTTTGTCAAAATGAGTTCGACGCTCCTGGCCTAAGCAATGGTCGTGAGTAGAGAAGCACCGATCCAGCTTTTTCAATTCAGATCCCAATCCCGATACCTGATATCAACCGATACTAGTGTAAGGACTGAAAGAGCTTTTTTATCATATAGTGTTATGTAGCTGTTATTTATAGTGCAAGTCACAACTAAACAACTTAATATGAATGAAATGTCAACCGTTATGAGATATTTTGGATCAACATCATTGATTGGTAAATCGAGAGTTTTGTCTTTCGACTACAGTGACCTCATCACCGCTGACGCTGGACCAATCCACCTGTCAATGTCACGCTCCATTGTTCTTTCACTGTGTGAACAAAACCCTGAGATACTTGAACTCCTCCACTTGGGGCAGGGACTCTCCACCACCTGGAGAGGGCAAAGCACCTTTTTCTAGTCGAGAACCGTGTCCTCAGATTCGGAGGAGTTGATTTTTATCCCAGCTGCTTCACACTCGGCTGCAGGCTGTTTCCACTTGGTCCTAGTTTGATGAAGCCATCAGGGCTATAGTCTGACAGGAGAAGGGGGCGGGGCTTAGCAGAGAAAAGCAGGGCACAGCTGTCTTTTTTTCTTCTGTTTTAAGAGTCAGCCGCAGATTTGTGATAAAGTAAATTAAATGATAATGACTAAAAGCAAAATTAGCGACAGTCAGAGGTAAAGACGTGACGTTTGTTGTCAGATTATTTACCACGGGTGCTCACTGAGGTTCGTGTCACAGTGACTTAAAACTAAACACAAATATGTTTTCAGGAATTTAACCTCACATTTCTCGGTGATCATAAAGGCTAGAAACATTATTGACCCTGTGCATTTTAGCTGTTAATTTTCAAATTATAAAGCTTTAGCGTTAGCATTTATACACACTTTGGTTCTTAATTTAGTTTAGTTTTCTTCTGATTTGTGAAGTCTTTAACATGCTGCCCAGGAAAACTGTCAAGGACTGACGGAGAGCTCACAATTGTCTGTGGAAGTGTGTAAAAAAGGTCAAATCCTCTTTCTGCTGCACTGTCTGAAACGGGAAGTTTTCTGTGATGAAGCTATCGATACCAGTTTTTGTACCTATTAATATCGGCATATATTTGTTTAATTGTAGTACTGAACATTCTAGGCCAGTCCACAACATCACCACAGAGAAAACGTGGGGGCGGAGTCTCTAGCTGTCCTTTTTCTTAATCACGGTGTTGTTTTGTTTCCTGACAGTGTGTGGCGATGTGCACGGCCAGTTCTTCGACCTCATGAAGCTGTTTGAAGTAGGAGGCTCGCCCAGTAACACTCGATACCTGTTCCTCGGGGATTATGTGGACCGAGGATACTTCAGCATTGAGGTAAAACTACATTTCTCTTAAATCATGCTGAAGCTCACTAGGATTGTATTAAATAGCTTTTCTTTCCACCACCGTCTCTAGTAGGAAACACTACAACTCTAAATGGCTAAAGAACAGTGAAAACAATATAAAACACATTGACAATTCTATAAATTGACCCATATCCCTGATACTTGTGCTGAGAATGTTCTTATTTAGTCTCTTTCTATCTCTGTGTGTCATAAAAAATAACAGTGAGGCCTGTAAAAAGGCGATCATGCTAATGAAAAGTCCGAGTTAGCATGTTAGCATCACCAGCTAGAGCTGCTGTTGGACCATTTTTACAGTTAGTTTAACCACAGTCCTACTCTAAACTCTAGATGAAATATCACAGAGGTAACGCGGGTGTTTGTCAGCATAAATGAAGTCTTTTTTTTGTTGATCTTTGAAGAGTCTTTTCTAGCTGCTCTGAGTGTTAGCCAAAGTGGCATTTACTACGAGAGCCGAGAACAGCTGCTGCTGCTGCATCTATCCATCTTATTTTGCCCGTCCACTTTTTCTACCGTTACACACAAAACTCGGAAATGTACTTCCGGTCAGCTCCTCCCCCATTCATTTAATTGACGTAGCTGCTGAGAGGACTTGCAGCAAAACAATATTTCAGGTAGGTTATTTTTTCCACATATGCTATGGTCATGTGCACCAACAAATAAGCAAGGCATATTTTCTCTGGATCACTTAAAAAACGACCGCTAAAGTAAATAAATAATCGTTTGCCGGCGGATCGCTGCGATAGCTCGCGGTTAGCCTGTAAGTACATTAGCCACAAACAAACATCAAATGTAAAGCTCACACACAGGGAATATACACATGCTGTACCTTGTTTTAAAGCTTAGGACCTGTAGAATTCAGTTGCTGGGTTTGTTTTAACTGTCCGTGTCTCTAATTGAGATTAATCTACGAGATAGCACAGCTACAGCGTTAGCTACCTTCTTCTTGTTTATCTCCTTTATGGCGCATCTGAAACACTATTTATTACACCAGCACTATTTGTGTGACTTACCACCCATGTATTTGACGTGTATTGCCGACAGCTGAAGACAAAAAAGGCACAAATTGTGTGAAAGAGTGTAGCTAAAATGGATAAACAAGAAGGTAGCTAACGCTGTAGCTGTGAGGGAGGAGCTGACCGGAAGTGCGTTTCCGAGTTCTGTGTGTAAAAGTGGGCGGGGCGCAATAAGATGGATAGAGGTTCTGCAGGTGACATCACATCACTATAAATGTTCATGCTGAGTGGCAACGATGCATGAGAGTAAAACAGGAAAAATCAAACTACAGTTTGATAACAAATTAAACCCACCTCAAGTCTACTGAGCACTGGGTTTGTAACTGACATGTAAAAAGAGAAAATCAAAAACAAGAAGACTTTAGCTTCTCACATTTATCAGACATTGAAATCACACACAGTTAAACTTATTACCTTTTTCTAATGTTTTTGAGTCTGTTTGTTGCAGTTAAAATGTCCTAAATCATCAACTGTTGTTAGCAGATAAGACGTTGCCACGACAACAAAGAAACACATTAATAAAATGCCACTCGTTTCACTCTGATGTACAAAATCTAAAAACGTCACTGAAATTAACAATAAAACCCAATTATTCACTGCTTTTCCTTATAATACTTACTATTTACAAAATGAAACATTTATTTTTTGAGCTACAGCTTATAAATATTTTTCTCAAGGATAAGGAAAGTTTGTCTATATATCAGAACATGTAAAACATGTTTCCAAACAAAGCTTATGTCGCCAAAGGATTCCTGGTCTGATTGGAAAGTACCTGCCCCAGAGCAGGAGCTAAAAAAGTCCCTAATGTATGGCCCCAGTTCATAGTTCCTGCTCTGTGTGAACAAGCCTAAAATAGGGTCTGGAACTAAAAAATGACTAGAAACAGAAAAAAGTTCCTAAAGTGGGAAAAGGCAGTATGGGCTCTTCATTCAGGACAGGCTGGTATTGGATTGGAGATGAGTACTCGTCGATACCAGTACGTGAAAAATGTGCGCTGGTATCGGAGGTATCGATATTGGAACAACAACCCTAGCTAAGACGCACTCCCATTCCTGCCAGAGCATTTTTTGTCACGGAGATTGCATCGAGGCCATCCGTGTTTGTCTTTCAATCGATCATGAGAACTAAACTTTTTAACTTGTAAATTAGTAAATTTTTTGTTTCATCCTCATACATTTCGTCATCAGGAGCCAAATGCAGCTTTTGTTTCACTTTGTTGTTTGCAAAAAGAAGCTTACAAGTAGGGCTGGGCGATTTAGCCAAAAATCCTAATTGCGATTTTTTCCAGGAAATATTGCGATTGCGATTTTTTTTGCGATTTTCTCCCACAGCATAAAAACAAGAGCAAAAGTAACACAAAATCAACAAATTAGTATAAGAATTGTTACATTTTGCTAGAAATGTACCTGTGAAATGATTTTTGGCTAAATTAGATCCAGTGTTGGGTGTAACTTAGTTACTGTAATTACATGTTTGAGTAACTAGTAGTGTAACTTAGTTACTGTGAAAAGACTTGTAATTAAATTACAGTTACTACCAAAATACTCTTATTCACTTTTAAGTAAAAAAATAAATAAATAATCTACAAAAGTGACTTATTGTGTGAGATAAAACAACAGAGACACAGATCTGCAGCTGGAACAGTGCACAGAATCATTTTTAATATTGATTTTATTACTGAATTTAAATCTAAGCAACTCTTTTGTTGTTTGCCTTTGTTTAAATGCCAATGATACCATTTTAAATCGCATTTTTGATTGATGTTTGCAATAATGCACACAAAGTAATCCAAAACTAAGTTACTCTCTTGAGGCAATAACTAAGTAGTGTAACTAATTACATTTTCAAAAAGTAATGAGTAACTAATTACTTTTTCAATACATTTCCCCCAACACTGATTAGATCAACAAGATTAATTAACTCGTTTAATTGTGAAGGTGGATAAAACTATAGGCTATAGCCTAACCAGCTCTGGTTTTTACAGACATGAACCAGTTATACTGAACTTGTGCAAATTCATTCACTGTTTATTTTTATTTAAGTTCAAATAAGTGATATCTGTAACTTATATTTCATTCCAGAGCTACTCAGTGTAAAATATGCTTTCATATTAAGCTAAGTGTGTTCCCCTTTAACTTTACGCACACGTCTCTCGGCTGCTGCTTCTGCTTCTCCTTCTCCCCCCTCCGTCTCAACTACTCGCTCATCCAACGCTCCACAGACAGGACAGAAGGCGGGACGATTACCTGTCCCTGTCCAGAGAGCCGGAGTGTTCCGTGTTTGGAATTAAATAGTTTATCCTTCGTTTGGCAGCGCGTCACCGCGGACCACTTTATGTTACAGCGCGGGGCGGACTCGTAACGCGGTGGAATTTTGAAGTCAGAGGCTCACGCACATACGCGCTAAAAGGCAACGAGAAGCGATAGACATTCACCTGAAACAACTATTATGTCTATGTTTCGTGTCACTAACGAAGAGAGTTCGCGGAGAGAGTGGAGAAAAGAGAGAAAGAACGAGTCCAGCGAGGGCTACTGCCTGGCTCACCTCGTTGACCGCCGCTTTAAGCCCAAATCCTTTGCTGTAGTTTTGACAAGAGCACAGTTTTACACCGGTGAGACTGGTATTGTCATTACATGTCGTTGATCTCATGCGCACACGAATTACAGAGAGAAAAGTGAAGCACAAGCACACGGAGGTGTCGGTGGAGCGTAACATGAAGCTGCAGACCGGAGGCGCTGCAGTCACACGGCCGCACTTACACGCAGCGCTTCAATTACTTCCAAAACAAAACTCACGTGGCCAATAATCGCACGTCTCTGCGATTACATAATCGCGTCTTGTCATATCGCGATATAATTGCAAATGCGATTAATCGCCCAGCCCTACTTACAAGCCATATTAATACATGTCGATATTAAACGTGTCGAATTTAGGAGAAGAAGTTGTCAGATTTAAAACCTAAATCGTGTTTGCAGTGTAAAGATATAAATTGCTTTTGTGACAGTTTTGTAAGAGTCGCATGAAGGGATTGATGTTGTATGTACAAGTATAAATAACCAGTCTTCTCCATAAACTATAAAAGACAAATCAAACAATACCTCAGTGTGCTGTGCCTCCGTTTCTCTGCAGACTGAAGTGGAGATCTTGGCTGAAACGTGAGTCGCGAGTCGCTGCCCTGCTCCTTGTCTTCTACTTGTAGGCCATTTCAATGACATCTGCAAAGGGCACATTTCATGCATACTGATTGGAACAGTTTAAAAATAAGACCGTGCTTTTCAAATGGCCGCGTGGATTTACAAGACCCTCTTTTAAAAGGTCCGGCCCAGGGTCACACCAGTGCAGCCGTCGCTATAATGTAAGAGCTATTGTTGGTATTTTAAGAGTGATTTTGTTTGTAAATCTATAAAAAGTATCGTCATCTTGGCCACTCTGGAAGCAGTAGTTTTGTAGGTAGATTTATTTAGGTTAGTGGGCCATGAGAAATACGTTTTCTCTAGTTCAGCTGTTCATTGGAGCATCGTCTGTTGTTTGCAACGAACAATGAAAATAGCTTCAGCTTTTTCAGTTCCAATACGATCACAATACTTTAGGTTTCTGCCGTTATCCGTAATCAACCAGTGTAACAACTGAAATAGCTTTTTTTTTCTTTTCAAAACTTAAGAAATTTGATCATATAGTGTTATTTAACTGACATTTTTAGTGCAAGTCACAACTAAACAACTTAGGGCCAGATTTATCAAGCATTTGCTCATGTGCAAAACAGGTTAGGGGGAGCAAAAACTTGGCGTAGCTGACATTTTTCTTTCACACAGACAATAAAGATGCAGAATTGGAGGTGGTGCATAACTGTTTGGTGTAATATGTTGTATGTAGATCTTCCAATATTAAAGTTTGCATAAATTGTTCGCAGATAACATGATTTCTTTTTTTAAGCTTTGCACCCACATTTTAGCACCTGGTTTGATAAATCAGACCCTTAATCTGAATAAAATGTCAAACATTAGGAGACTGTCTGGATCAACATCAGCCAGTAAATAAGTCTCATTATGTCCAGTAAAGCCACAAGTAGGATATCAGCTGAACCGATATCATGGAGCCGATACCTGATCCAGCAAAATTTCCTGGATAGGCACCGATATCCGATCATAGTATTAGATCGGTGCATCCCTAGTTATTATGCTTTGCTAACAGTGTTTCATTTACCAGTCTATAGGCAGGTAGTTCTTCTGACTAAACAAGGGCTGCTAGTTCTTGGTACTTTTGTGTGTGAAAATAGGGCTGGGCGATATGACAAAAAATTAACATCACGATTGTTTTGAAGCCAGATCATGATTTCGATTTTATCACGATTCTTGTAGACCGTTTATTTTCCTATTGTCTTTGAGGTAAATACAATTCACTATCAACAGCTAAATCCAGCTGTCACAATCTGACCAGTGTTGCCAGATTTTCAGAGAGAAACAAGCGACCTCAGTCCTTCAAAAAAAAAAAAAAAGATAATAAAATTATCGATTAATTAGAACATTTTGTGTTGCTGCAAAACAAGTGTATATGTTTTTCTTACATTAGTGGCAACTTTTAGACATGAACACATGATATATTTCCATAAATCAAACCTGAAAAATTGCTAAAATGTACTCCTTTTAGTACTCAGACTAACAGTAATAGTTTGGAAAAATTGGTCTATATTTCAACAGACAGATGCATCAAATAGAAAAAAGGGAAATCAAGATGTGACGATTTCACCAAAAAAGCAGATTGTCACAAAGATGAGCTCACGATTCGATTTTTATCACAATATTGCCCAGCCCTATGTGAAAACACCTTATGTGTTTCCCACTGTCCAAGGTGTTCCCCGCCTAAGGCCCAAAGTCACTGGGCTAGTTCCAGTCAACCATCACGCCAAATGGGAACAAGTAGAAAATGAATGAATGCATGAGTCCAATTTTGGATCATAGAATTGGTCAGTTTCTTCCCTAAAATTTGCCCAGTTTACGTGGTAAGCCAAATGATTCCTCTGGTGTAAAAAGTTTGAGAACCGCTGGTCTAAACCACAACATGACTGACTTATTACACGAGAACAGTGAAGCTGCCGTCGTGATTCCGTCTGACGTGGTGATGTATGTACCGTGATGCCACCTCAGACGCCGCACACTATTGTGTCTCTGACTGACAGTGAAACTCTGAGCTCATCGCGTTTCCACGGCAACGCCAACAGCCACGTCCGCCCGCCTTTTGAAGCGGCGTTTTCATCATTTTCAACCAGACGAGCAATTTGCCAAAGTCTAAAGCCGAGCGGCGAGTGATGGCTCTATTTAACGTGATGTGTTTATTCTAATTCGCTTTGATCTGAGCGAGAGGCGGAGGACATTTACATACAATATGTCATCTGCATATGAAAGAGACGGAGAGAGGGCAGCAGCCGGGGCTTCTTCATCACCGCCGGAGCAAAGCGTCTCACTGCACAATTCATTTAAGACCAAACACTACAGGCAAAACCGTTTCTTAATAAAAATAACTTTGACTTTCACACAGAAAACTACATTATGCATAATAAGACTTTTTAATCCTGTTCAGCTGGAGTCACTGTGATAGTATTTTTTCTTCCCTGAACCTAAAGTGAGAAGTCACAGTAGTAGTGTTGTACAGTGTTTATTAAGCTGGCCACACACTACACAACTAGACTGAGAGTAATTCTAGAACGACTGAGCCCACACACTACACGACTGAGACCACACACTACACAACTGAGCCCACACACTACACAACTGAGCCCACACACTACACAACTGAGCCCACACACTACACAACTGGACTGAGAGTGATTCTAGAACGACTGAGCCCACACACTACACGACTGAGACCACACACTACACAACTGTGACCACACACTACACGACTGAGACCATAAACTACACAACTGTGACCACACACTACACAACTGAGACCACACACTACAAAACTGAGCCCACACACTACACAACTGACACCATACACTACACAACGGAGACCACACACTACACAACGGAGACCACACACTACACGACTGAGACCACACACTACACGACTGAGACCACACACTACACAACTGAGACCACACACTACACAACTGAGACCACACACTACACGACTGAGCCCATTGGTCTTTGATTAATAATTTCTTCAACAACATAGAAATAAAAAACGGGTTTTGTTTTAGCGTAATTATTATTTATTTATTTATTTTTGCCATAAGTAAACACTTGTAACTTTTTATTGGTTAAATGGGTCACGTGTGCTGAAATACCGGTACAAACATGCTAGTTAGCTTGCTCTCTCAAAATCACACTAGAAATGGCGACAGAGGTGACGATGTTGGATATTTTTTCTCTGTGGATTTTACGCGGATGGGTTGCTTTTATTACATTTTATCGGAAGAAAACTTGTGTTGTTTGGAGCGAGGAGGACGTCAGCAGCGCTTCGTGGAGAGAGGAGGAGAGAGGAGGTGATTGCGCTGTAGTTTTGGTCGTCAGGTGTAAAAACTAGCATGTGTGCATTTTAAACAGTTGATACGTGGGGCGAAATTTCACTGTGTGCCTCGCCGTTACCATCGCTTTTGCTTGTGTTTCTTCTGAAAAGACGTAAACAGAAAGTTTAACCTCAGACGCTGTTTCCAGTGCCTCCTCGGCTCTTTTCATTAGCGCTGGGCTCCGTGTTTACCCAGAGGAGCGTCAGAAACGGTAAACAGCACTGGAGCGCTGCAAAAATCGGGCTTATAATTCCAACATGCAGTCTAGTCTAGTCTAGACCTGCCAGTCCAGTCGCAGACACCCACACACTACACGAGTGATACAACTGCGACTGGCTTCAACTAGCTTCCACTAATCTCGACTAGACGTGACTAAGTGCAACTGAATTAACATGGGAAAATGAGCAAACAGTCGTGTAGTGTGTGGCCAGCTTAAGACGCACACACCACTCTAACTACACCGCACTAAGGAAGGAACGGTATTAGAATTTGCACTCATGATTATTGTGCCCAAAATAATCACGATTAACGATATTATCACAATAATTTACTAAATGTATATGTATACTGTTTAAAAGTCTCTAAAACATTTATTACTGCTTAATATGCATGTGTTTGTACAACTATTTATGTATTTTGGTCTAAGTGGAATCACCAATCAAAGTGAACAAATGTGAATTGTCTCAGAGTCTGTAATTAACTCTGAATAGACTCACATTTGCAATGAAACATGGATTTTAGCATTTTTTCAAAAGGTGTTATTAGTGTTAGAAATGACAAAAATTGTTCTAATTAATTCATATTGGAGTGCAGAGTGGTTAGAGCTCTGGCTTCCCAATAAGGAGGTCGTGGGTTTGACTCCTGGGTCGGACCATATCAACATCTCACGATCTCTCTGGGTGGAGTTTTCTTCTTCTTCCCGTTCTTTCAGTTCCAGTTCTTCCAGTTCTTCCCGTGTCACTGTGGGTTTTCTCTGGTTTCCTCTCACCTCCAAAAGCATGCATGTTTAAGTTAATTGGGCATCACTGTAAAATTTTCCTCTGACTGAATGAGAGAGTGCATAGTTGTCTGTCTAATAGGGATGGGACGAGACAGAATTTTGACGATATCAAGATGAGACAAGATTTTAAATAATTTGCATTAATTGTTTCAATTTAGAATTTAAACAAGGCAAATTACAAAATTTGATTTGTAATATTTATTGTTAGTTTATATTATTTTAGATTAGCTTTACCTTTCAATATGTGTATCACCTTGGATTTTTTTTATTTGAATGATATGAGTTTTGACTGAAATTGATCCGCTCCCCCGTGTGTAGCTCAGACTCCGCCCCCTTTCTCCTGCTTCACAGCGCTGCTGCTGCTGACAGGGACCAGACACACACAGATGAGGAGACTTTCCTACTTTTTACAGTTATTGATGATATATGCCAAATATCTCTGTGGATCTATTTTAAACTTAACCTGGTTCACTCCAGATGGATCTGTGTTGAACTCCTATCTGAGTTCTCACTATATCTATCTGGGACTTGACTCGCTGAAAGCGTTCGAGAAAAGGCGGGGCGTTTAGTGAAATACTTCGAGCTGATTGGGTGTGGGGCCTACCTTATTTGAGCTAGCCAATCACTGCAACAACTCGTAATGGTGTATGTCCGCTTGGGATAGAACAAGTACGTGTCACACATACCGCTCTTCTTTCAAAAAGAAATTCCTCCGTATTTCTACTGAAACCGCATCAAAAGCAGCAGACAACACGGAAGCCGCCGTCTTCGTTTAGCTTGAATCAGACTCGGCTGCGGCACCGGGGAGCTAACGGCCCGCGTTAGCCCGCCCTGCTACAATGTGATTGGGCCTCAAAACCACGCTGCTGTGATGTGAGTGGGCCGAACCACGGCCGTTTCGGACTCTCAAACCAATCGAGCCGGACAAAGGCCAGATGGTTTATCTCGTGTTTGTGAATTCACAAATACCGCGAGATAAACCATCTGGCTGGCCAGGTTATTTTAAACTATGTTTAAGTGTGAAAAACACTGCGCTGTTCCCGCGATGTTCGTGCGTATATTTGACAATTAGATATTTTTTGCGCTAACTTTTACAATGTTTAGGACTAATTATCTCTGTCAATATTGGTCCTATCATTACGAAATAAAAACTGAGACAGAGTTTAGACTGTTTTCTGTCATAATAAGTCTGCTACAAGTCTGTGTGTGGAGGAGAATATTTACTACAGCTGCTCAAAGATACAAAACTTAATTTCATGACAATAGTTTACAAGAAATGTGTTAATAAATCGAATTCGTGATCTGTCTCCAGAAAAATTGTGATAATCATTTTTGTCCATATCGCCCAGACCTACTTTTAGGTTTAGGTAAGTATTCTTTGTGGAATATTGTTGTCAGTTCTTCCCGCGTCCCCCTGGTTGAGAAACACTGCTCTACATGACACATATATGCAGCTGTCACTATGCATTTGTCAGGCGGCGCGTTAGCCGTGACCTTGTGTGACTGCTGCTGTATGGCGACTATAGCAACTCTCATATAGACAAATCCATCCGCTGTTACCATGGAAACAACAACTCCGTACAAACCCCACGGAGCAGGTTTTATTTATAGGAAAGGGAAGCTCAGAACGACACGACACTATTTCTTATAATCATCACATGGACAGTGGCCGAGGTCCAATCAGTGAATTACAGATAAATGATTATGCACTTGAAGCTGATTGGTTGTAATTAGTAGGCCGATTATAATGTCTAGTTTTTGTGATTTCAGTTCTGTCTCAAGCACTACTGGGAAGAAAATGTACTTACATACAGAATATTTGCATTTAAAGCTGAGCGATATTGACAAAATATTATATAGGTAGGTCTGGGTGATACGGCAAACAATTATTATCACGATTTTCCTGAAGACAGATCACAATTTCAATTTGATCACAATTCTTGTCGACTATTGTCTTTTGTCTTTGAGGTAAATACAATCATCTGCTTTTTCTGAAAGTTCCTACTTTACTGTGATTGGTTAAATCCAGCTGCCACTCACTCAGAGCAGAACAAAGACTGACCAGTGTGGACAGATTTTCAGACAAAACCTGATGAAGCTTTTGAAAAAAATCCAAAGACAAGCGACTTCAGCCCATAAATAATCCAATACTGTAATTAGAACATTGTGTGACATTTCTAACACTAATAACAGCTTTTGAAAATCTGCTAAAATCTATGTTTCATTCATAAATAAATATATTTTTGTAAATCAAACCTAAAAAGTTGCTAAAATTCACCTGGAACTTGACTTGAAGCTGCAGCACAAAAGACCTCAACACATGACCTTCAAAACTCATAAAACTATTAAAAACAGACGCCCAAACTCGTTATAAAGAAACAAACCTGGCAAGTCTGAGGCTGAGAGAAGTAGGTTGTAAACAAACAGATGCAATAAATAGAGAAATGAGAAAGCACAATTTGACAATTTCACCAAAAAAACAGATTGTCACAACGGTGAGCTCACGATTCAATTTTTACCATGATATTGCTCAGACCTAAATAAAGAACTAGGACTGGCGATATAATGAAATAACAATGGCAGGTTCATTTCCTGTTTAGTTCATGTCTATGAGGCTTCACTGCCTTAGTCCGACATAAAAAAAAAAACAAAAAAACAAAAAAAAACCTGTAAGATTGGACAGTAACCTATGAGCTGTTGATGGTTTTCTCTGTTTTCTACTTTACAAATGAGGAGAATATTTCACCAAAGGACCAAAGTGTGTTTGTTAAAAGATGTGTTTGTCTTTCAATGCTAATGCTAAAGTCTGATAATTTGAAAATAAACAGCTTCTATGCACAGGGTCGATTATCACTCTTCCATTATAAACTAATTTACCTGTTCTTTGAATTGCTTAATGTACAAATTCTGACACGGTATCTATTTAAACTTGCCTTGTCTTTAAGAAAGTGCAGCATCACGTACTGTATTTCGATTTGTTTGTAAATGAGCTCTTTTGTTGCATGTTTTTGCTGCATCTTATACTCAATAATCAGTTTTTGCATATCTTCTAAACAACATTAACGATATTAGGCTACCCAGATGGATTGCCCAGCTCTAGAGGCCTTTATATATTTTTACTTTGGATGTACTAAACTAGCTTTATTAGTTCTGATACTGGTTTAATTTTGTGGCTTGAAGAATCTGCAGATACCAGTGTGTGGACTGAAAATAGCTTTTTTTCCCCTTGAAACACTGTGAACTTGTGAGAAAATGGGTCATAAAGTGTTATATAACTGTAATTTATTCTGCAAATAACAACTTAACTTTATGTGAATACATCTTCAAACTTTATGAGATGTTCTTGTCCAACAACAGCCAATAAATACTAAACAGTTAAAGGTCTTAAAAAGTCTTAAATTTGACCTCTTGATCGTCTTTCAGTGGTATTTTATACAAACGCAGGTACAGAGTTGAATTGGTAATTTTCCAGACTACTGAAGCTGAGGGTCACATCTGGCCCCTGGGCCACAGTTTGCACAGTTCTGCCCCAGTGTGATGTCATCAGTTTAGAACTCTCACAAACTTAAATTAAAAGGTTTTCTACTGCTGCTGTAAAGTGACTTGTGTTGGACTGATGGTTTCTCTCTCTGTCTGTCACTTCTACTCCCTTTCTCTTCCTCTCTCTCTCTCCCTCTCTCTCTTCCCCTCTCTCTCTCCCTTTCCATCGCTCTCTCTCTCTTACCCCCCTCTCTTTTTCCCTCTTTCTCTCCACCCCCTGTCTCTCTCTCTCTCTCCCTCTCTCTTACTCTCGCTCTCCTTCTCTCTCTCTCTTTCTCCCTCCCTCTCTCTCTTCTCTCTCTCTTTCTCTCCCTCTCTCTCTCTCCCTCTCTCTCTTCTCACTCTCCCTTTCTCTCTCTTTCCCTTTCTCTCTCTCTCTCTCTCTCTCTCCTTCTCTCTCTTTCTCTCTCCCTCTCTCTCTCCCTTTCTCCCTCTTCCCCTTTCTCTCTCTCCCCCTCTCCCTCTCTCTCTCCCTCTCTCTCTCTCTCTCTTCCCCCTCCCTCTCTCTCCCTCTCCCCCCTCTCTCTAATTCTCTCTCTCTTCTCTCCCTTTCCCTCTCTCCCCCTCCCTCCCTTCTCTCCCTCTCACCCCCCCCCCCCCCCCCCCCTCTCTCTCTCTCTCTCTCTCTCTCCTGCAGTGCGTGCTCTACCTCTGGTCTCTGAAGATCAACCATTCGTCCACTCTGTTCCTGCTGAGAGGGAACCACGAGTGTCGCCACCTCACCGAGTACTTCACCTTCAAACAAGAATGTGAGTGATCCATTATAGCAGCCTGGATATAACAGAGCCTTTGTACGACACCAGACCATCACAATGTTCAGACTTACGCTGCTTTTCACACCAGCAGCCTTTGGTCTAGACTTTAGGACTTTCCAGTAAGGCTTGGCTCAAAGTCCAGACCGTGGTAACCGTATTTTAACTGTGGGACTGAGCGGACCTGAGATGTGGAGACGCTGGAATACGGCGGACAGTGAGGAAAAATCGCCTCTGCCTTTTCAGAAAGTTTTTATAGGTTACTGTTGAGATCTGTTTGAGCGCTAAAACTTCCCCTCAGTCTGCAACTTTCACTGACGCTTTATGCTTTAATTATTTATGTCAATGAGCCACGAACTACACAGCGCACAGTTTATTTACGTGGCACGAGTTGCAACTGCGCATTTTCCACAAACAAAGTGATATATCATGTAATCTTACCTGTAAACTGAAGATCTGTAGACTATGTACTAGACACACGTACGAACAGGCTGCATGTTGTAAATCCATATTAGCTCACAGTCTGCAGTTATAGCGAAAGGTTGAAGCCAAAACTATCTGATCCAAACTTGACGGTAATTGTCTCTCCTTCAATCCAGGCAAAGCGTACTGTAGTGTTTATAATCCAGCACGGAGCAGCGTTCCCATGCTGCCAGACGAGTTCACTGCATTCTATAATCATCCTTTTATGACCATGAAAACGTGTAAATAAGCTCCTGTTTTCCAAAGTGCGCGCTGTGCTCCGTTCACTTTGATCCGAGTGTTGCTTACGGAAAAATCAAAAGTGAAACTTATGAAGTGCGCTTCGGCACGTGACGAACAGTATAACATAAATATAATGTGATTTTTGGCCATAGAAGTTTCAAACCACATTGTACATGCATTTTTACAAACTTGTGTGTTACCCCCAATTTACATCAAATAGTAGCAGCAGCACGTCATATCGCTCATTATGGAATCAAGTCAGATTTTGTTCTTACAATTTACACCAGCAGTGTGAGACGCGCGCCGCCTGACGGCCGTCAATAGTCTACACATCCCTCAGCTTAGGTCGGACTTCTAATTTATCAGCGTCAATGGCGTCTCTCGGGCGTTTTAGCAGGAAAAACACAGCAAAAACCCGGGCAGAGACAAAATAAAGTTCCGATGCTCTTTCAAAATACGTCAACTACAAAGATTACAACCACTAAACCAACATGTAAAGTGCCCAGAAGCTCCGTGAACAACCATGAACATTGCAAACCTTTCGACCTCAAACACAACTTTAAATCACGTCCTTATGAGACTCTTTTCTCCGTAAATATGAGTTGGACTGTTTTAAACCACACATCATTTTACAGCTGAACTTGTACCAACGTGTTTGTTGAAACAACGCTGTTCTCTCTGTTCACAATCGCTTTATATGAGCCGCTTTAGTTCCACCTGTGTCTGTTTTTCTCCGGCTGCTCTCTCGGTGCTGCGCGTGCACGTGGATGAGAGAGCGAGCGAGAGATTGCCTGAATCCTTCACTATTAATTGCGGGACGGGGTGAAAAATAGACAAAAAAATAAGGTTTTTAGTACAACGTGAAGTTGGCAAAAAACCCTGATGTAAAATATGCAAATGCAGCAACCGCGGTTTGTCGATGCTCTTTGAAAAAACAACGCACCTCTGATTTACAGTTTTAAGCTCTTCCACACCTGACCAGTTCATAATATGTGAGCAGTTTTTTTGTTTATTCGTGTGTGTAGACGCTCAGGCTTATGAGGGGAAAAGAGAGAGAAGGAGCCTGAAAACTACTGTAAAGTCAAGTTTCAATTAAATCTAGTAATTACCTGAGAGTATCAAGTCATTACCTGATAATATCATGTTATTACCCTAAGAATTATCATGAAATTTCATTACATACTAAGCCTCCTTTAAGTGCTAATTGTGAGCAGTATTTCTCTCTCTCTCTCTGCTGATTCGTAGCAGGTGCACGTACAGTATCAACGTACAAACTTCCAGACAAAGACATCCAGTGGCACTTGGAGAAAAACCACTGCGCCGACCACAAATAGTCTTGTGTGAGCGAGCGGCAGAGTCCTCCCACGCCTCACAGTTCACGGCAGGAGGCAGAGAACGCAGGGAGGGACACTCACGAACGAACGAGGCTTTTACAATCTTCAATATCCAACCTGGGAACAAACTGACTTTCACTGTATCGCTTAGAATCCAATACATATGCTAATGTTTGTCATTTAAAGTGTTTTTTGTTAATAAACTGATTCCAGAATTAGTGAGCCGTTGGGGAGAACCGCCACAACTCCATATACAGTAGCAGTACTTGAATATTTGTTACTATAGACAATGATTAATGTAGAAAATTACAAAGATGGTCTTGATTTGGTCTTGATTTGGTCTTGATGAAGTTTTAAAAATCTTGTCTTGTCTTGGTCTCAGGACACTGTGGTTTGGTCTTGTCTCGGGACATTGTGGTCTCAGAAAGGTCTTGGTCTCAATTAGTGTGGTCTTGACTACTACACTAATAGGTAGTATATCGATACTTCACTGCATTAACGTCTTCCGGTCTCAGATAGACAGAGGTCAATACATCCGGTGGCGTAGTTGCCGTAGTGACACAGTTGTATTCTCCAAATGCGATGGACATCAAACGAGGGATTTTGGGCAAGTTCTGAAGCAATCCTGTTTTGTCATTTGTTGTAGAGGCAGCGACAGCTGTAACATCAGGAAAAGAGCAGCTTCTGAACCGGGTTTTCATAAAGAAAAGTTGTAAAAGACAAACCGTATGTGAGAAGCTTAATAATTTGTCCCTCACATGTAAAGACCAAGCAAAGAGTCTTGGGGTGATGCTGGACATCAATTTGAGTTTCAACAATCATATAAAAATGATAAATAAGGTGGCTTTTTATCACTTAAAAAATATTTCACGCCTCAGTGACTTTATCTCCAAGCAGGATCTAGAAAAGCCTGTCCATGCTTTTATTTCAAGTAGGCTGGACTATTGTAACGGCCTGTTCACTGGTCTCACAAAGTCCTCCATCAGGCAGTTACAGCTGATACAAAATGCGGCAGCCAGGGTTGTAACAAAAACAAAAAAAAGACAACATATTACCCCAGTATTACGAGCGTTACATTGGCTTCCGGTTCCTCAAATAATCAATTTTAAAATTATTTTAATGGTTCACAAATCTTTGAACAGCAGAGGACCAAAATACCTGAAGGACCTGCTGGTTTCTTATGAGCCCAGTCGATCTTTGAGATCAGCCGGAGCTGGTCTCCTGGTGATTCCTAGAGTTCAGTCTAAACATGGTGAAGCCTCATTTTCTGCATACGCACCCAAACTGTGGAATTCTCTTCCTCAGGATCTGCGTCTCGAAAAAAGGCACAATATTTTTAAGTCTAAATTAAAAAAACATCTTTTTAAGGTTGTTTACGATTGAATGTAAATTGAACTTGGACTTATTATACTGATTAATATTTTATTCATCTGGTTTTGTGTTGTGAAATTTGTAATTTTGCTATGTAGGCTATGTGTTTTGCACACAATTTTGTTATACACTTCTGTGCCATGGAAAGCACTTTGAGTTGTCTGTGTACATGAAAGGTGCTATACAAATAAAATTGAAAATGAAATGAAAAAATAAAAGTGATCAAACTACGTGAACAAAAGCTCCGCGCAAATACCAAGACTTGCTGCGTTCATGAGCCCGGGCAGAGACGCTGTGGGCCGGGAAGAAATGAACACACGCACCGCTCGATGCTGCCAGACTTTCAAAGAGCCAAAAGTGACCGCCCCCGATCCAGTAGTTTGCACACACTTTTACAACTTTTTCTTATGAAAAAGCTGCACTTTCCCTGCTGTTACAGTCGTCGCTGCGTCTACAACAGATGACAAAAGAGATCTTTTTTTTAAAGAGGACTGTTCAGGACTTGACCCAAATCTATCGTCTTATGTCCATCACATTTGGAGTAAACAACTGTGTCACTATGGCAACCACGCCACCGGATGTAACAACCTCTGTCTATCTGAGACTGGAAAGACGTTAGTGCATAACCCCTAGTAAGCGATTTTGGAGCTTTAAAAACTTCTTCCTTGGGCTATTCATCCGCGCTACTTCATGGTGCTGCGTGAAAACTTAAGATGGATTTACTTGACTCGGCGCTCGTAAACACTTCAGAATCATTGCGGGAGAAAGACGAACATTTGGACTCACCGCTGTCGCCGTGTCACATTCACTTGTAGCTCAAGCAGTCACAAACACACGGCTTTCTGTTAGTAAAATCCAGCACAAACACAGCTCCTTGTGAAAAAAGTCCATCTCCACATTCACATGTCCGCTCGATAGATATGTGTGGACCAAACAGAACCGTCTCAAAGGCTCCAAAAAACTTCAGCTGCTTCTCCGAGCTTCCTGCTGCTCAATCTAAATAAAGATTTTGTTTCTTTGAAATATTCCGGCTGCAGGGCATCAGCGTTAAAATATACAAATATTTATTGTCCTTTTTTAAAAATAAAACCTAAACTAAAAGTGTACCGAAAAATACCGAACCAACAACTTTCAAAACTGAAAACCGAACCGAATAGGATTTTAGCGTACCGTTACACCCCTTATATTAACCCACACATGTGATTCAGCCAAACTCATAATAATACTTAGAAAAAACATGAAATCTTGGCATTATAAACACTTGACACCAGTTTGTTTCTCTGATTTGCATGAAACGACACTTAAGGACATGACTCCAGTCCCACAGACCATAAAAGGACTGCACTTCCTCCCACAAGCACCTTATTTGGCCTTCCTTCTCTTCTAATCTGACTTGAGCCTTGTGCGTCTAATAGTGTTGGTTGGCCCAGACTTAGGCACAACACTGTACGCCGAGCTGTTGCATCACCATGACGACGCCACTTTGAGCATGAGGCGGGGCTACGGACACTATCACATATTTGATCACCTGTTCACAATGAAAAGATGAATCGTGTTTTCCAATTGTCAGGATCGTACAAAACAACTTTAAAAACTGTATTTCTGGACAAAGTTTTCAAGTCCATTTCAGATTATGGACAAAGACCACAGACTCCTCTCTTGTGATTGAGTTTGAAACGTCAGCGTACACCAGTCTCACTCTGCTGTTCTGTGTTGTGTTGCAGGTAAAATCAAATACTCAGAGCGTGTGTATGACGCCTGTATGGAAGCCTTCGACTGCCTGCCTCTCGCGGCTCTGCTCAACCAGCAGTTTCTCTGTGTCCACGGAGGACTCTCCCCAGAAATCAACTGTTTAGACGACATCAGGAAAGTAAGTCCGCGTCTGCACTAAGAACCTGGATTATGAACTGAATGGCTGGGTGATATACAGTATGTATACAGTATATATCGTACATAAAGATATTTACTGGACAAGATAGGAGTTTAACCTCAGAAATATTGAGTTAAGTGGTGGGTTTACATGAGAGCTTTAATTCTATATAATAAGTAAAGATTATTTAATTCTGAATAAAAATTAAATCTGTCTGTTGGATGATGATGACATGTATCGTCAATGCCGCATGTTGTACACTCAGGCCAATGTCCTGTCCAGACAGTTTGCCTCCTGTTCGACAGGCGTGAAAGCTGCTCTGTTTAGAGCATATTGTACTGCGTTTTATACCACACACTTGTGGGTGAATTATAAGAAGGCAAGCCTACAAACATTAATAGTGGCCTATAATGATGCGCTAAGAATTTTGTTAAAAAAGCCCAGATGGACCAGTGCTAGTGAACTCTTTGGGCCTCATTCATGACACGTTCTTACGAACAAATTTGTTCTTAAGGCTGTTTACGAACATTTTTGGCATTCACAAAATTTGTTCGTAACGGAATATGTTCGTCTGTAAGAACAAATCCTACGAACACTGAGGAGCACTCGTAAGAACAAAAAACCAGCTGTTTCAGAATTTTATTTCTTATATAGTTCAGTCAAAATTGTAATTCCTATATGATTGTAGGTTATGTATTTTTGCAAATGATTGTATAAAATAATTTTAGAAACGAAAAAAAAAATTCAGCTATGCAAAAAATGTCTCTTTTAATAAACCTGCCGCAGCCTGTCCCAGTCTCAGAGCCTCTGTGCTCTAACCCCCCAGGACTCGAGCTCCGTGTCCCCCCAGGACCAGAGCCTCTGTGTACTGAGGTCAGTGGTACTGACTGTGCACCTCCGCTACAGCCGCTGCCCCCCTCCCCGCACCCCCACACGCTCGTTCTACCGCGACATGAAACGCGATAAAAACGGCAAAAGCTCAGCGTTATTTCAATACACTTGTGATGTGAATCTGTTTCCTCTGAGTGTGTTCATGTGAGTTTGGACATTTTTAAAAGACGCTGAAGCGAAAGTGGGGAGACGCGCTGCTGCAGCTTCTTCCTTGATCATTTCCCCAGCTCCAAGTCTTGTCAGTGACGCGCTGCGGCCCGCCCTTTTTGCCATATAAGGAAGTATGCATTATTCATTTTTATGTAAATAACCGTTCGTAGCTGGAGTTTGGTGAATTTGGCGTAAAGGCTGTTAGGAAGGAATTTGGCTCGTTATGAACCCATCGTGAATCACACGTAGAGTTTTCGCAGCAGCTTCTTAAAGTGGAAGTTACGCACAGATTTTACTAAGACTTTCATGAATGAGGCCCATTGTGTCCAACAGAATCAATACGCTTCAAGCTATCTTAAGAAAGCTCATGTATAAATTTATGTGTCGGTTGAATATCTCTGTAAATGTGGTGATTTTATTGTTGACTAACGGTGATATTCGTTATTCATCTGCCCTCTGGAAACACTGGTACAGCTGTCAGCTGTAGGTTTCCTTATTGTTGTTTTATATGTTTTTATTGTCTCTTTGTTGTCTTTTTAATATGGACCATGAGTTAAAATGACCATGTAAACATCTAAAGTGGGCCTTTTGTGTTTTTTTCAACTCTTTAGTAATAAACTAGATCAGGGGTGGCAAACTGGTCAGAGACCAAGTGCCGACCAGGGGTCAAAGTACATTTTTATTGAATTACATAGACACAGACACTTAAAAATATTTTTTTATATAACATGGTTTTGATGTAATTCAGAGGAGAATTTCTTAAATTTCTGTGCAATTTTCTGCATTTTAGATGTGATATTTTCATTATGTGAAAAAAACGTAAGTCAGTAAATCAAAAAGCCTCCCCCTCCATAGAGACCAGATTTAGGCCCCAGCCCCAGATGCCCTTAGCTCCGCCCCTGTAAAACTGAGCTTTAGGTGCATCAGTCAGACTCAGGACTGTCCTGTGTGATCAGAGCAGAGAAAACACTGCTGCACACACTTATGTCAGGGCGGTGTGTAAACTTCTGTTTATGTCACATTCAGAGAAAAGCCACAGCTGTAAACATCACTTTGAAGATTTCTGCGCTACACCGTTTCCGCCTCTGTTATTTTTGCATTTTTAATTTCATTGTACATTTTGGACCTTTTCTCGGTGGATATAAGGCGGATTTTCACAAAATAAGGATCAAAATGAAGCTCCAGTTTCACAAAATATCACTATTAGTTTGTCTGTTAAATAGCTCTGCTGTGCTTCTGAATGAGAGCGACAGAGAGAGAGAGAGAGAGAGAGCGTGTGGAGGAGCAAATGTTTCTGAATAAGCGAAAGATCTGAGTGATAATCAATTATTAAGAGTGTTGAATTTGTGATCAACAGTTAGACCGGTTTAAAGAGCCTCCAGCCTTCGGGCCCATGTGTGACCTGATCTGGGCCGACCCGGGAGAGGACTACGGCAGCGAGAAGACCTCCGAGCACTTCAACCACAACTCTGTCCGAGGGTGCTCCTACTTTTTCAGGTACGCTCACAGTCAAGTCAATTTCTGAATAACTATTAATACATTACCAGACTCGAGCTCTCCCTGCTCCTTAAAAAAATGAGGACCCAGCGAGGGACAAATGTAGTCTTATTCTGTTCATATAAGCTGCTGATCAGTGTTACAATCTCCATGGAGACTGTAAGATTGACGCTTGCAGAGGTAATATTTATAAAAGTGTACCCCAAAGATCGTGAAATTCCTCTTCAATATCACAATTGTTCATGATTATTATTAACAACAGAGAATTTTTTTATTTTCTTTGATTCTCATTGCCAGGCACAAAAAAATCCCTCAAGTTTGTGACCAGTTTTATCAAATCAAAGTTTCTAAAATAAAAATCTTAATGGGACATTAAGAAGTGTCTGTTTTAATAGACTTCTTTCTTCATTTTCTATAGGATGCAAGATTTTACTTCTAAAATAACCATGTTCAGGAATGAGACGTTTTTGATTTATTTATTAGTGATGAAATCCGTTATTTGTCCTTCTGCTGCGGCATTTGGCAAATATCAGTATTTTGAATTTTAAATTCAAGGCTCACAAAATCACAAATTTACTTTCTACTTCAGAATAAAAATTAATAAAACGAAATGTTTTTATCTGGAATGTATCATATCTGATCTCTCTGGGTGGAGTTTGCATGTTCTCCCCGTGTCACCGTGGGTTTTCTCCGGTTTCCTCCCACCTCCAAAAACATGCATGTTTGGCATCACTGTAAATTTCCCTTAGTGAGTGAATAAGAGAGTGAATGGTTGTCTGTCTAACCCTGCGACGAGTTGGCCACTGTCCAGGGTGTTCCCCGCCTAAGGCCCAAAGTCACTGAGATAGGCTCCAGTCACACGGCTACCCCACGTTGGTGGGACACAGCCTTGGTATATAGATAGATAGATCATATCTGAACATCTGTTGTTTTTCTATGAAATTGGTCAATGCCCGGACTGAACTGATAATTGCTCATCTAAAAGAATTAAGGTTAAGTTATACTTTATTGTCCCCTTAGGAAATTTGTCCCCTGCTTTTGATTGGCAAAATTATTACTATTATTTTCTTGTTACAATTATATTGCAACTTGAATAATCAAGATTATGGATTAAACTAATAATCTTGACATCCCTGCTCATGAAACTGACTCATGGGGGTTCATTCAACAAAATAATAGGCCTTTGTAGGAACTTTTTTCAGTTCCTAGTACTGTAAATTTCCCTTAGTGCGTGAATGTGAGAGTGAACATTTGTCTGTCTAACCCTGCGACGAGTTGGCCACTGTCCAGGGTGTTTCCCGCCTAAGGCCCAAAGTTACTGGGATAGGCTCCAGCCACGGACTGAAACTAAAAAAGTACTAAGAACTGAAAAAAGTCCCTACAGTGGAAAAAGGCCTATTACAGTTCTACAATCACAGCGTCTTCTCCGTCTCTCTCTTTCCCAAACAAACTCTTCAGATCCTCTCATGACGGCGCTGAATGAGATGACAGGCTCTGATCACATTAAAGTAACAAACTTTGTTATACTTAAACGGCATTTCTCCCAACACTGGAATTAACACGCAGAGTTTGGACAAAATAAACTGTGGATTTAACATCAGTTTGACGTTTTATTATTGTGACAGCACTACTCTAATCAATGTACTGCCCTTAATGTAACTGTGAATATCTGTAAAAATAGAAAATGCTTAGACCTATGCATTTTATTTTCCTTTTTTTAGCCTCAGAACCTGCTTCATAAATGAGCGCTCTGCTTAAATGTAACTGTTTGCTTAAATTGTCTCTGCAGGGCTAATTGTGCTAAAAGAGGCCATTTGACAAAAGGGGAAATGTAATTTGTTTTTTGTGGGTCAGACAGTCTTTTATAAATGACTCGCTCCACGCAGGTCAATAGTCACAATAACTAAGCACAAATATATTTTCAGAAATACTGCACAAGCACAATTAACAACGTCGAGTTTGGACACAACAGAAAATCCAGGGCAGATCTTTTTGTGGGGCTGACGTCAGTAAAGCAAATGACAAATAGAAGTTATAAGAATTGTTGAGGAAATGGTTAGGAAACATTATGAACATGATCATATTTAAGACTGCACCAAACATTTTCCCTTTTTCCCTCCAGTTTGTCTGTTTTGATGAGGTTCATAATTGTCTTTTGTCTCACAAATACGACATATGTAGAGATTCCACAGCTGTTACCTAGCAACCACAAACTGGGACAAGATCTATATAAATGACACAGATTTGTGATTTAGTAAATGATAATATCTTGTAATACTTTAATTTTGTTAAATGATTGTTTAAACTCCAAGAAAAGCTCTGTGTCAATAGTGGTTATGCTCTAAAGCAGCGGTGCCCAAAGTAGAGCCTAGGGGCCAAACTTGGCCCTCAAAGGGGTTTAATATGGCCCACAAAGAGATGCTGAAGTTTGTTAAGAAAGTCTGTCAGACGACATTTTAAGATGAAAAGATAAACAAAGTACACCAAATCAGTTTTATTCTGCGAAAGCATGTTAATAAAATAGAATTTAATCACTGTTATTGCAACTATCTTGTTTTTAGATGCAACATAAAGTTAGGTTTGACCCTCAATATCTATCATGCTGCGTTCACACCGGACAGCGTCTTGGCGTATTTGCGTCCATTTTTAATGTTAAGTCAGTGTAAACCCGCGTCTTGAGCGTTCAAGCGGATTTTTTGACGCGCGTTTAGGCTTCTGAAAACGTGGCGTCTTGCGGATTAGAAGCTCAAAGCTGCGGTGGCTGCAGGAGTTGGGAAAATCCATCTTCAGACGCATTGGAAGTTAGCGTCAGCCAATCAGAGACTACACTCCTGTGACACGTAACATGTCACACCAAGAGGAAAGGAGGACTAGTGAAGTCTTTTTGTAACTTTTTAACGAAAGGTCGCTTGTTCGGGGCTTTTTTCAAAGACTTGGCCGTTCGTTGCTTTGAAAATCTGGAGACACGGCAAACACGGGACATGATCTGGTCTTCCTTCTCTCACTCAACGTGATCTGTCTAGGAGCAAAACAAGCCTGCAAACAAGCGGGAGCTCGGAGCGCTTTGGGGCGTTAAAAGTGTCTTTTTGTCCACCAAAGCCTTGTCGCGCTCCAGAGCAGTTTTGAAGCTTATTGAGGCGTCAACAGCATAAATAACTGGCGAAATTTAACGCGCGTTTAAGCGAATTTAGACGCATATAAGCTGTCCAGTGAGAACGCAGCATAATAGATCTATAAAAAAACGAAAGAATTATCAATTAATTGCAATATATAATCGTTTGTGTCACAGTATCGGGATTAATCGTGATTAATCGAATTGTGAGGTGTGTATCGTGATATGAATTGAAGCGCCAGATTCATGGCACTTCACACTCCTATTATTCAGTTCAAACAGTGCTCTCCGGTCTCAATTTGCTGCATGTATGATATGCTTTCTAGTGGAAAGCACAAAGTTTACCAATTTACAACTAAAAAAGTTAGTTACCCCAACTTTAAGTGCAGCTTCTGGGTGGGTTTTCATGGGGAAAAGTTGTAAAAGTGAACGCGAACCATGCAAACAGAATCCGCGGGAAGAAGTGAGCACACACATCGCTTAGTGTTGCCAGATTTTCAGACAGACAAAAGTTTGAAAATTACAAATGGTACTTTACACTCTGTCATTATTACAATTTACATGAGGTCCCGAGGTAAATATTATGCCGTGCGAACAGGACAAAAATCAAATTTAAAAGTTATTGAATTATCATCAGAGAGAGAACTAATAGCAGTGCAAGTATGAACAAATGTTGAGATTGTATCTGCTATACAGTACATCTCTGTTTTTTTTTTTCTTTTTTTGGGGTTCTTTAAAATGTAAAAATCCACCTCTTGTACTGAAAACTTAACATGTTTTTTTTTTGTCTTTTCTCTTGCAGTTATTCCGCAGTGTGCGACTTTTTGGTAAATAATAACTTGCTGTCGGTAATAAGAGCCCACGAAGCACAAGACGCAGGGTACGTTCTCGCTTCATTTACTTCCCCGTCGGAACTGTAATAATAAATAAAAAATAATAATAATCCTTCTGTTTCGTCTCCACAGTTACCGAATGTACAGAAAAAGCCAAACCACGGGCTTCCCTTCACTAATCACCATTTTTTCTGCTCCAAATTACTTAGACGTCTACAATAATAAAGGTATTTCTTATTCTGGTTTATCAAACTGGACTGAAACTGGACTAAAAGTGGACTAAATCAGGACTAGACCGGCCAGGCCCAGATCAGGACTTAGACTGAACAAAGCCAGGACTAGACCAAGACTAAAAACTGGACTAAACGAATTTAAAACTGGACCAACCAAAACTAAAAGTGGATTAAATCAAGCCCAGACCATAGACTAGAATTGGACTAAACTAGGACTGAAACTGGACTAAATCAGGACTAAAACTGGACTTATTCAGGACTGAAACTGGACCAGACCAGTATGCAACTAGACCAGGAGTAAAATGAACTAAACCAGGACTAAAACTGGACTAAACCAATGCTATTATTGGACTAAACTAGGACTTAAACTGACTAAACCAAGACTAAAACTGGACTAAACCAAGACTAAAACTGGACTAGACCAGTATGCAACTAGACCAGGAGTAAATGAATTAAACCAGGACTAAAACTGGACTAAACCAATGCTGTTTTTGGATTAAACTAGGACTGAAACTGGACTAAACCAAAACTATAAGTGGACTCTCAAGCCCAGACCATGGACTAGACTGAACTAAAGCAAGAGCTGAAAAACTGGACATAAATCAGGACTAAAAACTGGACTTGTCAAGAAACTGGAAGCAAGGAGCAATAGGAAAGACTAAAGACTGGACATTGTTCAGGAGAAGTTAAAGAAGACATAGGCACAGATAAGGATCGCACATAAGGAAACCAGGATAAATAAATGGGAGCTTTAATCTAGGGGACTGGAAGAGACGTGAACATAAAGTCAGAACTACAAACTGACTTTTATTCGGAAGGACTGAAGCATGGGCAATAAGAAGACCAAGAAGCGTAGAACATGGACTGGAATTTATGGAGAAAGCTTACTGAGCACGTAGAAGCAAGAGTAAGAGAAGATGAACAAGTGACAAGAGAAAGCAGTGAGAAGGTAAAAAGTGAGACGTAAAGTAGGAACCTGAAAGTGGACCAAAAGAAGGCCAACAGCTGTATAATTGAAGGCTAAACATGAGAGACTGTAGAAAGATGAAGTAAACCAGACTAAAACGTGAGAGAAAAAGAAAAAGCTATTGTATGACAGAGATGAGACTAGCAAGATAGCAGAAATGCAGTAATAGCACAAAGATAGAAGTAGAATAGAAGATAAACATAAAATCAGGAATGAAAAACTGAAGAGAAAACCACACGGCATAGTGTAGGTAGACCAATGAAAGATAAGTAAGAAGGCTTAAAATACTGTAAATCAAATCCAAGAATAAAAACTTAGATACTTAAAATTTCAGGACTGAAACTTGGACTGAGGAACCAATGCATTTGTTGTTGAGTTATCAACAGTTGGTGAGCGTGAAACCTCGATCTTAAATCCCCAGAACGGCTAATAGCTCGACTAAGCATCCCTTTGTCATTAGTGCCAGTTGTACTATGAGCTCACACTGGTACTTAACGCGTAATGTGACAGGCTGTATAACCGATGCGTACGCTCAATCATCGACTATAACGTGCAACATTCTTCACGTAACCGTAGCACTACGCACGACTACTTAGTACCGGATGCTTTACATGTTACACACTAGGAACTATCCGAAGCAAGAATTAGGACTAGCATTACTGGCATATATCTCTAGATCACTTATCCATGTAGTTCATGTCATACTGTAGATACTGACAGCGTAGCTAGAGAGTGAGAACTAAAAGCTAGGACTGAAAACACTGGTTACCATAATATCACAGATGCTAGCTTTACTTGACTAAACTAGGACTTAAAACTGGACTAAATCATGCGTAAATAACTGGACTTTATATTACTCAGAGACTGATAACGTGGGACAAAGTCCATATGCAAGTTCCAGTAATGTGATTCTAGATCCAGCGTAAGTATAAATGGAAATACCTAACATCTATAGGACTGACAATATAAGCTGGACTTGAACCTAATTGACTACGATACGTTTACAGCTTTATGTTCACATAGAGACTATATAATTCCCTTGTCCGCCCTCACAACACGTTATCCCTCCCCTATTGGGATTCACCATGCTCCTATCTTATTTTTTTGCTACTCGATTACTAGTGTAACCTAAGCTAATCAATGGGATGGTCTCCAATCGTCACTTGTAGACTATGTTGACCTATGTAGTCCTACTTTGTCATACTAGGGACTCTGTTGCTTACTCTTCATTGTTCAACTTAAGTACACATATGGCTCCTACTTAAAGTTATCTAACTCAGGATCTTATAATCAATCGTGCAGCATACACCTACTCGCAGTTAGTGGCGGATCCTAAAATCACCTGTAGCTTAACCGCGACAAGTAAGTTTGACTCATAGTTTAGACATGACGTAAACAACTGACCCAGTTATTTAGGAGTTCCACCTCGATGAGTCCAATGTTACACTGAGACCTAAGTATCTAGACTAAAACTGGATTTTTCAGACACAACATGGACTTAGACAGTATGCAAACTATGAACCACCAGGAGTAAATATAACTTTAAACTTGCTGGAAAGGCCCATGTATTCTTTATAGGTCGACCTAGACGCTTGTATAGTGGACTAACTAAAGACTGAAAATGGACTATCAGACTAAAACTGTTCTATTCTAAACTTTCACAAACACTTATGGTCAACTCGATTAAGATAATCGAGTTGATAGCCAGGTTAAAAAGAACTAACCAGGATTAAAGGACACAAAACCGAGGATAAAAGTGTCTAAAACCAGATTCAGACCAGTGCAAACTGGAGCGACCAGAACTATCAGGACTAAACTGACAGCGAGCACGTAAGCTTACTATTTTTTTTAAAAGTTTATATTTTTAAATTAGACAAAATGACTTGACTTTCTCTTATGTCTGTTATCAGATTTCAGTGAGTTTTTATTGAATATGTTGTTTTTTTTCCTCGCAGCTGCCAGTTATTTAAAATATGAAAACAATGTAGATGAATATCCGTCAGTTTAATTGCTCGCCTCATCCGTACTGGTTACCCAACTTCATGGACGTCTTCACGTGGTCTTTGCCTTTCGTCGGAGAAAAAGGTACGCACATTTGAACCTAATTCACCATCTTTAATGATTTATGTCAAACTTCCTTCTTCTTCTTCTTCTTCTTCTTCTTCTTCTTCTTCTTCTTCTTCTCTTCTTCTTCTTCTTCTTCTTCTTCTTTCTTCTTCTTCTTCTTCTCTTCTTCCTTCTTCTCTTCTCTTCTTCTTCTTCTTCTTCTTCTTCTTCTTCTCTCTTCTTCTTCTTCCTTCTTCTTCTTTCTTCTTCTTCTTCTTCTCTTCTTCTTCTTTCTCTTCTTCTTCTTCTTCTTCTTTTTCTCTCTTTTCTTCTCTTCTCTTCTCTCTTCCTCTTTCTCTCTTCTCTCTTCTCCTTTCTCTTTCTTCTTCTCTCTTCTCTTCTCTCTCTCTTTTCTTTCTTCTTCTCTTCTTTCTTTCCTCTTTCTTCTCTCTTTTCTCTTCTCTCTCTCTCTTCTCTTCTCTTCTCTCTCTCTTTCTTCTCTCTCTTTCTTTCTTCTCTCCCCTCTCTTCTTCTCTTCCCTTCCTCTCTCTTTCTCTTCTCTTCTCTTTCTCTTCTCTTCTCTCTCTTCTCTTCTCTTTCTTTCTCTCTCTATGTCTCTCTCTTCTCTCTCTTCTCTCTCTTCTTCTCTCTTCTCTCTCTTCTCTTCTTCTCTTTCTTTCTCTCTCCTTCTCTTCTCTCTCTCTTCTCTTCCCTCTTCTCTTCTCTCTCTTCTCTTCTTCTCTCTCTCTTTCTCTCTCTTCTCTCTCTCTCTTCTTTCTCTTTCTTCTCTTGTTTTCTCTTCTCTTCTCTTTCTTCTCTTCTTCTCTCTTCTCTTCTCTTCTCTTCTCTCTTCTCTCTCTTCTCTCTTCTCTCTCTCTCTTATCTTCTCTTCTCTCTCTTTCTCTCTCTCTCCTCTCTTCTCTCTTCTCCTCTCTCTTCTCTTCTCCTCTCTCTCTTTCTCTCCTCTCTCTTCTTCTCTCTCCTCTCTCTCTTCTCTTCTCTTCTCTTCTCTTCTCTTCTTGTCTTCTCTTATCTTATCTTATCTTCTTTTCTCTGTTGTGGTGCTACAAACTGATGTTTGTCCTAAACACTGTGAACTTATCGTTTCCATAGTAACGGAGATGCTGGTGAACATCCTCAACATTTGCTCCGACGACGAGCTCATGTCAGAAGGAGACGACCAGTGTGAAGGTAAAATTCACTTTCTTCACTTTTCTAATCTGTAAATCCACGTCAGACTGCAGGGTCAGATTCTCAACTCTGTTTTTTTTTACGTGGTCGTTCACATTTTCACAAAACATGCGACTCCAACTCGTCTCTGGTGTTTATTCTACTGTGGGTATCGCGAGTTGGTTACATCAATATTTTGTGGGTCCCAATCTGAAAAGTTTGGGAACCACTGATCTAATGCACAACTCAGAATCAAGAACACCACGACGCACAGCGGACTGTTGTTTCTTAATATATACTGTAATATACTGTAATGTGCCAAAATTATCAACATTTGTTTTTAATATCTTTTATTTGTAGAGCTGGGCTTGCTTGTTTGGGGATTTTCTTTTCAAAGACTTTGCTTCTCTTGCTTGTTTTTCTCTGAAAATCTGGCAACACTGGTCAACCTTTGACAGCTGGATTTAACCACTGACAGTGAGGAAGGAACTTTCTGACAAAAAGCAGATAAATGTATTTACCTCAAAGCCAATCAGAAAATAGACAGTCTACAAAAAATAGTGATGAAATCAAAATCATGATTTGGCTCCATTTTATTTTAATTATTATTTGTGTCTTTCTTGATTGAATTGGACTTTTTAAACTCTTCCCTGGTTAAAATAAGATTACCTGTTTCCCACAGGATTATACTGAGACTGTGGCAGCAGAAACAATCTGTATTTGATACATTTTGTTTTGTATATATATTTTTCTGAGTCTGATGTAATTGATTGTGTCTACATTAGAAAAAGCACTGATTACAAAATAAAAAAGCCATGAACTATCATTTGAACTGCCAATTAATTGTTCATCTTATGTTTAGAGTATGGGGGCAAAAATTAGACCATGGGGGGCCGCCATAGTCTCTTCTATTATGGTAAATGGTCTCTATTTACTTTTCCACCTTACAAGGCACTTAGGGCCAGATTTATCAAGCAATTGCTCATGTGCAAACGTTAGGGGGAGCAAAAACTTGGAGTTGCTGACATTTTTTCTTTCACACAGGCACTAAAGATGCAGAATTTGACATGGTGCATATCTCTTTTGTATCTATATACCTATCTATATACCAAGGCTGTGTCCCATGTACATGGGGTAGCCTAGACAGGGCACCTTTCTCTTTCCCCCCTTCCTCCCTCTGGTCCCATGTTATGAGTGCGTGTGTGTATGTGAGCGTGTATTCATCACTTTGTGAGGACCAAAATTGTATACACACTCACTTTCTGGGGACCTGCCTTCCTTATGGGGACAACAAGCTGGTCCCATGATGTAAATCCTTCATTATGAGATCAGCAACATGGTTTTAAGTTCAAATAAGGTTAAGGTTAGGATTAGGGTAAGGGTTGGGTTAAGTTTAGGCAAGTAGCCACTGAGGTTAAGGTTAGGGTAAGGGTCCATGAAATGAATGTAAGTCAATGTAATGTCCCCATGACAGATGGAAACACAACATGTGTGTGTGACTTGTGTGTTATGTGTATGTTTGTGTTGTACAGCCTTTTTATTATGTCACTGTTCCAGAATCCTTTTAAGGTTTTTGTTTATTATTTATTTTTATTTTGTATAATATGTTAAAAGTACATCTTCCAATGTTAATGTTAAATGTTTGCATAAATTGCTCGCAAATAATATGATTTTTTTTTTACTTTGCACCTGGCTTGATAAATCAGGCACTCAAAGCGCTATTAATGGGAAACCCTGGATTACATTTGTGTCTGATTTTCCTGCACACTTCATATAACGCTGTGTATCTGCTGAAACATTCCTCGGTAAAGACAGATGTGACAGAATCTAACCCTGATTTTTTTTTTTTTTCCCAGGAGGGGCTAGCGCCGTCCGCAAAGAAGTCATCCGCAACAAGATCCGCGCCGTGGGGAAAATGGCCCGGGTTTTCGCTGTCCTCAGGTCCGTGTCGCTCCAAACACTCACTGCTTTGCCCTAGATTTGAGCTCATTCTGTTCCACGGCTGGTTATGCACTGACACTGTTTTAGAAAAATGCTTCTCAACATTTTAACTGAGACAAAATTATAATAAGACTGGTAAAATATGTTTCTTAGCTTTAAATGGCCTAATTTTTGTTTGTATTGCTTTTGTTTGCATTAGGAATACATTATTCTAAAACTGGTATTGAACAGGCAAACAAAAAAATGTACATGTTCTGTTCAGTTTGCTCTCTCTGTATAAAGCAGGGGTGTCAAACTAGCGGTACAGGGGCCAGATGCGGCCCTCTAGATGATTTCATTTGGCCCTCAGAATGATCTCTGATTATTATTGATAGTGGCTTGCCAATAAAAGCACACAACAATTTGAACTACAGGCCCCACACTGCAGCTGAGTATCGACTTAGCTCCTCCCACATTAGCTCTTGCTGCAGTGCCAAGTTTACATTTTTGAGATGTGACTTTAAAACCTAAAAAGTGTGCTGGAATGCAAAATATTCTTAGGACAGTCGGGTCCTGACGTGAGATTTGCAGCTGAAGAAGCTGTACAGCACCAAGTCTTTGCTTACTTGCACTTCAAGATTTTTTTATATTGACTTTGCAAAACATACTGTATGTATAAAACCTTTGCTTTAGTCTACATAAGCACGTGAGCTTATGATGTGAGTATTTTCTAAGAATGAAAATGAAAAACGAAAAAGATAAACACTCCACTGACCGAGTTTCGAACCTGCACATCGTTGCTTCTCACACCACCCGCTCAACAAGCTGAGCCAAATGACTGCTGATATCAATGCGCAGCAATCACAGCAACAACTCGTAATGGTGTATCCAATGTCCATGTGGGATAGAACAAGTGTCACACATACTGCTCTTCTTTCAAAAACAAATAACTCCGTATTTCTGCTAAAACCGCATCAAAAGCAGCAGAAACATGTACATCCACAGAGCAGCCATCTTTGTCAGAGCGTTATCAGCCCGTGTTAGCCCGCCTGCTACAATGTGATTGGGCCTCAAAACCACGCTGCTGTGATGTGATTGGGTCAAAACACCGCTGTTTCAGACGTCTTAAACCAATTGGGCGGCTGGAAGGCCAGATGGTTTATCTTGTGTTTGTGAATTCACAAATATCTTGAGATAAACCATCTGGCTGGCCAGGTTAAGATATTTCATAATTTTTGCAAAATATAGAATTATATCTTAAGAAGCCTTTTGTAAAGAAGCAGCAGTGTGAAATTCCACAGGTTTCGACTTGCAAATAAGTCTTAATTTGTATTTTTTTTGGTCTTAAAAAGCCTTTGACCTCCCGATCCTCGCAGAAACACTGTGTATCGACAGTAGTGCATCCACAACATGTTCGTATTTATCTCGTCAAGTTTTCCAAACGCACGAGCTCTCTAAACGGACAGAAATGTGTGTTGACAAGTTAGCTGGGTTTGCTCGGGCGTAAAAATATGACAACATCTGCTACTAAAAGGGAAAGTGACCCAATTGGAAACCAGGACAAGAGCCGCTGTGGCCGAGGGCGCTTCAGTCGACAACTAATCATCAAACAGGAAAACTCTGGGAAGAATGTGCACTGCAAAAGAGAGAACTACTGTAGCTTTGCCTAAAATGACTTGGAATCAGAATTTTAAACTACATTTGAGTCATTTTAGCAGCATAAGATTTGTGAGAACGCAGAAAGCGCAAAGCTGACAGATTCTCACAGATTTTCAGATTTTTTGTAAAGAAACCAGTGATTATTTCTAGCGCATGTTCAGTACAGTTGTCAGTGGA
Organism: Mugilogobius chulae; assembly: GCA_038363315.1. NCBI lineage: Eukaryota > Metazoa > Chordata > Actinopteri > Gobiiformes > Gobiidae > Mugilogobius > Mugilogobius chulae. The sequence continues at coordinate 1,325,648 of CM076397.1, forward strand.
AGCAGGACATCTTTAAGACGGCACAAAGCAAGATATTTGGAAAAGGTACTGATCCATACCTTCTTACGTCTGCTCTGTTTGTTGAGTTAATCTATGTAACTATGTACATGTGGCTAACTCGTCTTAGGGTTAGAGACAGACAACCGTTCACATTGGGTGACCACCTGGGACATGGTGGGACGGACTTGACAAATTACATACTTTATACAATACACCTGTTTTTAACTAAATATGTAAGCAATAAACAACTTGGAGCCGTGCGTTATGCAGTTTTAACGCACGACGTGGAGTCTTAGATGTCTTAGGTGTTCCTCCGCGGAGTGCGTTAAAACTGCTTAACGCGCGGCTCCAAGTTGTTTATTGCGCTTATACCACGGCTACAAAGTGTAATAGCTCACCTGTAGACATTAAAATTGTGCTTATGATATGTTAATGTCTGAGATATTAGTTATTTCTGTGTTTTACACAAATCTAGTTCCTCTACACTGATAAAAGTTGTTTACATTTGGTTGGTTGTTGTTATAGTGATGAGCTCAGCTTAATGAAATTATAGCAACTGTTGCCATGAAAAAATAGAATGCATAAGTTGTTCATTTAGTTTATAATGATACAAGAATTATAAACAAAAATGTAATTTAATTTAATGAGAATAAATGTTTAATGAGATTAAATATAACAACCCTACAAAATCAAAGATAAAACATCATACTTGGATTTAGAGATTAAACTGGACATTTCCATTAATGATACAGTTAATAAGGGGACACACTAGATAGAACATTGCTCCAGGCTTTTCTCTCTTTGTCTGTTGCAGAAAAGGTCCTACACACTTCTTCTCTTTGATTTTACTTTGTCTCCTCTTTTTCCCATTCTTCAAAATTTTGATGGTCCAAAAATATTAAAATGTACATTGAAATCAATCATATTTATGGCTCACTTTCTCAACTGGCAGCATTTATTTACTCGTTGTTATGGTGACGGCCACAGAGCAGTGATTTGGCTGTTGCCTGAACTACCTGTGCGTTATGCATTCTTAACGCACGGCAGAGTTAGCATTGGCATTCTCAATGACCGTGGTTTTAATCTAGAATATTCACTATAGTTTGATCTTGTAGCCTACAGGTATAGTGTATAGCAGGGTTTATACAGTCATGGAAAACCTGGAAAAGTCATGGAAAACTAAATTCAAATTTCCAGGCCCTGGTAAAGTTTGGGAATTTGATTGGGTTTGGAAATGTTTTGGAAATGAAAATATTTGGGGTAAAATAAACTTTAGATAATTTGCTGCAACAGAACTGAACCCATTTCAGATATATACTGTAAGTATAATGCAACATTTTTAACAAACTCAGGAATTATCTATATTTTTTCCGTGTATTTTTAGGGTTGAAATAATTTGCCTATTTATATTTTAATTTGTATCTGACCACTTTTGTTTGCAGCTGGAACTGAATACACTAAAAATACTGAATAAACCAAAAATACAGTTGTAAATTTATTGGATTCCGTCAATATGTGTGAATATGTTTTACAAGGTCATGGAAAAGATGGGAATGATTAAAATATGTACAAACCTTGATATAGGACATTTTGAAATTTTAAAAAGTTGTCTCTATAATTAATAAATAACTATTTTTTTGTTTGTTTGTTTGTTTGTTTTTTTCCAGGTGACAGCAGATTTTGGTCTTTAGATAATGTAGAAATTTTTTGCTGTCGTGACTTTTTTAATGCAATTTGGTGTGTGGGACATTGTTTTAAGTCATATTCCACTGCGCTCTTTCTTCCTGTTTACACCTTCAAACTCTCCTTTTCTTGCCTCACTGGCCATAGTTTCGTCCCCTCTCATGCACATGATATTCGCCTTTCTCCCTCGCTCACGTCGTTTAGAAGTTTCTCTCACAAACGGTGGGTGGGAGCAACCGACCCAGCGGCGCGCAGACTTTTGATTGACGTGCGGTCGGCTACTGCTTATCACACGAACGCGCACTAACATAGACCAAACAGACGCCCAAATTCCAGTTTTAGTACAGCGTTGAAAGTGTTGGGTGGTCATACCAGTTTGTCAAAGCCTGATCCCGGAAGCTAAGCAAGTTAGGGCCTGTTTAGTACTTGGATAGGAGACCGCTGGAACACCAGGTGCCACAGTGGGACAACAGGAGTGGACTGTCATTGTGTCCTTGGGCAAGACACTTAAAACACATTGCCTCACCCTGGATGTACACAGACTGCGAGTTTGGTTCGGTTCGGGGAAACATGTGCGGGTTTCTTGCAAAGTGTCTGTTACACCAGATGTGGTCAACTGCGGTCCGGTTTCGTCCAAAGCCGCGCGGATTCACGTAAATTTCCGTGAGAATACTCATATAATGAATTAAAAGCTGAGCCAGAGCGCTGCGGTCTCCGGGAAAAATAGACTTCATGCGGATTCTTTCCACAGACCCGCGCAGCTCCCGCACTCGCGTCCGCACGCCTCGGAGGTCCGTGTACATGAGTGCATTGGTTTTAAACACTTTCTAAGTTCTGCGGAACCCACACAGGTCCCGACTTGCACCAAACTCGCAGTCAGTGTACATCCAAGGTCAGTGTCTGTGTGCACTAGTTTGTAAAGCGCTTTGAGTGCCTGGAAAGGTAGAAAAGCGCTCTAGAAATAGACCATTTACCATTTAATCGTCATGTCCGATCACCAGAGAAAAAGCGGGACACGGTCGTGATGTGTGGGACGCGGGACAGGAGCCCAAACAGTGACAATACAATCAAAAGCTGGACATTCACATAGAGCTGGGAAAAAAATTGATGCAGTAGATAAATTGCATTTGTAGCTCAAATACAGTATGTTTAATCTGTCATATGGGTTTTAAAATCACTGTAATCTGCCACTGTAAACTTTTCAGTCACTCATCCTCGCTGTGTTTGTTTTTCTTCAGGGAGGAAAGTGAGAGTGTGTTGACCCTCAAAGGCCTGACTCCGACCGGGACTCTTCCTCTGGGCGTTTTGTCTGGAGGGAAACAGACTCTACAGACAGGTGAGGCTCCTGCAGTCAAATTTATGCTCTGTGCACACTTGTAAGGTTCGTAAAGTCTGCCGGTTCTTTACAAATTGCCTGTGGCACTGTAAATATCAGCTGCTCTGTTCATTTGCTAGAACAGGGACTGTGTGATAACATTTTCCTCTGATTTATGTGACAATGACACAAATCAGTAAAACACAATGGCAAAAAGTATGGATAGAACACAAAAGAAACGGCATTTACAGCAAAACCATGAACAAAACTGACTTATTTGTGTTTTTTTAAGCTATAATATTGTGTTTCTCTTACTAATGCTTAGTGAATGATCTTATTGATCATGAGCTTTTGCTCAATAAATTATCAGCATATGGTTTTCAATTGTCAGTTCTTAAGTGGATGGAAAATTGTCTTTCAAACAGACGACAGCGTAGTCTGTTTGAGTATATAGTAGTATAGTTCATGGCACTTTATCAGATATTCAACAATTGAAATGTGGAATTCCACAAGGAAGTTGTTTAGGACCGCTTCTCTTTACAATATTTACAAGTGAATTACCAAGATTACTGGAAAAAGCATCTATGCCAATGTATGCTGATGATACCAGCATTTATTTATCTGCCGTAAATCTATCAGAGTTACATACTTTGCTTCAGGAAGAGCTAATGCTGGTGTCAAAGTGGGTTGATGAAAATAAGTAAAAAAATTAACATCTCTAAAACAAAATCAATGGTATTGGCAACCAGACGTATTTTTCAGAACAGATCCTAAGCTCAATGTATTCCTAAAAGGGACAGCTATTGAACAGGTTAAACAAGCCAAATTAAATAAAAATAAATAATTGTACACTTACAAATAAAGGGTTTAAAAGATGTAATCTTGGCCTGCAAATGCGTAGAGTTGAATTGTGTGTTTTATTTATATGTTTATGGTTGCACCAGCTCCAGTGTGCTGATGTCTGAGTTTGTCCAAAGCAGATTTACTTGTGTCCTATTCCTTCTATATTTAACTTTTACCTCGGGACGTCTGTAAACTTAAACGACCCCACGACTTACAGGCTCTCACACTGGAGGCCATGATGTGTGACAACAACCTTTGGCTTCATTCATGGCTCGAGCGTTTCTTGTGTTTTGGGTTTGTTTTGTCATGAATGATCTGAACTGTGGCAGCGTAAATGTGGCTCCTCGTCACGTTGTTGATCAGAATCACGTCCCCAACATCCGATTTTCTCTTTTAATCCATTTACGATGATGAAGTCCCTCCATCCAAACATTGCAACGCTCTGTTCAAACTTTGTCCAAACTTTCACCAAACATCCATCTTCTGACTGTGTGTTTATGTAAAGAATGCAGATAAGACCAATGATTTGGTCCCAAAATCTTCAGCTATATTCACTACTTTTATTGTTCAACACATTCACAAGTTAAAGACAAGGGGTTGAAATTAGTGGTATCTATCATAATATATGAGAATATTTTAAGATTTGTCAATAGAACACGTAATATTAGTTCTTATTCCAAGTACAGAAGCATTTTTACAGATTTCAAGTTAGAACCAATGTGTATTTTTCATATTTTAAGTAAAAACAAGATATTTTATGCTTGTTCTATTGGCAATCTGTTTTTAAACCAGTCAAAATCTACTTTAATCTGTTGAATAGGGCTTCTTCAGATTTACTTGTTCTAATTTATATACTGTATATAAATCCTTATCGTCAAAATAAAGGACTAATAAAAATGTTGGTCGACTAAAAATTGACCATTTGCACCTACGTCACTTGATCACGTGGCTGCGCCATGCTGGAGGGCAAAAGTGCGTTTACGCAGCATTACAGAAGCGCAAAACAGACAAATTCTCACAGATTTCCTTATTTTTCCGTAAAGAAAGCAGTGGATGCTTCTAGTGCATGTTCAGTACATTTGTCTGTGGAAGTAGGACGTCTTTTAGACGCACACAAAACAAGGTATTTGGAAAAGCTAATGAATGCTAGCTGATCCATGCCCTCTTCCTCCTGCTATGTTTGCCGAATAAATAACATTTACAAGTTTGTCTGACTTTACTCCTCATGATTTGCACCATTCTGTGGTAAACAGGGTTTTGTCTCACACTGGAGCAGATTTAAAAGCTACAAGAGGTTGGTTTTCAGTCACTTAGCTGTGAGGCTAGTGTTAGCCACGCATAATGCAGGCTGTTTCAGATATTCATAATTTTTTTTTTTCAAATGTCATACTTTTTTTTTCTCATTAGCATTGACTTACCTTGTTTAAAGTGTAAATCTGTAGTGACTTAGAGGGATTTAGGTCTTTTGATTTATTGCTGCCATCCACTGGCGTCTTCTATCTTCATCAAAATGTAAACGAAAAAGCTCCAGGTTTAGGCTTAAAACCTCCTGCCTGTTCGTGCAGCGTGTTCCACGAGATACAGCCATTTTACAATTGAAATCAATTAAAATTACTTAGAAACGGGCAAGTTTTTGGTAAAGTTTCCATTGCTGTAATGCGCACAGACAGCGCTTTTGCCCTCCAGCATGGAGAAGTGGGCGTTCCCTCCAGGAGCGTGACAACACATGCAAATGGTCAATACATCAACTAAACGACTAAAGAACTGCAGCACTAATACACATTCACACAGGACTAAAATTACACGAGGACGTCTGAGTTTGGTGAATTACAGGAGGTAAAATTTGGAGAAATCTTTACATACATTTTTACAGACATGAACGATTCGCACAGGACTAGACATTTTTACAATTTAAGCTAGGTTCTAAGGTAAATATTATGCCATGCGAATAGAACTGCACGGGTACACACTTGTACACAATGTCACAGAAAACTTTACTCTTAATTTAAAGTTTAAACAACATTCATATTTTTAGAATATGACATAGACACCAATATAATCATCTCCTAGATTCTGGCCTTTAACTCAATCAAACAGGAAACTCTTTAAGATTTATGTTTTTGTTTAATTGATTCTCTTAGTTTTAGTTCTGTGACTTGTCTATTCACCGTTAATTACACAGATGATTATTCAAGTCTTTCTCCACAAAAGCTCTCGTCGAGGTGCTTTTGAAGAGGCTGCATCAAAGCCCAAACTCCGACCGTAGATGTGTTTACACCAGTGTAGGTCGCTGTCACCTGGAGTACTACCTGACCCTCTGATGTAAAGGTCAGCGCTGGGCCTCCCCACCACAAAGCATGCTGGGACGTCGGCCAAGTGCTCACAGAAGCGGCTCTTTGAAGGGAATCCACATCTGCGACCTTTACACAGAATGCCACGCTTTGGTCCGGCTCAGTTCTGGAAATCTGAAGCTAGAATGAATGCTATGACGTAATAATATTTATGTTTTTTAAGCTGCAATCTAAAATATGTCCAACTCTTTAAAAGGCTAAAAGAAATCACGTGTGGCTGCACTGCAAAAAAGAAATGCTAACTTAGATAAAATGACTTACTTAGATTATTTGACTTGTTTAAGATATTCTATCCTGATTAACCTTATAACACTTATTTTAAGCAAATTTGTATCTGTTTAAGACATAATTGGTTGAATCAAGAATAGAATTGCTTAAAAATCTTGTCAAGTGAACTTGACTAGCATTTTCTGCTCAAAACAACAGGGTTAGTCCAATTTTCTTACTGCACTGGCAGATTATTTCAAAACCTCAAAATAAACAACTTTTTTGTTTTTATTTTTTGAAAGGCCTATTAGACCAGTGGATCAGTGTAATCATTAGAAAGAGGGGCAAACCCAAGGCACTCTTATTAAAATACAAGTTCAAAAAGCCTTTATTAATCTGGGCTGTTTCATTGTTAAAATATGATCTGTTTAAAGGCCTGTGCTGATCTGTTTCTTCAGGGTGTGATTCCGTAATTCTTACTTTAAAAGTAAAGCAGTGGTTCTCAACTTGAAATTAAAAGAAAAGTTTGATTCATCACAGTTCTGCTGAATAAAGAGTTTGAGTCTGACATGACATGAAAAGAGAAAATCAGATAAAGAATATTAGAAAGGGAGACCAACAGAATGTGTAGTATAGATGTACTTTACTGCACACGACTCTTGGCAAATGGCTCATTCAAAAACATTTGTGCCTCCATACACACACTCTCTCTCTCCCTCCTTTTGCAGCATTAAGCTGCGTGCAACCGTCAGTGCAGTGTGAAAGCAGAGTGATTCTTTTGAGAAGCGTTTGGAGTGACATTCATATTGCTTTATATTGATCTTTATTTTGTGAAAATCCGCCTCATATCTATGGATCTAAAACATACAATGAAATGCAACGTGCGAAAATAACTGGGTCCCAAATCACACCAAAACTGCAGAAATCTTAAAATCTTCACAGCTTTTGCAAGACTGTGACATAAAGCAGAAGTTTAGACACTGACTTGACAAAAGTGTATCCAGCAGCAGTGTTTTCTCTGCTCTGATCACACAGGACAGTCCTGTCAGGCTGAGTCAGGCTGTCTGACGACCCTAAAGCGGGACTGGGACCCCCTAAATCTACTCCGCCATAGAGATCTTTTTTTTACTGTCTCAAGTATTTTCAATCATTGTAAAATTACATCACACAATAAGAGTATCACATAAAACTCGCTAAAATACAGGAATTATAGGACGAGATTAAAAAAAAATCTCCCCGGTGAGATCCCCCAGACCCCCTAGATTTACATCAACCCTTTATAAGGTTGAAATATATTTGTAATAAAGGGCCTATGGATCTAAGCACCTGTGTTGTATATTAAATTAAAAAATAAATTTATTTTGCCCCCTGGTGGTGGAAGTAGGTCGACTCATGGTGTGGCTCTTTGACAGATGAACATTTCATCTCCAGGCCTCTGACCAGTTCACCACCCCTGCTATAGAGGTCATGCTCCTTAACATTCTTATTGACTGTGTGCATGTAAACCGTTTATTTTCAAAGGGTCAAGCTTTAGCATTATCATTGACAAACATGTACATGATTTTATAAACACACTTTGGTTCTTTGGTGAAGTTTTCTCCTGATTTGTAAAGTATTTAATATGTCTGAGAAAAATAATTAATTTGTTTTATTCATTTTAGTCTGAGGGACTAAGAAATGAACTAAACAGGAAATGAACATGTCGGCAAGATGTCAGCATCTTTGAAAAACCAGACTTTTTTTTATTTACATTTTCTGTCCAACTCTGCCTAAATCATTAACCTTTTGCACTTGATTTAACGAAGCATCATTTTACTTTGTGTAAATAATTATAGTTACGATTAATATTGTTTTGTCCTCTTTTTCGAAGTTGTTTTTTTCCAGTATAAAAACCCACATTTGATAAATACATTCATCTTATGGATCTGTTTATTTGCATTACACATCCCTAACGCTTTTCTCTTTGTATGACTTAAAACTTTGTGGTTGACTTTTGCTGACTGTTTTTCTTCTTCATTAAACAAAGCTACCGATGAAGCAGCCAAAGCCCAAGGTACGCTGTGGTGCCCCCTGTCTGTGGTGTTGTGTCACTGTCTCTTGTGTCTCATGTCTTTTTCCGGTGTTGTTGTCGTTGTAGTGAACCTGGTTAGAAGTGTGTGTACTGTCTGTGCTCTTGTTAGTGTCGTAGTTGTTCTATTGTTTCACTCTGTTTACATTGTGTGTTTATTTCGACTGACTTTAGTTAAATTAAGATATGAACTGACAAATCGTCCTCTAAAGTCCAGCTTGACTGACGGCTAACACTGTGATTGCCCAGTTTGAGTCAGTGCTGGATTTGAGTCAAAAGTCGATGCTTCTACACAACTGTGTAAATGTTTGTCTCTGACTCCAACACATAAACGCACAAACAACATAAGGCGTTTTCCCACATGAAAGTACCAAGAACTAGTCCCCACATTCCTTCAGCCCCCATTTAGTCAGAAGAACTATCCTGTCCCCATGTTTGTGTTCACACAGCAGCAGTTTCTGAAAGTGGGTCTAACTAGCTTTAGCATTAGCATCTGTAAAGTCTGGAACATTTAAACAAGTCATTAAGTGGTGTTAGGAAAACAAAAGTTGTCTTTTTTCGATTCCACATAAAACTGATCTACAAAACCTAATAACATCACTGAAATGAACAATAAACAAAATTATTCACTGTAATTACTAATAACAGTCTTATAGGCTACTATTTACAAATCAAATAAATACCTTTTGATAGTTACTGCTTTTAAATATTTTTCTTAAAGATAAGGAAAATGTATCTAAATGCGAGAACATAAAAAACATGTTTCAAAACAAAGTTAGAATTGTAAATGTTCTTGTGTCACCAAAAGGTTCCTGGTCTGAGTGGAAAGTACCTGCCCCAGAGCAGGAGCTAAAAAAGTCCCTAAAGTGTGGCCCAGTCCATAGTTCCTGCTCTGTGTGAACGCTCCCAAAATGGGGACAGGAACTAAAAAAGTACTAAGAACTGAAAAAAGTTCTACAGTGGGAAAAGGCCTATATAAAGTATGCCATACTCACGTCTTTGATTGGCTCATCCATCTGTCAGTCATGCCCCCCTTAGGAGACAAAAGTGATGGCCAGATATATTTTGAATATATGGATATCTGGATTTTCCAGGCATTGAGCACACAACTCAAAGCAGGAAAACAATCAGGTCAACTGATGTAAAATTGTATCATCATGACTTGGATATTTGGAGATTTGACATGACTTTATTGAAAATAAGAGTTGAAAACTTTCCTAATGGACTTTTTAAAACTCATGGTTGATACAGGATAACCCCGGACTCAGAGTGCATTCAGTCTTGTTCAGTCCTCTGTTGATCCGGTTTTCTCTTGGAGGACCGGATCAACAGAGGACTGGCACACAGCTGCAGAGGGCTGTGAGGAAGTTAAGGTTAGGGTTAGGTAAAAGTTTCTTACAACAGAAAGAATCTGGAGCTCTGCAGCTCCACCAGACTGAACAGTGATCCCTGTGAGTCCTCTTGTTCTCTTAACCCAGGGTTAGGCTGCAACAGATCGAAAGCATTTTAAAGGAGACCTATTGTGTTTTTCCCAACTATTTAGTAAGAAACTAGAACATATGCAGATCAGTAATTGACATTTTGTTCATTGAAAATAGGAACAGCTCTATTGACTTCCTGTTCAAAACTGCAGAACTGATAAGCCCCGCCTCTTCATTTAAAATTTAACTGTGAGAAGCAACAGATAAAAAAATATATATATATATTTTTTTATTGTTTGAAAGTGACTATGGGACAGTTTTGAAGCATATATGATTCACTTTGAGCATTAATCTTTTGAATTATAACAAGTAAATACAGACAAGTGGGAGGGGATAGGTGGTAGGTGAGAACAGGGTTTTCTGAGCACTTGAGCTGCAGCTGAAGAACAAAAGATTACGCCAACATTCAGGAATCAATTCAAATCTAACTTTGAGTAAACTAATAGTGAAGGGAGCCAATTATAACAAGGTTAAAATCTTTGAATAATATATTTTACACAATAGGACCTTTTATTTAGTTTTGGCAGGTTAAATCATGACAAAGTGCAGCTATAAGCCTGGATGATTGACTCAAATTTGGTAAATGACTCAAATTGGGCAATGGCACACTCGCCCTGTAAGACCCAGCAGTAAAGGCGTGTCCCTTATACAACATGACTTCTGATTGGCTCTGTGGTTGCCACGACACATGACAAACTCAACTTTGCATTAGTTCTATGTCTGCTAACTATGATTGGCTTCAATTATTAGAGCTAAACTGTGATTATTATACATTCCCGTGGACTCAACGTGGACTTGTGGGACACTGCCTTTGGACTTGATGTGGACTTGTCTCTTTTTGAGTTGTGACTTGACTCAAACTTGATTGTTGGCTGTAACTTTGTTATAAATAGAAAAACAGTAGAACTTGTTAAATGCATTTAACTTGTCCATCTTGTCTCGTCTTTTGTAAGTGTAGTAAACGTTGTGATCAGCTCCATGTTGTGAAGCGGCTCTGTGCAGTCACATGGGACTCCCCTCTCGCTCTAAAGCCTCTAAGACACAGCTAAAGATAAGACCTGGGACATCCCTCTGAGGGATATTTTCAGGGTTAATCCTGTTACTGCATTTACTGTGGCTACTCTGTCCTCCTCCTGCTGCTGTTTTTCTCCATTAAAACTTGCTCACCTGACTAAAACGTAGAGCTGGGAATAAGGCTGAGAAAACAAAAATATGCGACAGGGGGTTTGGGTGTTCCTCCCCCCAGAAAATCTGCAGTCAATTTTTTGCATAGTGCTTTTTGGCTGTATTTTATTTGTCTGATTGTTTATTTGAATGGCAGAGTATGACATTTGGTTAATTATTAAACTGGGATTATTCAGATTAACTACCCCAAACATCAGAGCAGTGTTGGAGGTCATTTTTATTTGTTGTCAAAAGTCAGATACCCCTGTTTTAAATTACTCAAATTAAACTTGACTAATCTTTTCATTTGTGTTTCCTTGGCTGTCCGGGACATTACCGTAAGTTCCTAAACGTCAGGTGTTTTTGGTCCTGTGGTGAACTTTTCCATCTCTGTGTGACTTGTGCATGTGCTGTATCTGCTGCAATAGGCCTGTCACCATGCTCAATAACATCCACTTAATGTTACGAATGTTAAATGAACGATAGAACAATAGAATTTCTTTTCAGTGCGTATTTGTCCGTCAATTCATCAAACTAAATAACTCCAGTAATTGTCAACTAATTTAAAACTCACATAATCGTTTGTTTTCTCGACACATACTCCAAAGTGCTTTTAGGAACACAAATATTTAGGTCACAAAAATAATGTCAAGGCAAGTCAAAATTGTATAAATAAATCCATAAATAATAATAATAATATTGTTTTTATTTGTAATGTAGCAGTATAAGTTAGGGGTGGGCGATATGGCAAAAAAATTATATCACCATTTTCTTGAAACCAGATTTCATATCAAATTTTTCACAATTTATGTCTATTTTTTTTGCCTTTTATCTGAGTTTTCAAAAAGTTCCTACTTCTCTGTCAATGGCTAAATCCAGCTGTCAAAGGTTGTTTTTGTTAACAGATTTTCAATGAGAAACAAGTGACCAAGTCTTGGAAAATAAATCCCAAAACAAGCAACCTCAGCCCTTCATTATTAATGATTTTGGCATGTTTTAATAGTTTTTCTAATAACAACATCAATGCTAAGAATCCATGTTTTCAGTCCAAATAGATATACTTTTACTTTTCTGACTTGAATGTGCAGCCCAAAAAACAACAGCGTTCAAAATGTATAAAAGACTTTGGAAAATGATCGTGGGAAATCACGATGTGACGATTTAATAAAAAAAGCAGATTGTCACAGAGATGAGCTCACGATTCGATTTTTATCACAATATTGCCCAGCCCTATTATAAATAGTGTTATTGTGACAGGCTTATGCTGCTCTCTGATTTATCTTCCTGTCGTTTTGTAGTTTAGTTATGTGTTATTGTCAAACTTTCGTCTACATTTAGTTGTGCAATCAAATGTTTATAACCGTTCAGAGTCAGACAGGTATTTCTGTGTATTTCTTGAGTAACAGTAAAAGTTATACTGGTTCCTTACTTTATAATAACTTGATTTTGACGTCCAGGAAGTCGAGCATAAATACGTGCACCATTTGTGTTTCTGTGAAGTAAACTTATGACCTAGAGGTACAAAACCATGTTCTAATAGGTTAATAGTTCACATGAGGTCAAAGGAGGAGAAAGTTCATCTCTCGTCACTGATTGGCTGATTGTACTTCCTGCTTTAGGGAGCCGACTGCAGGTCTGTGATACTTGTGGCACCAGCCTGGCCATCTGTATCTGACTACTTCTTGTAATAAAATAAAATGTGCTTGACCTCAGTAAGAATATGTTGGAAAATCAGTTATTGAAGTGAAAATGAGTCTGCTCTGTCCTTCATATTCTCTGGAAACTATTAAGTGTTAGAATGCTAGTAATATTTTATAATCAAACTCCACATACAAAAGCTCCATGACCATCTCTCTGGTAAAAGGTAAAGCTAAGGTACACTTTATTGTCTTCTGAGGTATCTTTGACCCTGCATTTGCCCCGGGAGCAGTGACTCCACAGTGCAGCGCTCAGGGACACAGCTCCAAGGCTTGGTCAAGACAAATGTAGTTGCTAGCTTTATCAAAGATAACACAAGACGCTTTGCCAAAGACAACTTGTTCTGGCCACTGTAAGTTGTGAAAAGCACTTGTAAACACATCATGGTGAATAATTAATAGTAAAAATGTGACAATTTCATCAAAGTCAAAAACAGAAAGTGTGTATCTTCACTTTTCTTGAGTTTTTAAATCTGGTGACAATTTGCTTTGTGTATTTTTTATACAGTAAATACAGTATCTGTGCCTTTAAAAGTACAAATGTGAAGTATTGAGGCCCAAGCCCCAGCAGGGCGTAGGGCCTAGTGTAAGTCACCTGTTACCAACTACTACCAGCACTACTATCAATAATTAGGACTCTGCAACATATAGGTGTCATTTTTCTATACGCAGCCAAATTCGCTCTGCTAAACCAATAAACCCTGAGGAAACACTGCATGACATTTGTATCTCCTTATGTCCTACAAGAACACTCCTGGCATCAAGCACTACTCAAGGACACGTGACATAATAATGTGTTTCCCACATCAGGAATTGAGTTAAGGTGCTTACACACTGAACGCGACCATGCGAACAATTTCAATGCTAGACAGACTCAGGCGTTACGACCGTTTATGTGCAAACGGGTGTCTACGCGCAACCAACATGTGAAGAGCAGAGTGACAGTGGCTCAAAACCACTAGTTCTACAGCTTCAACATGATCAGACTTCTGAGTTCATAACTTACTCTAATCAAAAACTGCAGAAACATACAAAAACACAGAACATGTGTGACTGGGACTTACCCTGTAGCTCAGTGGTAGCTCACCAAAAGACTTTGGCTCAGACATATTGTGCTTTATTTCTCAGATTGTATATTTAATACATGTCTATTTCTACTGTAAATATACCTTTAGATATACCTTCAGAAAGGATCTTTTTTCATATAGACATTAGACTTCAATAGTCAAATGGGACATTGTAATTTTTTTTGTGCACACTAAAAGGAGTAGCTGACCATTAGTTTTGTTTCGTAAAAGTTGCTCTCATAGCAAGACAGGTTGGAGACCTTTGCTGTAGCTCCACAAAGGAAAAACAAACAAACTTGTATTCACAAAGGATCGAACTCATGCACTTGTGGTCACACCAGAGTCTCGACCACTGACAGCAGACATTATCCTGTATTCTACATGATTCTCACAGATCGTTTAGTTGCATGAACGCGCCGTGGTTAACACTTAAAAGCTGGAAGTTGGACCTGTTTCAGAACAAGTGACCACAAGCAACCAGTTTCAAACAATCAAGCGACCAATCCAGTGTGTAAGCACCTTTAGTACTCTAGCTTGTTTGTTTGTTTAATTAAGGATCCCCATAAGTCTTTACAGCAGCGGAGACTACTTCCTGGGGTCTAATCTCAAAGAAAAAGCAATACATTAAGTACATCAACAAGCAAACACACGTGATCAGTTCAGTAAAGCAAAACACATCCCATTCTGTCCCAATATCTGACCTTAAACATTTACTGACTGCAGAGGAAATGACATTGTGGAAATAATCAAAGCAATCTTGTCTAATGTCCTGCAGAAAGTTCCAGTGAAGTTACTAGGCTTTGTCTTCTCTAACAACGGTCTGTTTCCATCCTGATTAAAGTCAGATTTATTGTAATTCTTTATGCTCCAGAGCGCTACACACCAACTTTGTGTTTTTTCTGTCTAACATTCTAATTTAATCTCTCTTTTTCTTCCCAACAGCTATTCAAGGCTTCTCTCCCACGAGGAAAATCCGGAATTTCGAGGAGGCTCGCGGTTTGGACCTGATCAACGAAAGAATGCCGCCGCGGAAAGACGGAAAACAAGGAGATCCCAACACGATCAACTCCGCAAACAAGAACGGCACCGACGGATAAGAGGAAAAACATCCACGAAAGTTTTACTACAATTCTTAAATCTACTAGGCTTCGTTTATAATATTTGTTTAGTCTTTAAAAATGGTCCACTTTCTTCTTTGCGTTGATGTTAAATTCAAAACGGACGCATCGCTGGACTTAGTAGAAGCTTTGTTGGAAAAGAAAAAGAAAAAAAACAATGCTTTCAAAATGACTTTATATAAGATTATCCGGGAAAGGAATTTTAATTATTTATTGAAAGACTTGTATTAGGTTTACTGTGTTAGAGAAGAAAACAATTGTTACATATTTGCTTTGTTCAAATGTACACTGAGGTTAACTTAAGGCCAGACACTACTCGAGGAAGGTATTACATTTAAGCTGAACCATAAAGCCTTTTGCACACTACGGGAGTTTTGGTACGAGTTCAGGGAGGCGTGACCCGAGTAAATGATTTTCGTTGTTATGCGTTCAGACCGGACAGCACTGAAGCGTCCAGTGCGTCCAGCTTACATGTTAAGTCAGTGTAAACCAGCAAATTTGAGGCGCGAAGTTTGCCTGATCAGCCAGTCCCTACACACTTTGACAGACACTTTACTAAGACGTGAGGGTCTGGGATCAGAACACCGGGTTTCAAATTCGAGAATGGGCTTTCCGAGTGTGAGTCAACCAATCACAGAAAACCTGGAAATTCCACCGAAACAGTGACACGCTAAATCGGATGTGATTGTAAATATGTAGCGCGATGATTTTTTCAATGGAGCATGGACCTGTGTGAAGGCTCTCAACGCGGTTTGCTGCTCTGGTTTGATTGATACTTTCGTAATTGTTCAAAACCGAAGCTAGAGCTGAAAACAATGATCGATCAGCTACATCCACCATCTTGAATGTTTTGAAACAGTTAGAAAAAAGTTTTGAAATTGTGGAGTGGAGAGGAGGGGGTCGGCCGTTTGTTATTGGATCGTCCTAACTTTGGACAACAAAATTACTGTCTCTGTCTTCGGTTTCAGACCTTTCTGCATTCAAACTAAATGTAGGAGGGGCCGATTGGTCAGGCAAGCGCGATTTGGCGTCTAGCGTGTTGAAATTTGCTTGTTTGGGCGTCTGCTGATGCTGCGTCTTGTGAAGTAGATGCTCTAACCTGCGGCGGAAGCTTTGGCCGCCTCATCAGGCGTTGAGCTCTGCTGAACTTTTCAGCGTCTAACACCCGCGTCCACCAATCTGACACCCTCCTGTGACGTAGTGGCGCTGCTCTGCTCTCACATCAAGAGGAAAATACTTTTTACTGATGTTTTTAATAGCCTAACTTTTTTCCGTGAAAGCCAAGGTAGCTTGTTTTGGGGCTTTTTTCAAAGGCTTGGTCACTCGTTGCTCTGAAAATCTGGCGACACGACAAAACAAACAACACACGACATGATCAGGACTGACAATGCGCTCACATGGGTCAATTAAAAATGTTCGTTGCCATGTTTAAGCCACTGCTGTACGACGTGACAATGGAGGAGGACCGAGACAGCAAAAGAGTTAGCTACGTTTTATAAATGCAGCAAGCCTCTATCTCTGTCCTTCCCTCCTTCTTTCTCTCAACGTGATCTGTCTTCGCGTAAAACAAAGCCTTTTGCAATAAAGCAGGAACGCAAAGAAGCACGTCGAGGCGTAAGAAGAGTCTTGTCCCCGACACACGTTGGGGCGTTAAGTTGGTTGCCTGGGATCCAGAACCCACACTTCAGCAAACTGCACAGAGTGGGTCTGATCACCACACCCCCCACCTGCGTTTCAGATCAAATCCACATTGTACCGGCCAATCAGATTAGTTTATTTGCGTGACGCAGATGAAAAATCGTTTTTTGCTTTACTCATTGATTCTGCCAAAATTCCACGTGATATTTTTTTCATGTATTTTTTCGTCGGGAGCAGCCATGTTGGTTTTGGTCAAAAGATGTGTGTCTCTGATTGGCTAATTAATCTGTCAATCACGGCTACAGAAATCTGAAAGAGGGACACGATTTTCCAGGCCAGCATGCCAGGACGTCAGCTTAGAAAATATTCTGCGTCAAAATTCGCTTCAACGCTGTCTGGTCTGAACGCAGCATACGAGTTTTTGTCTTTTCTCTCCTGTCCGTGCGTCACTGCAACTCTGTTCTTTGTCAAAAGCATCATCGCGAGGTTCACATGCCGCACAAGCGCAAAGATCTTTACAATAGAAGCATCTGGTGCATCTGCAACTATCGATTATTGATTAATTAATAGTCAACTAATTTCATAGGCGAATAATCAATAACTGGTCTTTATAGATTCCCAAACATACACAAACTGAATAAAACATGTTCTAGTCAGTGTGGAAAAGCCGTGTAGTGTCTGGCTTTAAAGAGAAGTGTTATATATTTAAAAAAAAAGAAAAAAAGAAAGCTAGGTTAAGACATTTTTAGCCGTTTTCAAATGGTTGTTCCTTATGTGTTCTTTGGTAAGGGATTTGAGTATTTTAGTGTGACTGGGCTCATGTTCAGGCCTGTTAAGCACAAGCAGGAGTCAATGCAGTGTCCAAACAAAGCCACGTTTACACCGACTTTTACGCCAAAAACAAGTGTCAGGATTATAAAGTTCAGCGAGAGAAAGGGCAGCTGATGTTGTTTTTGTCAAAGAAGAAACTACAATCGAGAGAATCTTCAAATGGTGATGTTGGTTTGAGTTAAAATAACCCATGCGATGTATTATTTGCGATGTTTTTGAGTTTGAAATAGAATGCAATCATGAGTTCATTTGTGTGACAATCTGCTTTTTTTTTAAGAAGAAGAAATTGTCTTATCTTGATTTCCAATTTCTCTATTTAACGTATCTGTTTGTTCAAATACAGACTTTTTTATCTGAACTACTTCTCTTAACTTCAGAGTTGCCAAGTTCACTCCTTTATAAAACTATATAGGAGCCTACATTTATAGCAGACCTGAGCAATGTTTTTGAGAAAAGGCATTACTCTTTACACAGCGACGTGTTATAATCTAGTCTCGGTTAAAACTACAGTACTTTCAGCGTCATTATGCGCACTAGATTAAGAGCCACATCAACTAATTGTAAGAAGAAAAACAAAAAAAGTACATATATGACTGCATCTACTTAACAATTCACAGACCGCTGTCCTGCTGCAGCTCTCATGTCCGACTGACAAGACAGCGTGCCCGTGCACAATGTACTGGACATACACTAGTGGGCAGCGTACTAGACATACACCGCGCAGGAATTTCTGCAGAACTCACAGACTTGTGGATAAACCTTCAGGCTCAGGTGGTATTTATGTTGCTGGACTGTGCGGTCAGAACATTAGGGCTTGTATGTCGATCTGCGGCTGCCTGCGAGGTGCTGCCTTTGGACTTGGAGACTGCACTGTTTTAAACATTTAACAGTGTTGAACATAGTTACATGTGACTGTGTTTGAGACACTTTGTGCTGGGCGCTTATTGTTCTAAAAATCTTAACTAGGGCTGTAATCAACTAAAGAAATTCGACTAAAAAGGAGGTGTGGCAAAAGCTCAGCAACCGTATTTATTTCTTAGGAGGCAGCATAGACCATAGACCAATGATTTGGTAAAAGATTTTCAGCTGATTCACCTCTTTTTGTTGCTGTTCAATATAAATCATAATCAAAATAAAATACTTCATCGCCAAAATTTTTGGGTCGGCTAAGACTCCATTGTCCCATTTGAAGGAAGGACAATATACAATTTTGCATTTAGCACAAAGGGGGACATGCTTGCACCAGATTCTATCTTACAGCTAATTTACATCTGTAGTCCTGGGGAGGGGAGAGGGGAGGCACATTGGACATGTTTTTAGATTAATCGACTAAACGACTAAAGGACAACAGCCCTAATCTTGACTTTATGAGGTGCAGCAGGCAGAAGTTGGGAGCATTCTCAGGTGTTCTGCAGCCGCCTGCGACTCAGAGACTTCACTGTCTGACCCGTTCACTTTCTGTGATCCAAAAGTGCACTTCATGAGAGTGCAGGCTCCTGTGTGTGGTTTTATACTTGACTCAAAGGTGACTCCTACTCACAACAATAAATCCTAACGCCGGAAACAGCGCTTCTATGAACCACACTCTCTTTAAAGGGAACCCTGAATATGAAGACAAATGTGGCTAAAACACTAGTACAGGTCATGCTTATTAAAATAAATTACAAACAAATATATAACTGCTTACTATTTTTTATAAAATTGTCATTGTTTATGTTGTTTTCAAGCCACTGGGAGCCGCCATTTTGGTTGATGACATAAAATAGTGTTTCCATGGTTACTCCCACAATTTCATCTGTGAACAGTTGAAACAAAAACACCACTGACAGTGTCCAGTTCTGGCCTCTTCCTCTTGATTATCTTCAGTTTTACTAGATTCCACATAATCGTTCTATATTTGGCTTTGCTCTGGCTCAAACTGACAAGGTTTAACCCAGGAATTCATGTTGCTTAGCTACCTGCTACTGCCTGTTACCTTGACAACACTATTTTATGTACTAACCGCAGCAAAATGGCCGCCTCCATGTCATTTCTTCATAACACTATTTTAATAAAACTACAAATACTTCCAAGGTATTTGTCCTGTATTTATATAAGTGATGATATTATAAGTGTTTCAGGATAAACATGTGATTTTATCCAGGGTTCGCTTTAAAGCAAGTGGGTACGGACAAATCTGATTTACTGATGATTCGTTCTCTTGACCCTGATCGCTAAAAAGACAAACACTGATGAGTCTGAGAGGAGTAGTTTGGATAAAACAGTGTGTATTTGAACAAACAGATGCGTTAAACAGATAAATGTAAAATAATTTCACCCAACAAGTCACAGAGACGAGCTCACGAGTCGATTTTTGTCACGATATTTCCCAGCTCTATGTACAGGCACCACATTTTGAGAAGCACAGTTCAAAGCAAACGAGAAGAAAAGTTCCACAGTGGCCCTTTAAATTCAGGAACAAAACTCACTGCACAAACCAACCATCGCTCACGCTGGTTCTTGTTGTAAACTTGGCTTTTTACTCGTTAGTTTAACTTCTATATGTATTAAACGAAAAAGGGAAATGTTCTTATCACAACAGTAATTATTCTAACATTTTTATGACTTTTGTTGTTTCCAAAGACTCTTCTTGAAACTTTTTGTTCAGTATTTACTGTTGCACAATATGTAGAAATACAGTAGAATGTGTATTGTGGTATAATGACGAGGATTTTACACGACACAAACGGATTTCATGGCAGAATTTTGTATGTTTTAATTTCAAGGGTATTTTGCACTTTTAATGCAGAAGTTTGTAACATGTTTCAGTGGACGGTTCACTATTTATTTGACTTATTTATGCCGCACAAAAGTCTGAAGTTTTAGCTTTAAAAGACAAAACGTTTAAAGCCGTTATTTTGTAAAAATTTCTGTCGTAAAGAGAATAATTTAGATTTTGTTTTGAAAATGTTGTGCAGCCCAAAGTGAAGGCAGTGTGTGACGGCAGCTTGAAAGATTAAACCAAAACTAAGAAAAAAATAAAACGTCTTTGTATTATTTTTGTTTTAGCACAAGATTAAGAGAAATTGCTTGTGTTCGCTCGGATTTCCCAGTTTGGTCACGGCAAAAGTTTGGAGTCACGAGAAGTGTTTTTCTACAATGAAGATGACTTCAACCTAGCGCTGGATATTGCCAAAAGCCTTCTGATACACTACGTCGGTGAACATCAAATGAAATTTTTTTTCTGGCCCGCCTAAGGTTTCTGATTATAAAGATCATGTTAAACTGTAGTAAAGCATATTTTTGTTCACTTAATAAATCAACCTCATCATCCCCTAAAGACTTGCCCCAATAAGCCAAACAACAAGGAAAACTTGTAGCCCTCTTTAACACCTTTAACAGCCTACTTCCGCTGCAAATGTCCTGAACAGTCATAACTTTGTCCTTTACTTTGACTTCAACCTGCCAGGAGACTGAAGATGGAAATGAACATATTTACAGCAAATGTGCATTAAAGGGACTGTACTCGATTTGTTTGCAACAAGATAACTTAAAAGCAATTTCCCCCTAGCACTGATGCCTTGTTAATGTATCTAATCAGGTGGAAATTAGTCCCCAAAGTCCTGTCTATGTCTAATAAATCCTGTTTGTGTGCAGCTTTTTCTGTTTTTGTTTTTAGCATTGTGGCTAACTGTTGTTAGCATAGTGACTCACCTCGCTGCTAAAAGCTGTGAAAAAACATTAAAACTCATCATGATGAACAATTCTGAAGCTCAGAATGCATTTGCTAAGTGAGCAAATCATGTAGACTGAAGGAAAAAGGATAAAATTAATTATTTCTGTTTGTTTACATTTTTAGGATGCAAAAATCAGGTACAGTCCCTTTAATAAGTGTTGTCCCTAAACAAATAAATACAATAATAAGAAGAAATAAGACCGCATAATAAAGTACACATTTGCACAAGACTTAAACAACGGTCAAATGAAAGCAACAGGAACATTCACTTGTAACAAGTGTTGTGGACAGAGACATTTTAATGTTTGAACTTATTTAAGACGAGAGTGAGTGACAAACTTGTAATGAAGTGCTTATCGCCCCCTCCTGGACAGTTAATGATCGATTTAAACAACCATATTTATTATTATTTAAGATGTGTAGACCTATTATATGTAGTCATTAATTGGGAAAAAATAACATTAAAAAAATAATTAAAGATTAGAATAAAAAATGTTTTTGTGAAAATATCTGGCGCTCCACTAATGACCCCTGCACTATGTATCCCGATGCCAGGGTCACGATACAATACATATCCCGAAATATGTTTATCCCGATGCAAGTTCCTCAATACATTAAGTATCAAGATATATATATAAATATTTTTTTAATTTAAATTTTCAACTTAGTAACATCAGGCTTAAAATAAACAAAATTCGACCTGCAGACCAAAATGAGAAAATGTAGAATCTGTAGTAAAAGTATTGTATCTTACTTGTAAAAATGTTTTCAACATGTTTTAGAATTCATCTCTCAAAAATGTATTTACAGTTAAAGACTGTAACTTTGAATATGTAGAACAGGCCTTTTCAACTTAAAGGTGCACTGTGTAAGTGGCAAAGGTTTTGAACAAGGGCAACATCTTTGGCGTTTTATGGCACTGGACCAACCCAACTATCTTCAGCTGAAGGTGCATTTAAGGCTTAAAAGATTATTTTGACACGTCGTTATTTTCTGTAAAATGTTTTCTGAGTTAAGAAGACAAAAGTAGATGCTGACTATTATTTGTATTTTTTGACTGATCAGTTTTCAAACTCCAAAAGTTACACAAGAGTTTGAGGAAAAGCTTTGTTTTTTGTGTGAGAAAAAATTGTAAACAAGCTCTTTACAGGACTCATTTCTCATGAACTAAATGCTGAATGTCAATTTATTACTAAAACATAAACCTCACCAAGACAAACAGCTAAACCACTAAATCTGTGTCTAAATGTGGATGTACTTTGACAGGCCTGAGATTCTTACCTTCCAATGAAAATATCTCCAGATGAGCGTCTTATTGATCTCCAGCACAGTTCTTCTTTATCAAAAACACGAGCCGGTCTCAGGCCAGGGCCAGTAGTTTTCATAATTCTTGTGTTGTCGGGGTTCGGAAGCTAGATGGCAGTATTTACCACTGATTATTTATTTTAATTTTTTATTAAAGAGTCTTTACAACATTTGTCTGTTGTATAAAACCTACTTTTGTGAAATAAATAGAAGTAATAACAATAATCCAGTGAAGGAGGACTAGGACCAGCTCCACTCACATTTATGAGTCTGTCTGCGCTCACAGAGAAAACCTCGGTAAGTTTACAAAAATCATGGCCACATCCAGGCCTGTGCCAATGGACGGTAAGTTGATATATCGTAATATTGAGCATTTTAACTTACACAATGCACCTTTAAGGCCCGGGAGCCACATCGGCCTTCCACAGATCTGATCAGGCTCTCAACCCATCTTCCTGATACTGCAAATATGACATATTCTTATTTTCTCTTCTTGGCAGGCTTAATTCTGGGCCGGATCAGATTTTTGCAGCCCGGGCCTTAAGTTGAATAGGCCTGGCCTAGATAAATTCATCTGGTGCTGGTTGAGTTGCACTTTAGTAGAAAAAGACAAAATATCAGACTTGTGCTATAGCACCATCTACTGTTGGAATCGGATAAAAGGAAATAAGAAAGCAAGCGAAAAGAATCCATAAAAACTAAACAACTATGTGTAAAGCTATGAGACTATTTTTGGATTATAAAATAATAAAAATACAACACATCCTCATTTCCACTGTGTCTTGTACAAAAGCTTCACATTAGTCGCAGCTCAACATGTTTTCACTTTAGTCTCAGATCAGATTGTTTAAATGGTCAGTCTGAGTAAACGTTGTATGTCCAGGGCTTTAGAGACAAATATATTCACACAAACATCATCAGGGAAACGTTTTAATGAGATATGAAGAAAGTGAATCAGATGAACAGAAATGGCAGATTCAAAGCCTGATTTTTGCTTCTAAACTCGTGAAAAGCAAATTTGGGCCACTAAATTGTCGCTAATGTTTAATTTGATTCGATTTGTCGATTTTACAGCTTCATTTAAGGATAAACTCCAAAAGATAAATTATTGTTTGACTGTAAAAAGTCATAAGGCCATTAAGTTAAATCAACTTGAATATTTGTGTAGGTAGAACTTGACAATGTGAGTCAAAGATTTTCAACTTAGACTTTTGAGTTAAAAAGGGAGAAAGAGAGAGACAAGAGAGAGAGAGACAAGAGAGAGAGGAGAGAAAGAGACAAGAGAGAGAGAGAAAGAGACAAGAGAGAGAGGAGAGGAGAGAGAGAGACAAGAGAGAGAGAGAGACAAGAGAAAGAGGAGACAAGAGAGAGAGAAAGACAAGAGAGAGAGAGAAAGAGAGAGAGAGAGAGACAGAAGAGACAAGAGAGAGAGAAAGAGAGAGAGAGAAGAGAAAGAAAAGAGAGAAAGAGAAAAGACAAGAGAGAGAGAGACAAGAGAGAGAGAGAAGAGACAAGAGAGAAAAAAAAAAAAAAAAAAAAAAAAAAAAAAAGAGAGAAGAGACAAGAGAGAGAAGAGACAAAGAGAAAAAAGAGAAGAGAGAGAGAAAGAGACAAGAGAGAAGGAGAGAGGAAGAGACAAGAGAGAGAGAAGAGACAAGAGAGAGAAAGAGAAAGAGAGAAAGAGAGAGAGAAAGAGACAGAGAGAGAAAGAGACAGAGAGAGAGAGTAAGAGACAAGAGAGAGAGACAAGAGAGAGAGAGAGAAAGAGACAAGAGAGAGAGAGGAGAGAGAGAGTAAGAGACAGAGAGAGAGAGAAGGAGAGAGAGAGAGTAAGAGACAAGAGAGAGAGAGACAAGAGAGAAGAAAGAGACAAGAGAGAGAGAAAGAGAGACAAGAGAGAGAGAAAGAGACAAGAGAGAGAGAGAGAGTAAGAGACAAGAGAGAGAGAGGAGGAGAGAGAGAGAGTAAGAAGGTGAGAGAAGTGGGAGTAAGAGAGGAGATGGATTAAGAAACGAGAGAGTGAGAGTAAGAGGCGAGCGAGAGCGTAAAAGAGACAAGAGAGAGAGAAAGAGACAAGAGAGAGAGAGGAGAAGGGAAAAAGAGAAAGAGCGAGGGGCGGGGACAAGAGAGCTAGTGAGAGAAAAAGAAAGGGAGAGAGATGAGAGGAGAGGAGAGAGAGAAGAGAGATGGAGGGGGAGTGGGAGAATTAGAAAGACTGAGAGGAAATAAATGAGAGAGAGAGAGAGAGAGAGAGAGAGAGAGAGTATAACAAACAACTCACAGAAGTTAATTTGACATAAAACTTTAAGACAGAACTTGTACTTTTTGCATTTTTTACGGTGAACTTCCACATGTTTAGTCTGGACCTGGAACTAAGTATGAAACGATAAAGTACAAAGATTCAAAGCAGCATACTGGAAAGAAACTCAAATAAATTAAGAAATTGTTTAAAGAAAGTGAACGTCCAATGAGGTGCAGGTTCTGGTTGTGTCCAGGAGGTGGCGCTGTCAGGCTTTTGGAGAGAGACATCTGCCTATAATAATGAGATCAGCAGCCTAATCGGTCAAATTGCTCATGGTTTCATTATTGTCACACGTTAAACTTACAAATCAAATGTCATGCTGGCAGCCCAGAGCTTTGGTTTTTCTTCAAGAGGAAAATGACTCCGGCGACGATGCCAAACACGGCTAAGATCACGGCTATGGAGATCCCGGCGATGGCACCTGAACAGACACGAGGAGAAAAACATTCAAACAGACAGAAATAAAACCATGAAAGTCAGATATGAAAGACTTGCTTGTGTTATCAGCCAGTGAGACGGCAGTCAAAGAACAATCCGAGGCACGCTGTAGTGTGTACTGAAGTTAAAAATCCTTTATTGTGACATGGATAAGTCGACGCGTTTCAACACTACAACGTGTCTTCTTCAGGGCATAGAATACATTTTACACCGAAGCCCTGTCATACGGAGCTAGATTTGGGGTTTGGCGGGGTATGTTCGGGGCTAAACCTGGTCTGACGGTCTTATGAAACTGGATCACGTCCTATCAGGGCAGATCTCTACGGCAACATGTGGCAAACTCATAACCTGCTCCGGACCAGGTTAAGTTCTCGAATAAGTAAAAAAGACAAGGCGCTGGCTCATCAGACGTTTGTAAAGACACAGCTCATTCAGACCAAGTGGTCGATCTATTAGCCTAAATGTTTCTGATGATATCTGCACATTTGTTCTTTAGTCTGTTATATCCATTCATGATATTTAAATGAACTCTGTAGTGTAACTTCTGTATCTGTGATTGGCCTCATAAGCACAAACTTCAAGTGAAGTTGCAGCGCGTTTCCTTCACTTCGATTTTGGGTTTAATACTCATATATTTCGCTTCATGATTGATGTTTCCTCATATTTGAAGACCGCAACTCGATTGTTCTGATTGGTCAGTTTGCGTTAACCCCGCCTCTGCTCTGTGAACGCGCACGGCTTCATTGAGAAAATCTAGGGTTAACCGATCTAGTTGTGAACTCGTTTTGTAGGACAGTTTATAGAAACTTATCCAGGATAAGTTCAGCGACGTTCATAGTACAGGCCTCTGGTGTTGAGTTGAAATAATCAGGAGACACGTGATGGCTAGTCACGTGAACTCTAGGGTGCTACGTCACCAAAAACAAAATACAAATCATGCAGCATGATACTGAACATTAAAGTCTCCAACTATAATCACACTCAAAGTACATGTGTTCTGACTTTGCAACTTCTCACTATTTATACCTACTGGTTTGTCTGAACTTCAGGTGTGATTATAGTTGGAGATTTGTATTTTGTTTTTCGTCACATTGCACCCTAGAGTTCATGTGTCTCCTGATTATTTAAACTCAACACCTGGTGTAAAATGTATTCTGTGCCCTGAAGAAGACACTTCCATCCATCCATGTCACAATAAAGGGTTTTTAACTTTGCCTCGGATTGTTCTTTGACGGCCGTCACACTGGCTGGCAACTTGAGCAAGTTTCATTGTTTTGGCCTCTCCTCATACAGCCCCTATGGAGCACATTTTTGACCCACAGAAACACTCATTCTTTCTGTTAATTCAATAAATAACATATTATTTTTATATTTTGGATCTTTCTTAATTACCACTACATGACATTAACTTGTTTTCTGCTGAAGTGTGGACTGACCTGGACTCAGATAATCGACGGTGACAGAGCTGGATTCTTTGTCCTTTTGGTCGCAGTACGGAGGCATCCAGCCTGGTTCACACTGACACTGCCCCCGGTGGTTACACACCTGAAACACATCTGTATGAATACACCCGTACATCACATGACAGCAGCTCGAGGTTTACTGCACCGACAGAGCGGCCCGGACACTTGGCGGAGCAGTCTGCGGTCCTGTAGGCCGTCTCCAGGTCCACACACTGGTTCTGACTGCACACCTGCAACACAGGACATCACAGGACATCACAGGACATCACAGAACATCACAGGACATCACAGAACATCACAGGACATCACAGAACAATGGGTTTTGTTTTAGTTGTTATATAGAGGGATTTTCCTACTGAGCATGAGTTATGCAGAAAGACCTGCTCTCCGTCTGATTACATGGGGAAACTTCTTTGAATAAAACCTCGAAACGGGATGAGAGCAGCTGTTTGGATCAGGTATGAATCGGTCTGACGTCTGGCTCCTGAAACTTAAGACAGTCTTTTTTTTTTTTGCCATTTTTTCACCTGTATGTAACTTTTAAGGGTCGTAGGATCGAATTTCATTCAGAAATGTTGATTAAGCAGCATACCGTTAGTTTTCTCACAGTGATAAACTCTTGACATTAGCTAACAACAGTGCTTTTTCAACTTGTTTCCACTGTTTGTGTCTATAAGCAGAGGCTCTTTCTACAGGCGGGGTGCGCCTATAGAATCGCCCGTGTTGATAAACAAAAAATACCTCTATATAGTTGATTGTTTTAATACTGTTCAACAAAGGCCAAATTGTGTTATTTTTTAGCAAAGAATAATTGATTGTCTATAGAAAACATATGTTAAGCTGCTAAATCAACATTTCTGAATGAAATTTGACCCTACGATCCTTAAAAGTTACATTCAGGTGAAAAAACGGTGAGAAAAACACTGTCTCAAGCTTCAGGAGACAGACGTCTGTCAGACCGGGTCAGACCTGATCCAAACAGCTGCTCTCGTCCCATTTTGTTGTTTAATTCAAAGAAGTTTCCCCAGCTAAGTGAACGGAGAGGAGCTCTTTCTGCATAACGCATGCGCAGTCGAGCGGAAAGTGACTTCAACCGAAAATCCTTCTATAGACTATATTTAATACTAGCTTTAGTATTAGTCTGTGATGTTTGACAGAAGCCTACTTAGGCCTTGTCCACACATAGTATCTGGTAAAATGGACATTTTTTTCTACATTTTGGCCTGTCATCCACACTAAAATGCAAGATTCCCTCATATAAAACTGAGGTTTATTAAAACTCCGACCAAAGCAAACATTTGGTCAAAACTCTGGCTTTGCGTTTGAGTGTGGATGTGAATAACCGGCGTTTTACGTTTTTAAACGTCACTAACTGCAACATTTGCATAGACGTCATACACGCAGCCTTGTTTAGAGCCGCGATCAGGATCACATTTATTAGGTTTTGTGTGGATGTGATTTTCTTTAAAACATGGCCTTGATATAGGTTTCAAAACAGTCCAGAAAACGCCCAGACTGAACAGCAGAGATAATAAGCAATGAGTTTATTCATCTATTGACCCTATTTTGTCCCACCCACTTGGCTTGGAAATGCACTTCCTGTTTAGCTCTGTTAAGGTAGCTAAAGTGTTTGTTTGTCTGTCTTGTGGGGCAATATTAATTAAATATAATGACTAAAATCTACAGGCTAAATGCAGCTAAACAGGAAGTGCACGTCCTAGAAAAGTAGGCGGGACAAAATAGGGTCAATAAATCTGCACCAACAACGTCTTTAAGTGATGTTATCTCACCTCAAAATTTGCAAGCCCTAGTCTGCTTATTGACGTGGAGATTTTTAAGCAACGAACCGAAAAGTGGCATCGAAAGCGCGTCATGTTTTCGGTTCCAGTATTTCCCAAACGTTTCCAGTCTGTTCCAAATAGGAGCGTTTTTTCGATGCCCGGCCTTTCTGCAGTGTCCCCCGTTTCTCAGCTCATACGTCGTACATCTCTCTGTGGTGCACTGTATTCACTCTGAGCAGCACATTAAAAGTGTTTTCTGCATTTCATATGATAGACCTCTAATGAGCCAATAATCCTAAACTAAAAATAATAATAAAAATCACATAATTTAATAAAAATGTCTAATTAAACCAAATAAAGAGTGGAAAATGTGTTTTATAGGAGATTTTATGCACAAGCGTTCCATGTTGCCGGGTCAGGTGTGAATGATGCAGACACGGTACTTTTACGGGTTCAATGTGTGAATGGTACTTAACAGAACAAATACACAATTACCTTTCCTTCTCCACATTTAGTCCCGGTTTCCACTTGTCCATAATCTTTGGTGAAGTCTTGGAAGTATCCGGCTTTACAGTCTCCCACATTTAACCGTCCGCCGTAGCTGGAGAAGTCGTTTCCGTTGTGACAGAAGAGCTTCCCGCAGTAAATGTCCCTGTGAAAGATCAGAAGCAAAAGCCTGTGTGACCGACCGGAGCAGGGTTCATGCGATCGTGCTCAGGACTGACTGTTTGGGGCAGGCGAGGTACACGTCCTGGGCCGGCCGTTTGCAGAAGCCGTAGTATCGTCCAAGTGTGTTGTATTCAAAGCACCTGGATCGACCTTCGATGGCGCCTGTAAACACATGCACAGAGAGGGCAAAAGTAGGGGAGATCGGGGCTTGTTGTCACATGGGTAAGTTGTCACACAGGCTTTTTTTCTAAAACCAAGGGGAGCAGCTCAAAATCTTAATAGCAGTTTTGTAGCTTTTCTTTGTGCTATGTCATATCCTGTGTGGGAAAGTCCTGACTTGCTCTATCACAAAGTAATCTGACAAAAACCTTTTTTTATATGTTCAAGTAAAAAAAATAATATTTCAGTTTTTGAAGTCTAGCTAGCCAGAATCACAGCAACAGCCATCCCAGTGGACTTCACAAAAAAATATAAAACAACAATACTTAATTTACCAACCAATTAAATACAAATACAAATATAGCAATAGTTAGAATAATTAAAATGTCAATCTTCCCCACCCTTTCCACAACTAGCTAAAAAAAGGGAATAAATAAAGAAAATAATGATTAAAATAATAGCTAAAGAATCTTAGAAAAAAATCATTGGAGGGCCTACCCATAGGCAGCTACAAAAAAAAGTGTCTGAGCCTAGTCTTAAATGAAGAGAAACTATATTTTTGGAGTTGGTAAAGGAGAGTGTTAAGAGTATTTACACATTATAACTATTGTCTAACTTGAAGCTAGTTTTGTGCTGGAGCTAGTTTTAGCACATTTAGCAGCTCAGGGCAAGTTGTCACAAGCTCACCTGTAATAAAAGTCAATTTAGGGGTATTTATGATACATTAAGTAAATTACTTTGTATAATAAGTCAGTTGATTCAAGAATTTAGTTTAGTAAACGTTTAAAATTGTAATAATAATTAAATAATTTGTCATTTTTACTTTGTAGAATTTTGTAAGATTTGATAGACGTTATTGAAGCTATATAATTTTAGTTACATCTGCAGCCTGTCCGTCCATGGGAGTGGATCTCTTCTTCACTGTGGTTCTCCTCCAGGTTTCTCTTTTTCCCTTAGGGTTTTTTTGAGTTTTTCCTTGCCAAGAAGGAGGGTCTAAGGACAGGGGATGTTCTGGACAATTATTCATCTGCTCTACTAATAATCTGCTTTGACTTGCTTGATCAAATGTTTCATTGAATATGTATTGTTTTATTTTGATTTCCTATTATTCATATTAGCTAAAATTAATAATCTTGGGAAGTCCTCAGAGACGACTGTTGTTGTGATTTTGGGCTATACAAATATATATATATATAATATATATATATAATATATATATTATATATATATATATATATATATATATATATATATATATATAATATATATATATATATATATATATATATATATACATATGTACTATATTTTATTTATTATTTTTTATTTAAATCTCAGAATTCTCAGGTTTTGGATATATTTCATGAGGTCAACAAATGTTATTAGGTAGTATAGCAGTTTCATAATTTAAAACGGCTTTTATAGACATGTTATTGTGCTACATTTTTTCAATAAATAACATTTGTAGCACAATTTCTATTAATGTTTCAGAGTTTTCGTATTATTTTCAGAGTAATAAAGTTAATTATTTGATGTTTTTATTGTTTCATGAGTTTGTCAAAAACATTCATTCATATGATCATAAATGTTACAATGTGATACTTCAGATTATCATTTTTGCTCAAAATCAGAATATATCATTTTAAAATCATTCAAATTTAATGTTTTAATACAGTGACAACTTGCCCCACATGGTCACAGTGTCTATTAAACTGTTTGTATGTCTTTACTGGAGTTTCCTACAACAATGACATGAACAGACATTTTGAAGCCCAGACTTGTCTCTTTCATTTGGATTACGTTTTATAAGTGTGTGACATAAAGATCCAGAGATATGGGCATGAATCTAAAAAGTGTGACAACAAGCCCCGGTCTCCTCTACTTTAGTTCACTACTCAAGTAAAAGTACAGTTATTTGTGTAAAAGTGAAAGTCCTGCTGAAACTGCTTTACTTGAGTAAAAGTAGAAAAAGTGAAAAGTACAAACACACTGCCAAATGTTACTATCTAATTATGGTTAAAACTACTAGAATACTAGATATTTGTCAGCTTATTTCACTTGTTTCAAGACATTTCTGATGTTTTCAAGAGATTTGAGGTTGAATCTAATTTACCAAAAAGGTGAGTGAAAATGTTTGACTTCATTAGCAAACAATTTGTGTTGAAAAAAGAAGAAATGCATTGAAACAAAAAAGAAAACACATCGAAGTCATATACATCAAGTAAAACCATCTGAACCACAAAACCCCCCCCCAAAAATAAAAAATCCAGGTTTTAAGACATTTTAAGTTGGTTTGTAATATAGAGGTTATGCAGGTGACATCACAGCATTCTAACTGTTCATGCTGAGTGGCAAGGATGCATGAGAGTTAATGGAGAGAAAGGACATTTTCTCTTGTAAGAGTTCAATAAACAGCTAAAACAGGAAAAATAAACTACAGTTTGATAACAAATTCAACCCACCACAAGTCTACTGAGCACTGGGTTTGTAACTGACATGTAAAAAGAGAAAATCAAGTCAACAGTTGTAGCAAAGCAGATAAACAACAAGACTTTAGCTTCTCACATTTATCAGACATTGAAATCACACACAGTTGAACTTATTACCTTTTTCTTCTTAAAAAAGATGTTTTTGAGTGCGTTTGTTGCCGTTAAAATGTCCTAAATCATCAACTGTTTTAGCATTCATTCTACAGTAAATGTTGCTGAGCAAAATGATGTCAGTGCATAACCTCTATTGTGGAGAGATGGGCTTTACAGTAAATTAATTATAATTTATTTGACTTTAAAATGTGATATGCATGTATTTTTGTTAGAAATTATACAGTTATTGGCGATTTTCACAACTGTTTATGGGCTCATAAAGTAACTCACCTGAATATAAAATGTAGGGAGTACAAAGTACAAATACTTCTTGAAAAATGTAAAACTATAAAACTAAAAAGTCACCAGTAATACTCAAGTAAATTACAGACACTTAAGAAAACTACTTAAGTACAGTACTTTAGTAAAAATACTTAGTCACTTGCCATCTCTGCTCATGCACACGTATGCGGTGACTGCACAACATTCATAAAGATACAAAATCAAACTTTAGCAAAGAAAAGACTTTTGGAAGAACTTGATAAGAGGACAGGTCACTTCTGGTAAATACATTTATCACTTTATGTCAGAATAATTTTAAATATTTCCAAGCTTGGTTTTTACTATCTTAAAATCTTTATTGGTTTAATATGTTGTGAGGTTCCATGTCTCTATGGCAACTATAGTGCCTCGTCTCCATAGCAACAGCTAGAACTCTTGGAACGATGGAACTGTGTGACATTCTTCTGTCCTTTGAGTGATGAGATCATAAAGAAAGACAAGTCTCTGAGCAGACGACGAGACGACACACAGAAACAGACACTGAGCCAAACCTGCACAAACACTTAAACCTCACACATTCATAACAATCATACATTGTTTTAGCTATTTTACTTGTATTGTTTCCTTTATAGAAGATTAGAAATGGAGGTAGAAGTGGCAAGAAGAGAATCTGATAATGTGGTAATCACATCAGAGGCAGTTTTACAGATTGTAAGGGAACATTTTAGTCTGATAAGCACTGTACAATGGACGATGCTGTCCAATGGCACATGGGACATAGAGACACGGCAGATTCTCCTGTCCATGTTTGTGCGTTTGGTGCAGTCTCTGTCAGTGAATATTCTGAGGCTGGTCATTCCTATGCAGGAGGTCCGTGTTAGGTCTATGAGCGACGAAGAGTCGACCAGAGCCTTTCACACCATCTCCACCGTGCTCCAAGAGTCGATAGGTGAAGTATTCGCTCGTGCTTTGAACGTCCCCATCACAGGTGTGGACACTGACGCTTCTCTGGAGCTCACAAACATGATTAACACTGAAGTTTCACAGAAGGTCAACAGCGCCCTGTCTGCAGCATCACAGGAAGAACAGACAGGCTCTGTCAGAGTGAACTCTTCTCTGACCAGTGCAGATGTTGGGCTGCGCATGGTGGACAAAGCCAAAGCCTGCCTAAGAACCTGTCTAAACGCCCTGAGATGCTCCTGTGTCTCCTCCCGCAGCCACAACTCCAGTCCAGTGCCAGAGATGGATCCAGCCACGCCCCAAGCGGCATCTGAGAGTGCAATTTACACCACCAAAAAAGGCCCGTGCTACTGCTGCTTTTCCATATTCGCCAGGAAGAATTTCAGCAAGATGCAAGAGAATCTAGACAACAAAATCCCGTCTGTCACTGAAGCTGAATCTAGTCCGGTCTCCAGTCAGGTCACTCCAGTCAGGTCAGTAACTCCACAAGTACTGAGCGGAACGTCAGCAACACAGGTACGTACAGGAGTATCTGAAACAAGGTCCAGCCCTTTAAAGTCGCCACAAATCGATTATGAAATGATTCGACGTGACGTTGACGAATTGTTCCAAAAGCTAAACTTGGACAAGCGTCCTGGACTTGCTGCCAGTCAGTGTCGGCTCTGTAAGGTCCTGAAAAGCGATGAAATGGCCAGGTTTTCACAACGACTCACAGACATTATGTACAGTCACTTTCACCTGATGGACTTGTCTGCACAGTCTGTGTCTCCGAAAACCATGAGACAGAGAACGCCCAGGACTCACAACCTGCAGCTGGTCTACACCATTGTGGAAGAAGAGATAGCAACGTACCTGACCAAACTGGCAAAGTTCATGCAGCGAGATCCAAAAGACGACATCTTTGCTATGGATCTGTTTGAGGTGAGCATGGAAAACCGACCTATTGTTTCACCTTTGTACAGGCCGTGGCCAATGCCTTCTCAGGTCTCCAGAGCTTGTCAGGTCTCGTTGTCTTCTCAGTCTTCAGGTGCTTCTGGAGTTTCTCAACAGTCTTTCAATGGCCGACGGTACGACCTGTTTGAGAGGTCCATGGTGCACCCTAAAGCATGTGTTCCCTCGTTCATCTCTCGGGACGTACCTGCCATTGTCATGCACACCCCACCACCTGAACCAGAACTGTCCCAAAGCCAGTTCATGACCCAGTGTTTGATCGCGTCTTTGATGATCAGGATATTCAAAGACAAAGTCACGCTTCATCCTAAAGACAAGCTGTTTCAGATCATCTACAAACGCTTGACCAAAAAAGCCTGGGAAGAGATCCACATCCCTGACAGCCAAGTGAAGATCACAGAGAAGAGGCTGAGACAGATCATCAGCGGAGTAATGAAGGACCTTCAAGAAGAGTACGGCACAAACCACCGAATGCTGAAAAGCGCCTTGAACGAGACCGACGGGGAATTTGACGCTAAAGTTGTGAAATTCCTTCAGATTCACCTCCAGATCAACCTGAACAAGCCATCTCTGTGGACACGGATTGGAGCATTTTTCAGAAGGTTCTTCTGCATGCTGTGTGACGTGGGCATTTCGCCCTCCAGCATGTACCATCGCTAACCCTCTCCACCCTTCCAACAACACCTCACTTCTGTCCAACACCACCTCGGGACTGAGTGAATAGCTCTTAGTGACGACCCCTCGCTTTTGGATAGATCCACTTCTCTGGGTCATTTCTTCAGGTTTTGAGTACTTTGTTGTTTTAGACAACATTAGACTTTGAACTGGAGTTATTTCCTGGTGGAGACTGAACGAATATATGAACGAGAGGCGTTAAAACCACAAGAACAACCAACAAAACGACAGAAAAGAGCTCCTTCTCCTCACCATCAAGATCCTCGACGCTATAAGCAACGAATGCTTTTGAATGATGACCCCTCGCGTTTGGATAGATCCACTTCTCTGTGTCATTTCTTCAGGTTTTGAGTACTTTGTTGTTTTAGACAACATTAGACTTTGAACTGGAGTTATTTCCTGGTGGAGACTGAACGAATATCTGAACGAGAGGCGTTAAAACCACAAGAACGACCAACAAAACAATGGAAAAGAGCTCCTTCTCCTCACCATCAAGATCCTCGTCGCTATAAGCAACGAAGGGTTTTGAATGACGACCCCTCGCGTTTGGATAGATTCACTTCTCTGGGTCATTTCCTGGTGAAGACTGAATGAACAAATATCTGAACGAGAGGGGATAAAACACAAGGACAACCAACAAAGCGACGGGAAAAGAGCTTCTTCTCTTCACCATCAAGATCCTCGTCGCTATGAGCATGGTTTTGAATGACCATCCCTCATGTTTGGTTAAATCCACTCTTCAAGGTAATTTCTTCAATGTTTCAGTGCTGTGTTGTGTGAGACGACATTTGAACTGACTTTGAACCAAAATTATTTCTTGGTGGAGATAAAATGAACTAACTGAACAAGAGGGGGAAAGTGTCACAGCACAATAAAAATGTTAGGAAAAAAAAAAATTAAACTAATCTTCATTATTTCTTTCTTTTTTTTTTTTTTTTTTGGTGCCAGAATAACAAATGTGCAGTCTGACAGCAAACAGCAACACTCGTCCGGTAGTATAAAGTTGTAGACTGGGAGACCCTTGCAGACCTGAGCTGCTCATGTGAACGCCAGATCTAACAGACTAACAACTAACAGACTCCTGGCCTGTGTTGGCACGTTTCCCCCCTAAATTTACAGATTCCAATCAATACATAAATCCTCGCAGAGTCCTGGATCTGTCCTGTTCTCTCAGCGAGAGAGGGAAAGACAGAAAGAGACTGTGCGTGTGACATTATTGGCTGTAATGAGAGCAAACTGAGCAGAGGGGCTGCAGCTAGTGAAGGACATTCATCAATGAGACTACGCTGGGATTGACAGAACACTGAAATTTAGAACATTAAACACAGTCTTTGATATTATTTTTATCTCCCCTACAATTGACCTTTTGCCGAGCCCCGCCCCAAAATGGCTATTGTCCAATCAAACATCGTAGCAACCGTTCCTATGTAAATATGGGCGGTCAAATCTTGAGCTCCAAACAAGATGGTGAAGCGATGTGTCTACGTTTTATGTAAATCGGACCACAGATACCCCGAAATATTGACCGGAGGAGATGTGTTCTTTCGATTTCTAAAGCCGAAAACAACTGGAGCAGTGCCTACAATGGATTAAACTCGGGGCTCGGGGCGGCTACTCTACCAGCGAAATATATCGAACAAATGTCTGCCTAAAGGTAAAACTAATGTTTAACTGTAGCTATGGACTTACTGTGTTGTTAGATCTAGAGGCAAGAACACAAACTAGGCCCAAGTTATACCACGACGAGGATATAACTGTAGAAGTTACGCTCTAAGCTGCTACGTTTTGCGAGCCTCTTAGCTTTAGCCAACACTGGTAGGTTTAGCTCGCTAACATACCTCGTAAATGAAAAATATTCTTGCAACAGAGAAAAATAGACCTTAACATATGAAAGCGAACTTACCCGGCAGTGCAAGAGCAGGACAAGGCTGTGC
Source organism: Mugilogobius chulae (assembly GCA_038363315.1). Lineage (NCBI taxonomy): Eukaryota > Metazoa > Chordata > Actinopteri > Gobiiformes > Gobiidae > Mugilogobius > Mugilogobius chulae. The sequence continues at coordinate 1,362,327 of CM076397.1, forward strand.
TTGTAGTATTTGAGGTAACGTTAAAAATCATGTGTTTCTCTGATTTAGCTTGAGACCAGTAGCATTAGCCTCCATAGGAGTTATGTCCCTCCGTTGTGTATTTTAATGTTTTGAATAAATCCCTCCGCTGCATAGTGAACCCCTTTTGCCTCGATCTAGAGGATATCGCGGAAAAAATTGCTTTAAAAAAGTCACTAACGTGAACAGGTGTACTTCTTTTTGTCATTGAAGTCTATGGCACGCTGTCATATTTGACGGACGTAGCATCAGTTTCTAAGGGGGGCGGGGCTCGGCGAAAGGTCAATTAACACAAGATGAGAAAGTATAAGCAGAGAGAAGGATTGACAAACTAGAGGGAGGGAAAATCCCCCCCATCCCCCAGCAAATCCCACTCTGTCTACACCGTTCTTTATCGCAGCGGCCTCTTTTTAGTTTTTTTCCTCGAGATAACACCTGCCGTTAAACTCACTTGTTAAAAATAAATACATTTTAACTTTGATCATTTTAATCCTTTTTTCCCACAATGTGTCTGGATGGTTCTCTCTTTATACCAATGTTGGCAGTCCGGCCCTTCACCACTGTTATGGGTGTGAATGTGGCCCTCAAGTAAAAATAATTGCTCACCTCTGGCCTAACCCAAGCTTATGAGTGAAACAGCGCCCTCACCTGGTCCAAACATCTTGATGCACTGGCTGGCTCTCTGAGGACACTGTCCGTTGTAGCAGAATCCTTGTCCGTTGTCACATGGTGCACCGTTCACCGTGAACACATCCTCTGGACAGATCGCTCTCACACCGTCACAGTATTCAGCCAGATCACACTCATCCTGTCTGCGCCGGCACTCGTGAGAGCGGCCCAGGATCTGAAACACCAGACATACCAGTGACTAACACCGCTAAACTACATCAAACATTCAAATGGCTTACCACAGTTGGTCATTAGAATAAAAACAATGTAGTACTGACCTTACAGTTGTCACAGCACGCTCCGTCTGCACACTGAGAGCCTTCACTGAACATACAGGTGGAGGGGTTACAGCAGCGGTTCGTGCACTCCTGTCAAAACACAACAGACGTGTACACACAGGTCAGGGCGTTTACATGAAGGAAAACCGGATAACTCGCCTAGTCCAAAGTGCATGTAAACCCAGGCACATTGATTGAGGGGCCGTGAGCTGGTTTTCAGAAGTCCAGTTGGCACATGTGGTCCTGACCGATCAGTTTACAGCTGCACAACTGTACCTGAGCATGCTCACAAGCCCGGCCTGCTCCACAGCACAGCCCTAAAGTAAAGAGTTTTAATGCCCTGCACAAAAAGCCACACATAAGCTGGCCACACACTACACAACTTTCCAGTTGTGACTAATTAAAATGGTGATCTTGCCTCCACACTACACGACTGACACTGAAAACAGGATTACCCTGTCAGCAGAACAATTCATAATGCACAAAATTGACAGTGCTTTTTTTTTACTTGATTTTATCTTTACTGAACCTTATATTATCTATTGGTCTCTGATTAATTTCTACAACAAAGCTAGAAATCTAAAACGGGCTTTTGTTTCACCGTAGTCATTTTGTTTATTGCCATAAGCCAGGGGTGTCAAACTCAGGCCCGGGGGCCAAATTCGGCCCTAAAGAAGATATAATGTGGCCCCTGAGCATGATTTCAGATTATTATTGATAGTAGCCCCTTATATTGCTGAGATGTGACTACTAAATGTAATATGATCTGGAATGCAGCAAAAAGCATACAATCTGTCCAGTTTTATTGCAGTTTTACTGCAATGAAATTATGTACAATATAATGTAATGCAACATAATGTAATGTGACTCAATATAAGTCTGAAAATACAGTAAATGTGTTATTAGCTTTATTCAGCCCTATTGCCATATTAGAATTTAACACTGAGGGACCTATATTTTAAAATGTGGCTCTCGACCAACTCTGACTCTGATCGATTTGGCCCTGCCACCATTTGAGTTTGAAACTCGTGCCACAAGCAAATACTTGTGACTTTTCATTGGTTAAACAATTCATGTGACTAGGCCCAGCACAATCAGTGCTAGTTGCTAGCAGTACTCTCAGGAGGATTTTTGTAAATAGACACTAAATGTGGCAACAGAGGTGAAGAAATTGAACTTTTTTTTGCATGGGGTTTTATCAAAAGAAAACTCTTGGTATTTAGAATGTCAGCTTTAGCGTGAGAAGAGGAGGAGGTGAGTGCACTTTTCTGTGTGTGTATTTTTTATCTGCACCATTTTATCTGCACATGTCTCTTCAGAAAAGAGATAAACAGAAAGTTTTATCTCAGACGCTGTTTCCAAGAGCCTCCTTGGACTTTTTTCATCGGCCGCTGATGGTTATATTAAGAATCTAGTCTGATCTATGCCAGCTCCAAACTACATAACAGGAACATGAGTCCAGTTGCAAACACCTCCACACTACACGACTGACACAACTGCGACTAGCTTCAACTCGCTTCGACTAGACGTGACTAAGTGTGACTCAAAATAACATGAGAAAACAGGCAAATACAGCCTGACTCATGCAGTAGTGGACCTGACGCAGCAGGACCATGTCTCTCCAGGGTAATCGGTTTACTTTTGTGCACATAAACAAGAACAAAACTGCTCTGACTGGTTAAAGGGGCCTTGGTTTTAGCGCAGTCTGATTTCTCTGATCATGTAACTGCCCTGAGATTCATACACAATAAAACCTTAAACTTCAGAAGTGCTTTATGTGCTGATCACTCACAAATAGAGACATAGCGAGGTTATGCTCTCCTCACATAACCTCACAGGATTTTACGAGGTTAAACAAAGACTGGAGCAGCTGTTTTTGCACCCGTATTATCAACAAATATTACAAAACTTTTACAGGAATCCATTTTGTAAATGTGTTGTTGCCTGCCCCAGAACCCTTGTTTCAAGTCGCCTGAAGAGACAAAATAAAATTATGATGCAACGAACAAAGGGTTTAATTTTGTTCTTATAAAATCTTAGCTCCAAGGCAAAAGCAGGTTTGAACAGAGGCTCTGCTGCAGCCCAAGCTAGTTAGAGGTCCTGTATCCATTCAAAAAATTCATAACTTTATCACCAAACTTGAATAAAAGAATATAAGCTGTAAACTTAGCCTAATTACCTATCCTAACTCCTGCTCTTATCATAGCCTTAACCTTACCCATTTTATAAACATTTGCACACATAACTTTGTGCGAGAGGTGACTGTACTCTATACAGGCCTCTGGAGGGAGCTCCCGGTCGGTGCATGTGTGCAGCCAGATGTTCTTGCTGAAACTTAAGAACATAATGGCCAGTAGGGATGGGACAATTCACTTTTTTTTTTTCAATTTTGTTAGTTTATCTATGACCTTGTCCACACGAAGACAAAACGAGGATAGTTTTAAAAACGATCTGCGTAAATATGGAGCTGCCTTAGGATTTATCACCATCCACATGAATCAGTAAAACCAGCCTGAAGCCGGTGTAATGCCTGTATCTGACCACAGTGTGGCGCTGTGACACTGACACAGAGACACAGAAAGTGGATTTATGCTTCAGAATCTTTGGAATATTTTGACAACATTTCAAAACGGATTCTGCAGATGAGACGTGACTCTGGGGCAGTGATGTCATCATGGGAAAAAACATTCGGATACAGCGTAACTGCGGAGAAGCTAAACGGGAGTTTTGAAATATATTCACCCTGAGACATGGTTTCAGAAATATTCGTTTTCTGTGACCTAAAACTCCTGCTTCGTGTGGACGATGTTGGTTTAGAACAAATATTTGTGCTGAAACGCCTGAGCTTGGACAAGTGTGGACAGGCCCTATATTAACTTTTTTTTTTTTTTACTTAAAGTGAACCCTGGCTATAATCACATGTTTACCCTAAAACACTTATAATATCATCACTTATATAAATACAGGATAAATACCTTGGAAGTATTTGTAGTTTTATTAAAATTGTGTTTTAAAGAAATACCTGGAGGCGGCCATTTTGCTTTGGTTATGACATCAAATGGTTGTCTGTGTCTTCTGGTGGTTGTCAAGGTAACAGCCTCTAGGGAGCAGCTATGGCAGGAGCAACCATGGCAACAATCAAAGCAACCATTTGACATCATCAACCCAGAATGCATTCCGTCTGGACAATATGGCTGCTGCCAATGGCTCCAAAACAATGACAATTTTATAAAAAAAAATAGCAAAAGGTTATTTGTTTCCAATTTATTTTAGTAAGCATGAACTGTACTAGCATTTAAACCATATTTATCTTTATAGTCCGGGATCCCTTTAAGATACAAAATAAACCATAATACATGTCATTTAAAACAGAGCCACTGTTGTTAGAGCTTAGAACTATTGTTTTTTGTCAACATTCAAACAGTAAACAATCATATTTATTGTTCATATTTAGAGTCTATCAGGTCTGGCACAAGTTCACGCCTTGTTTCTTCAAACATTGTGGCTATTCTTGTATTATTGTGTTTAGTATTAAAATACAGAGTGTGTGTAAGTCAGTGGCTGCATGAACAAAACTGATTGATTCTGGCCTTTCAATTCGATCGCTGCAAACTTCGATAAATTTTCCAGTCCACCGCTCCCTGCTTGTTTCTATGCAAATGTTGCTTTCTTGACTTCATTTTTTTAAATTACAAAAGACAGTCTATTTAAAGTGAAAGCAATGTAACTGTGAGGGGTTTCTTAGCTTAGAACATGTATGTTTAGGGTGCCCCAGTCCTGTTCTTACTGTGACAGAGCCGCAGTCACACTGCTCTCCTTCCTCCAGAAAACCGTTCCCACAGACGGAGGGCGACAGCAGGCTCTGGTAGTCCGGTTTATCCAGGAGACAGTTCACACTCCGGCCAAGCAAAAACTCATCGTATTTAGAGCGACTGCAGCTGCTGAAGGTCTGAGGGAGACTCCAGCCCCTGCACACAAATATAAACTATATGTTGATATGATCGCACTCAAACATACATTATTCTGCCAAAACAAACATAGCAACAGTGAAAACCGCACAATGAAACAAATAGTGATAACTGAATATAATTGTAAGAGGTTTGTTAAAACAGGGGCTCAGTGATTGTTGCTGTGAATATTAGATGGTTTGTCACTTTGAACTGATTGACAGTGGGTGACACAGTGGACCAGAGTCTACATTTGACTCTGGTCCATTTGATATTTGCTAACAAAAGTGTGAAAGCAGCTCTGGATCAGACCGGGTTGAGTCGAGGAACAGAAGTTCATAGATACAGAAGCCGAACTGGGCCTGGGATTCTGTTCGCGCACACTTCTGTCTGCGCAGATTCCATTTTGAAACCAGACATGGCTCACCAGCACAAGGACAGGAAAGCACAGAATAGCAGCCTGGACCCTCACGGACCTGTCCACATTTGTTAACATCAGAACCAGGCGTGTATGTGAACAACGTACTGGACCGAACCCATCTAGACCCAGACTGTTCCGGAGCTGTATGAGACCACATGGAGGCTGCACACGCCCGGTACCAGTGCACAGAGCACGGCACCGCTCACATCAACCAAACCCGTCTGGACCACTGACTGTATGATTCAGACCAAAGTCCGCTGCAGTCACTTTACACAGAATAAGCGCATGAAGCAGGGCTGCAGGATCAGAACTGGATTGGACCGGACTTTTGGTTCTGCTGTGATTTGTAGCCTATAAATTTAGGATGTGTTTATTCATTGTTTGAAATTGGCGTACCACTTGAGTTGGCGCAGGCTTCTGCACGCTCACTTTTTGTTGATAAATCTCGATGAGTTCCTTGTTTTGTTCGTCCATAATACAATTTGTCGCACACAACTTTGATAAATGAGGGCCACTGTACATACTTGACGGAGGGTTCCATGATGCAGCTGTCCCCAGAGCACACACAGGTGCTGGTGTCGTGGGACATGCCCAGGTTATGGCCCAGCTCATGAGCCAGAGTGGCCCCAATGGCAGCGCTGGGGTCAGTGTAGTCCTGCAGAGACACAGCTCACAGTCAAACATAAGAAACTGAAACTGAAAGAAAAAGAACCAAGAACAGCTCATTACCTGCACCACGCCCACTGAATATCCTGTACACAGAGCTCCCACATACGCCAGCCCCACTGTGCCTCCGTCAAAGTCGATCCCACTGCAGCAAACACAGGTTATTGTCAGTCACACCAGGATAAATCAAGTTCCTTTCTGCATGCAGTAAATGAAAGCCAGAACATAAACGAGTCTCAAAAGGTTTGCTATTCTCTGCATCAATTCAAAATACTCAAATAGTTCTGTTCACCAAAAAGTACACTGCAAAAGTAACATTTAGGAACCAAATCTTTCTGCTTTGATGTACAACAGTAAGTGAAAGAGGAATTAAAGTTGGTGTTGAGTCGTTTTCAGCGGCCTGCTCTTACTGTAACATGGTGTAAAGTTCGTAGCATTGGGTGTATGAATGTTCATAAATAAAAGCTTATTAATCCCAACTGTGCACAAAAGCCAGGTGAGTTCTGGATGAACGACTGACCTGATGAGATGAGCGCAGTCGTGTTTCTTGTTGAGCAGGTTTTGGTTCCTCCAGTTCATGAAGTTATTTAGGTTTTGTCCCGTGTTTGAAGTGATCACAATTTTGTCGCTGTCAGTCCAAATCTCCAGCCCCACCAAAGCCACGAAGGTCAGCAGCGGTTTGTACACCTCGGAGCAACAGAACAAAGTCATTAGTGAAGAGAAGAAGTGGAGAGAAACTACAATCTGTGCTGAAGTAGACCTGTCTGATTTATGCACTGCTTAGAATCCAAAATCATGCTCAAAATACTTTTCAGGCCAAAAATGTTCTCCGGACAAGAGAATCTCCTCCTGGATCATATGTGGTGTATATCATATCACTCCAGCTACTAGGTCTGGTATCACAGAACTGCAGACGGTTCACAAAAGAAACAGGAAGTATGGTCGTCCAATCAGCAAGCAGGAGCAGAGTAGTGTGTTGGCCAAAACCAACCAGAGCTGAGATAGCAGACTGTATACATTCTCCTCCTTTGACCTTCGGCAAATATTAACTTCAAATACTGATATTGTACCTTTTAATTTACATGTTTTTCTCATAAAAACGACACTAATAACTGGTTAAGCTTTACTTCCTGGACTACAAAATGACCAAAAAGCAGTGACTGGTTAAATCTAAAAAGCTCCCGCCTACTGTGAAGTGAACGAAACCCAATGATACGATGTCAGCCAGTTTCTATGAAGTGAAATGAAAGCGGTTGATGCATCAGGCTACAAAGGAGCAGCAGGTGGGTCAAATCTGCAAATATATGGGTACGGAAAACAAACTTCAAAACTCTAGAGCTGGTACCAAACATGGCGGGATTATCTGGCAGAATGGTGGTGAGCAGACTAGCCACACACATGCTCTGCAACAAGAGACTGAGATGAGAAAAACTGCAGACACAACCACAACATCCTAACTGAATCAGAGATCAGTCAGCTCCTGGTCAGCCTGTGCTGCTATAGAAGGAACTCTGGTCTCACAATGGCAGGTAGGGACCTCTGACATGGAGAACTGTGTGACTCACCCAACTGTGATGCTGCTTCAGTCAGACCTCAGTGGAAAGTGCTCATTGATCTCTCAGGTTATCCATGACTGGCCCGCTTGAGCCCTTATGCAAACCTCTCCATCTAGCTCTGCTCAGTTGTTTGGTTGTTTTCTTGGCGTCATTGAGCTGGCCGCTGAAATTTCTGGATGTCCACAACATATGGGACACTGCCTCCTAAGCAAACTGAACTTTCTGACCCAGGGCATTCTTAACTCAGACAACAGGCCTTGTGACTTCCTCCACTCTAAACCTGTTCAGCTGCAGGTGGAGTGTATTTGTGGGTTAATGTTGCAAAACGAATGTGGACACATTGTGACTGTAATGCTGTACTTTCTTCAGCACATTGGACTCTAAATCCAAAATACCTAATTCACTATGCAGCGCTGTGTTACTACATCCATCCATCCATCTATAAATCACGTGGTTAAAACTCACCATGTTGACAAAGTTGACCACTTCAAACACCCTCTTCCTCAGTTTCGATACGTCTTTGCCCATCCTCAAGTACTGCAACAAAAATACAGATTTAACTGTTGCAAGAGAGATAATGACCAGAATAATGAATGAGATTTTTAACACGACATAAACAAGTTTAATCTGGACAATAATCTGTGGTTTGACATGTTCGAGATGGAGATGTGTTCATGCACAAAAGTTAATCTGGACCACTGTTGGAGTTTGTTATGTTCAAGTGGAAAAGAGTCCATCTCCCAGTAAACCAAACAGCTGAGACAACCCACCATGAATCTGTTTAAATATCTGTATAGAACTTTTCTATCTTAATCCCATCTGAAGTTGTAGTTGTCCACCTCCTCCTTACCTCTCTGTTGTCTGCCACAAGGTAAAGCTCCACAAACTTCTGATCAGATACGATGAACTGTCCCTGCAAACACAGAATTAGAGTTTGTCAGAAAGAAAGAAAAGCTCTTGATAGAATGTAAAATATACTGACAAAGGATCTCGTCCTGCTGGGCGGCTCCTCGTCCGCGGCCCAGGTGTCGTTGGTGACTCCACACGTGGCTGGAGCTTCAGAGACTCCGGCCACAGCGTGATCTCCCTCAGGATCAGAAGTCAAGAGCGGCTGGATCACAAACCTCTGCTCTGACGTCCGGAAGTATCCTCTGAAAACAGCAGGACACAAATATTAAAGATGACATCAACTATGAACTTAAGGCCTCTGCACACTACTGGATTTTTGGCCCGATTTTAAGCCTGATGTGAACCTCTATGAGTTCAGGGAGGCGTGGCTAGAATAGAATTTTTTTTGTGTCGTTTCTCTCTTTATGTCTGTTTTTTGTCGTTTCTCTCTTTATGTCTGTTTTTTGTCGTTTTTCTCTTTAAGTCTGTGCGTCACTGCGACTATTTGTCAGGAGCATCATGGTAAGGTTCACTTGCTGCATGAGCGTGAGGACCTTTACAACAGAAGCATCTGGTGTGAAGCTGCTCTTAAAATGTGAAATGAAAAAAATATTGTCTCATCATCTGTATGTAAATGTAACGCTTTGTGCATGTGGTCAAAGTGTGGGATTCTTTTTTACGAGCATTACACACGTCATCTCCAACACATCTGCTCCTTAAATGATATGTGAAGTAACTTTACTAGACTATGAAACATATCCAACACTGTTTAAACTTTTATTTGACACAGATGTCTATGTCTAATTCTATGTGGAGTTCTTCCCATGTTTGTAGGTTTCATCCGGGTGCTTCGGTTTCCTCCTACAACTAAAAACAGGTCCAGTGTGCCTCCCCTCTCCAGGACTATAGATGGAAATTAGCTGTAAAGCTAGAATCTGGTACAAGCACCTCTGCAATTGTGCTTGATTTACTTGTACATTGCCTTTAATAAACATTACCTTACCTTACCTTGCTCCCTTAATGTGTCAGTGTAACAGCTCCTTACCTCTAATGACCCTTCGATATCCTGTGATGTTGTGACTATGTGCTGTTATCTTATTGTAGGTGTGCCTGCTTTGTATTTTTCATGTTCAGAAGAGCGAATGGCGGCGCGGATAAAAGCGCAGCGGCCCTTGGAGGCTCACTCCAAATCGTAATTTAGTTTTACTCTGTGACAATGACTATACATTTGTCTGTTCTGTTTTATTCTTAAGGAAACATATTTGAAAAAAAAAGTCTATTTGTCCAAATGTAGTTTGTAGAGAGAGTGAGAAAGCGCGCACTTTATGTTACATGAGCAGTGAGAAAAGAAGGAAAGAAAGATAGATGTGCGATGGAAACTATTATTTAGCTGCATTGTTGCATAAGTCGCAAAGTTCAAAGCTTGTCCAAAGTTTTGTCCTTTTGTCTTTTTGACCTCCTCACCTGAGTCCGTCACAGATGCTGATGCTTGCCTCTGAATCATTGACGCCCACGATCTTTCCTTGGTAGTAGCAGTGATCCTGTCAAAGTGATAGAGTCAAGTGAAAAGTGCTTTTTTTGTATTTTGTCAAAGGCTTTACTCACAATATCTTCTGGTGTTGTAGTGACAGCGGTGCCATTTTCAAGGTAATGAGTCTCACTGTAGTTTTTGGTGAGGAATTCACTGAAATACATAAATAAATAAAAACAGAATTTTGTGTTACAAAGAAAACTTTCTGTAAATACGGTTGCGGCTTTTTTCTGGGGGAGGACCTTCAGACCCCCCCAATAAACAACTGAGGTTAGACTATTCAAATGGCGACCCGGGCGCTAAATGCGGTCCATGAAGCAGTATATTTTGGCCAAGCATGATAAAATAGTCCAAGGACTGAACCATATTGCTTGATAGGCTGTGTTTGTTGTTTTTGTGCACTATTTTAACTCTATCCTATTATGTGTCTTTTGAACCTGAATCCGTTGTCCTTAAAGTCCGAGCTTATCCTTGCCGTACACTGAGTGCGAGTTCGATGTGAGGCGGGGCTTGCGCGACTCTCTCAAGACTTATAAAGTGCTTAAAACCAATGTGCCCTTGTACACAGACCTCGGTGCAGTGAGTGCACGTCTGAGAGTCGCGCAAGTGTGTGGAAAGCATCCGTAGAGAGTCTATTTTAGTTGGAGGTCGCAGCGGTCTGATGCGACTTTCAAGTCATAATACGAGCATTCTCACGCGAATCCACATGAATCTACATGACTTTGGGCAAAGACGGACCACAGTGGACTGCTGCTGGTGAAGACACTTTGCATGAAACTCAGACACGTGTCGAACCGAACACGCCTCTCAGTCTGTGTACGGGAGGTGTCAGTTGTGGTTCAGATTTTGTGCTCTATCTTGTTCAAAATGAGGTTTACATAAGCCAAATGTAGATTAGGTTTAGTCTTGGTTCAAGTCTGGTTGTTGATTGACACTGGTTTTGTTTTGGCTTAGTCCTGTTCTCATCTTTTTGCGTGATAGTGCATTTTGGTACTATTTTGTAGATTTCTATTAGTATTTGTAATTGTGGATATTGTACGTAAAGCATATCCACTTTTGTAGACTGGCTCTCAGATTCTAGTCCTTAGAAAACTCTGGCCCACTGCTTGAAATATTTGAAAAAACCCCTCCCTAAGGTCATGTTGTTGTCAGATATGTCTTTGGTCACTGCAATGAAACTCAGTCAGATTGGAACTGTTCTGACTGTATGGAACTAACCCATAAAAAACAAAACACTCTATGGAAAGTTTAATTGCAAAAACAATAAATTTTTGTGTTTAGTGTTATATTAAGCTTCGTGACTCACTCGTTCCTCTCCAGGTGCATCTCCAGTGGTCGTCCTCTCACCGTCAGAGCGTATTTAACAGTCTGAGGTCTGTGGTTCTGAGGAAATATAAATATATATGGTTTGGTTTCAGCTGCAGCACATCCAGCTGTTCAAGTCGTGACTAGAACCAGGAAGTCACATTAGTCTTGTGCTTAGGTCTTTGCACTCAGACAATAGACTTTAAAACAGCTCTGCTTGTGTTCAAGTCTCTCTGTGGGTGAGCGCCAAAGTGCCAAGGACTAAACATGGCCCAGTCTCCTGCTGGTGCCAGAATCAGGACTAAACATGGCCCAGTCTCCTGCTGGTGCCAGAATCAGGACTAAACATGGGGAGTCAGCTTTTCAGCTTTATGCTGCTAGAACTACCAACTACAGTTTAGATTCTGGACCCGAGCCTAAACCCAGCCTGGGCCCGAAAGTCGGGTCTGGCCCAGGCCCACATTTCTGGCTTAGTTGTCTGGCCAGGCCGGGTTCGGGTCAAGACTGACAACTAAGAGAGAAATGTGTTCTCGGCTCTCATGCCGGGCCCGGGCTGGGTTTGGGCTCAGGTCCAGAATCTAAACCAGACCTGGGCAAACTGCGGCCCTCAGACTGTTTTAATCTGGCCCCCGGAATGCTTTTGAGAATAAGTGTTACTCTTTAAATGATTGATTTAGCAGTGGAGTATGTGTCTTTGCTTGATGCCCTAATATTTATCAACGATCAAAAAAATACTGTAGATTAAAAATTTTACAAAAATTAACTTACAATAATGATAATTTGTCGCACCAATGATTAAATTCCGGCCCTCCAACCAATGTCTGGGTTCGAACCTGGTCCTCGGGGAAAAATAATTGCCCACCCCTGATCTAAAACTGACTCTCTATGTTTAGTCCTGATTCTGGCACCAGCAGAAGACCAGGAGAGACGTTTGGTTTTTCCGTAACATTTAATGTAACAAAAAAGGCGTGAAAATGTGCTTGTCATACGTTTCGTATGTTTGTATGTTTTCCTTGGAGACTGGGCTGTTTAAATGAGCACTGTGTAAGATTGAGAGGAATTTTAATTATCACTTATAGTTCACAAACATTTAAATCATATTTATTCTTTACAACATGAATACTTAAGAGAGCACTGTTAACCAATCCACATCAATTGTGATACATTTATACTTATATGAAATGTTTTATTACGGGCCGGAATGTGATAAATTGACGCTGGATGTCAGCAGGGTAGATAGGCAAAATGCATTGGAAAGGCTCCCCCTGGTGTTCAAAAGTGGGATCACTTTATGTGCCCCTTTAACCATATGTTCATCCTAGGGCCTTTTTGACATTTTCATTTTTTTTCTGTGTTTGCTGGATGGAGGTGAAATAGGTCTCAGGTTGGTCATTTTTGAAGACTTTAAAAAAAACAACAACAAAGCTTTCATTGCTGAGATACAAAAAACTGAGATATGTTTATGTACACTATTTATGAATAATTTTATGGCTGTTGGAAGTTGGGTACACAAACAGGCTTCTAGGGATTATTGTGTAAGTTTTTTAAAGGGTGAACTGAAGGTTAATAATGGTGCACAAAGTAGTTGATACAGCACAGACAGACTCACCTCCGCTTGTCTCTTGTTGATGGTGTGAAGTCTGACCGGTCGCACCACCTCATAGTCGTCTCCAAAGTTCAGACCTGGACCGTGGCTCACTGTGGACACAAACATGTCAGAATCACTCTAGTCCTAATGTTTCACAACAAATATTTCTTTTAAAGTGTGGAAATATACGACTGACGCATTGTTTGGTTTGGTTATTCATTCATCTTTTCGTCACAGTGAAATAAACCCTGCGATGCAATCTTTCTGTAAACAAACAACACAGACATCTCGACCACAATCTTCAGCAGCTAGTTTCTGCTTCACAAGTACATGACTAAATACTGCAGTAAACACGAGACAAACCACAGCCCAAGTTACTACATGTCACCTTTAAGATCTGCAGGTGATAAAGAAAAAAACTTACATTACAGACACAACAGTTTAACGTGTTGGTAAGACTTTATAATAATGAACAGATACAAATCTTTAGTAAATGTTTGTAAATGATAACATCAACATAAGATAACAAAGATGACTAGATAGTACCGGTATTTACTTTAATGAACAGATAACTTCTATTTTAAAGGAATGGCATTTTAGAAGTATTGCAAAATAATTAGTAGGAACCATAACTATAATGATGTTTCGATATTTATCTAAATGGTGGTTTAGAATCGATCCTGGAAGTAAATGATCAGTTAATGTTAGTAAGTAGTAGACACTCCACAATCTGAAGGAAACAACCTGAAAGGACAGATCCCTGCGAGTTTTAAAGCTGTCGAACAGAAGTTGTTATGTTGTGGTCCACAAAAGCTGCTTCAGGAGCGACAAGAAAATAGAAATACCGAGAAGCATCTGACTGCAGACCTCCATGAACCTCCACCCAGAGGACCCTAAAGCCCGGATGTTTCATATAATGTAGCTATACCTCAGTAGAGCTCTGCACTTAAAACATGATTTCTGTCCAGCCAATAACATTAAAGAAAACAAAAGAGGAGTCCGGACACGTTAAGGACAGAATTGAGCAGGTTGCCATGGTAATGAGTTTATTACTCTTGCTTAATGGACCTAAACGGTTATATTGTTTTATTTTAACCTTTACCCAAACCTTTTCCCTATCCTTACCCATTACCCTAACCCTTTTCCTAAACTTACCCATTTTTCTAAACTTAATGATCGTTCCTCCGGACCCAACAATCGAGCATTCACTAAGACCGCTCCAGGCCAGTTTTGACAATATTATGTTGTGTAAATAAAAACTTTGTGTCTATATAGCTTTTTTGACAGTTCATCACTTTCATGTCCTATGAAAGTTATTGGTTGTCAATCATCTGAAAATGAGGTTTTACCTCCGGTCCTCTCAGTGGAGATGCCTCCTGATTTAGGTCTGCAGCCAGGAACTCATGCTCAACTTCTATTTCCCGCCACAGTCCAGCCTTCTTACTACTCTGTTTTCCTCTGTCCAAAGTGTAGCCCTTCCCCGTACATACGTCCCATTGGAACGAATGCAAAGAACAACTCTCTATAGCTACTTGGCTAGAACTGTTTTCCCTCAAACATCACTTTTGGTTTTCCAGACAGTTTTCTATTGCACTGATTTGCTCAAATTAAATCAAATTTATTTGTAAAGCACATTTCAAAACAGCCAAAGCTTACCAAAGTGCTGTACGTAGCAGGCCTAAAACAGAATATAAAATGAACGTCATACAGAATCTCAAAAACTATACATTAAAATAACGATAAGATAAAGTCACATCACTCTGTATCAGTAGTCATATGAAAGTAAATCAAAGCCTGTCTCACTCTAACTGGAATCATGTGCCAATGAGAAGAAGTGTGTCTTAAGCAATGATTTAAAGTGCTCTAGTGATTGTGCAGTTCTAATGTGCAAAGGTAAAGTATTCTAGAGCCAAGGTCCTACGACAGAAAAGGCTCGATCTCCTCTACTTTTAAAGTGAACCCTGGCTGTAATCACATGTTTACCCTAAAACTCATATAATATCATCACTTATATAAAAACAGGATAAATACCTTGGAAGTATTTGTAGTTTTTTTAAAATAGTGTTTCAAAGAAATACCTGGAGGCTGCCATTTTACTTTGGGTATGACATCAAATGGTTGTCTGTGTCTTCTGGTGGTTGTCAAGGTAACAGCCTAGGGAGCAACTATGGCAGGAGCAACCATGGCAACAACCAAAAGCAACCATTTGACAGAAGATGTTGGTCTGCAGAGCGCAGCGCTCTACATGGAATGTGTGACTGGAGGAGATCAGTCGAGTATGAAGGTGCCATGCCTTTAACAGGTTTAAAAACAATCATAAGAATTTTAAAATGGATTCTAAAATATTCTGGGAGACAGTGCAGAGATTTAAGAACAGGTGTGATGTGGTCCCTGCGCTTAGTGCCAGTGAGGAGACGAGCGGCTGCATTCTGATTCGCTGGTTCTCCAGGAACCACGGGCCAATCGGACAGCTGCATTTGCGGCAACTGGCGACGCAGACTCTGTAATTAAGTCTTCAAAAACCTGCCTTTACGACCTGCTCCGCGCTTCTTTGACTGTCAGCCTCAATCTCACCAAACACACATGAGCCGCCTGTCGGGAAAAGCAGCCAAACTGGTTCAGACGGCGACCCTCGACTTGGTGTGAAGAAAGACCCTTTAAAATTCTTGCAGCAGAGATTTGACCAAGCTTTAGTTTTTAAAGAGCTGAATTATTGGAACAAGTCAAAGGTGAGTTGCAATAATACAGTCATGGTGAGATTAAAGCATGGATTATCATCTCCAGATCAGAAAACATAAAAACCAGAGACAAAGCCTGGTCAAATACAACGCCAGCTAGACTGATTTTTACAGAAAAGCCCAGTAATCTGAGTTTTGCTTGTTCCTTCTTAAACTACTATCTAAACATTTAGTAACGGTCATCCTAATGAATTATGTCCATTCATTTTCCTAAAGTGTTCACAAATGACTGATCTACATGTTATAGTTCATCACATAAATAGAAAACAAAAACATAGGTATACATTTTCTGTGTTGGAGACTGACCTGAGATGTGCAGTCCGTTCAGAAACAGCATCCACAACAGCGTCTGTCCTGCAGCCATTCTCCAGCTTCACACAGACAGTGACAGAGATGAAGTGAGGGAATCCAACCTTCAACCTGCCTCTACCTCTACCTCTGCCTCTGCCTCTGCCTCTGCTGCTGCTGCTGCTGCTCGGGAGAAACACCCTGCCTCTTCCTAATCTGCAGAAACAGGAGCTGGTCTCAACACGAACTGGAATGAGCGGGATTGCAACACGTTAACTATCGCAACTTCTGCTTCCAGTGCGTCATGTTCACTTTATATAAGGTCAGAGTCATGTTCACTTTATATAAGGTCAGAGACGCTTTAGGGTTGTTATCAAAATGAGAATGTAAAGAAATGATTGATTAATATATATTTTTAAATGTATTTAAAGGGACTGTACTCGATTTGTTTGCAACAAGATAACTTAAAAGCAATTTCCCCCTAGCACTGATGCCTTGTTAATGTGTCTATTCAGGTGGAAATTAGTCCCCAAAGTCCTGTCTATGTCTAATAAAATCCCGTTTGTGTGCAGCTTTTTCTGTTTTTGTTTTTAGCATTGTGGCTAACTGTTGTTAGCATAGTGACTCACCTCGCTGCTAAAAGCTGTGAAAAAACATTAAAACTCATCATGATGAACAATTCTGAAGCTCAGAATGCATTAGCTACGTGAGGAAATCATGTAGCCTGAAGGAAAAAAGGTTAAAATTAATTATTTCTGTTTGTTTACATTTTTAGGATGCAAAAATCAGGTACAGTCCCTTTAAAGGTGGGGTAGCTAACTTTTTTAGTTGTAAATTAGTAAACTTTGTGCTTTCCACTAAAAAGTATACAGCACTTTGTGAAAACATGGACCTCTGAGTACTGTCTGAACTGAATAATAAAGAATTTTAGTTCTGATCAGGAGCTGAATGCAGCGCTCTGATTGGCTGAGCTTGGGGAGGTCACTCCACTCCTTTGTTGTTTGTAAAAAGACGTTCAAATGCCATAAATGCAACCAAAATGAATGCATTTCAATATTAACTATGTGTGGAAGTATTTAAGAGAGGAAGTTATCAGGTTTAAAACCTAAATTGTGTTTTCAGTGTGAAAATCAGCTGACTCACCTTTAAGTGTCTATGATTCATCGATGCCGCTTAAAAAATGTTGACAAAAGAATTTTTTTTTCTCATTTAATGCCTCTGAAGTCTTTGGTGCAACAGATTCATTTAGAAACCATTTTACAAGTTTTTAATTTTTAACTTAAAATATGGATACAATTTAGCAATTTGCCTTAAATTAGTGTAATCACCTTAAAAAGTTTTCTTTATTTTATAATTTTAAAAAAGGGGAAAAAACAAAACACACCAATCTGAAATATGAAAAAAAAAAAAGTACATTTTTATGTATAAAAGCAAGTTTTAAGACGTCTTTTGAGTGTTTCCCAGTGTTCACCACAGAGGCAGAGTCATTCGGTGCGACAGGTCTAATATTAAAAATGCCTTTGTCTGTTAATCTGGTTTGATAAAAACTCAACTAAATACCCACACAATCCCACTACATGTATCTTTGCCCAATTTTATTTTTAATGAAGAAATATCTTGTCACGTTTAAACAAAGGGAGGACTCAAAAATACTATCTGCACAAAAATATTTAATAACTAACAAATAATCCAGTCCAAAAACAAAATTCGAAAGAGACACATGGTGGACAACAGGACATGACATAGACAATGATCCAACAAAGGTCAAGGGGAAAACACAGGCAATTTATAGGCAGGTGAAAGACATTAGGGCGGGGCAAATAATCAACGGGACAGGAAGTCAAACTGAACACACAACCCAAAGCAGACATGACAAAATAAAACAAGTTTCAAAATAAAAATACAACATAAGGAAAGAGCACCATGACATATCTATCCTCAAAGCAAAATGTTCTAATATTTAGTTGATTTTATACTCTTCAAATTTTTACCGTTAAACTGTAGTTTAATAATAAAATAGTTTGGGGAAAAAATGCAAATATTCATTCATTTTCTACCGCTTTATCCCGTTAGGGGTCGCAGGTGACTGGAGCCTATCCCAGTAACTTTGGGCCTTAGGCGGGGGAACACCCTGGACAGTGGCCAACTTGTCACAGGGTTAGACAGACAACCATTCACTCTCTCATTCACTCACTAAGGGAAATTTACAGTGATGCCCAATTAACCTAAACATGCATGTTTTTGGAGGTGGGAGGAAACCGGAGTGCCCGGAGAAAACCCACAGTGACACGGGGAGAACATGCAAACTCCACCCAGAGAGATCGTGAGATGTTGATATGGTCCGACCCGGGAGTCGAACCCACAACCTCCTTGTTGGGAAGCCAGAGCTCTAACCACTTGGCTACCGTGCACCCAAAAAATGCAAATAGATTTGTTTTAAATGGTTTCTGCTGCTGGTTCAGAAATGTCTGTTTGCACCAAATGACTCATGTATTTTTATTGATAAATTGGTGTTTAATGTATCTATTTAGGAAAAATGCAAACACAAACATGAACTGGGTCCTTACCATTTACCAACAACACCAACACCGGTCTGACAACACAAAAGTGATCAATCCAATTTGACTTTTTTCATTTTAAAATGCTAACCTTCCGAATTCTTTGGTTAGCTTTTTCTGGTGCCTGTGTGTTTTATTGTTATTTTTAGTATAATATATTTTTTCTATGAACCTAACCAAGCCACTAAAACTCTCAAGACAGTCAAATAATATCATTTTTATCCTACAAGCATGTGTAGAAGACAAGTGCCAAATCTCACAAAAGGCTCACGACACAAGAAACAATATTTATTTCCAAGTATAAAAATGGTAAAGTTCATTCTGCAGTCTTCTCGCTGAGGTGCAATCTCCAGTTTGGCCTGTGGGTGGCGCTGTCAGACTATAAAAGCATGGACTGGTCTCAAATCCTGGAAAAAAAACAAGATTATGAAGTTGATTTTGAGCTAAATCTACTTTAAATCTTGTCTGTAAAACATTGTAAACAAGATCATAGCTAAGAAACATTTTCTTCTTTTGACCCAGTGTGTCTGTTTTGTGGAGCTTTATAATTGTCTTCTGTTCAGTAAAATTCCACAACTGTTACCTAACAAACACACTGTAAATATGAGCCAGAATCCTCATAAATGACGCAGACGTTATGATTTAAACTTATTATTTTGTCGACATAAATACAAATGTTTTTACAGATTGTTCTCACGCTTCTTCCCTTCACAATGTTCACAGCTCCACAAAAAACTTTGTGCAACTGGAATCATGACATGTTTTACATCAACTGAGACCTACAAGTGTCTACTTTCATTTATAAAAAGAATCGTTATTCTACATTAATTCATTCTCTTTTTATAGACATTTGAAATTCCTTTTATTTCATTAGATTTCAAACTTATGAGATCACGTCCTTTTTCTAAAACAAGTGTCAGAGGAAGTCTAACTACTGTATTTCTTCATGTTTGGAGGGTTCAATATAATCTCTGCTCCATGAAAGAGGCTGAATCTATAGAATCTGCATCAGAACGTAGACAAATAGTAAAAAGTTGTCATACGCACTTAAATGTCCAAACTGACAATGGTTTTATTTATTTTTTTTTTAACAATTTATTTATTTATTTTTAAACAAGTAATAAACAAACAAACAAATTAAAATAACAACACAAAATTCAAACAAAAAAGATACACCGGAGGAAAAAAACTAAAAACAGAAAAAAAACACTTTTACATGAAGTTCATAAAACATCTAGGAATTTTTTTTTTTCTATAAGTTTATATTTAATTATTTTTATATTTGCATATATTTATCTTAATCTTAAATTTTTAATTTGTTAATTGACTACTATTAATTAGAATATTCATAATTATAATTATTACCATTTTTATAATATTATTATTGTTATTTTTATTATTCATATTGTTATTATTGTTATTATAATTTTTATTATTGCTTCTACTATTATTTTTGTTGCTGTTTTTTTCAATGATTACAATTATTACTGCTACTGTTATTATCTTCAGCTTCAGCAGCACCACTACAAATAACAAAAGTAGCAATATTACCATCATTTTCAATAACAATGACAATATTATCTATCAACATTTTTTTTTTAAATTAGCCAGTCGATTAACCATTTACATACACAAACATTTTATCTCACAAAAAATATGTCTAAACACAGAGACGGGCATAAAAAGTAACCCATGCCAATGAAAACATGTTTTATGATTCTCATAAACCGGGGGATAGGTTATTTACTTTTCAATTCATATTTATGGCCGTTATTGTCTGCCATTCACTGCCAAAAAAGTCGCTTAATGGCAACCAATTTTTAACAAAAGAGTCCAGGGTTCCTTCCAGTACACTATACAATCTTTCATAGGGCAAAATTGATAATAATTTTTCTCGCCACAGGTTGAGGGAGGGCGGATGTTCTTGGATCCAAACATGTAAAATAGCAAGTCGAGCAGAATACATCATGATTTGAAGTATTTTTGTTTCTCGAATGTGATTATTTATATCCAAAACACAAATTTTAGGATCCAGTGACAGTTTAATCCCAGTATATTTGTCAATTTCCTGAAGTACTGAAGACCATGGTTTTATGATAAGTGTTTAAATGCTCACCTGACTGACGGCTGTGTAGTTCTGCTGCCGCCTGACTCCTTTGGGCTTCTCTTTCACAGCCTGGACACAAACACAAACAAAACTGTGTTAGCTTCAATTGAAAGCAAACACTTTGGGCTGCACACGATGAACACTGAATATTCAATGTGTGTCTGAGGTAATCTTTAGCAATGATAGTTTAAGCATTTTCTGGATTTCAGAGACACTGTGCGACAACTTAATGTTCACAGTGGGATTTTAAAGTAGTATCTATTCATTTTAAACTAGCATAGTCAAAACCCCATAGAAATGAACTGAACAAAAAGTACAAAAGAGTTACAGACAAACACTGGGCGTCATTCATAACATGTTCTTACAAACAAATTTGTTCTTAAGGGCTTCATATGCTTTTTTTACTGAAAATATTAGTCTGTAAGAACATTCAGAATAACTCGTAAAAACAAAAAAATTGTAATTTCTATGTGATTGTAGGTTATGTATTTTTACTAATTATTGTAGATGTAATAATCTTAGAAACCAAAAAGGCATCGGTTATAAAGGCTCCTTTAATAAACCTGCAGCCACCTTTCCCAGCCTCACACACTGATGTCACTACATGCAGCCACAGTCCTCCTCTGAAAGTTCCCGCAGACCCCTCTGTCTCCGCTCCAGTCCGCTTCGCTGGGCTATGTAGCCCCGAGGAACTCAAGAAGAGCATGCACCAAAAACACGAGTTTGTGAAATAAGTCCTTGTTGAAGATCAAATCACTTTATCAGGAGCCCAGACAGCTTCTGTGTTTCATGAGCTCACTCTGTAGCTCAGATCACAACAGTTTATATGTGTTTTGCTCCTCTACAAACCTTTCGTGATCAACATAAAGTCAGTTTGGATCGATTTTACTTTGTAATTCTGGACATAGCTCACTTTCTTTTTCCTGTTTGGTCTGTTCTGATTTGCGGAGCTTGACTTGGCCAGACTTGGGCGGAGAAGAAAATACATATAAAATGTATAAATGTACACAAAATGTGGAATGGTCCTCACTGACAGTCAGACCTGTAGTGGGACCAGCTTGTCGGAATCTCTGTGTTCTAACCCTCACAGGACCCAGGACCCTTTGTCACCCTCCAGGACCAGAGCCAGTGAGAACCCTGCTGCAGCCGTCAATGTGCAAAAGCTAAGGACTAATGTTGTGTGCACTTTTGTGAATTTTACCAAAGTTGGAGAGGCCTGGACCGGTTTCTGAGTGAGATATGGCTTCGTGTGAGTTCTGTGAACACAAACATTACAGATTATTCTTGGAGTCTGAAATGTGGTATTTAAATGGAATTGCAAATTAAAACTCACATAGGTGAAACTGGAACTTGTCGTTTTTTACAAATAAAAAACAAGATTCCTGCGATGATCCCGAGAAGAACCAGAAAGACGGCGATGCAGATGCCCACGATCACGCCTGGAGGACACACACAACAGGTCAGCTTTATCGAGCTTCTAACAATATTACATTTATTCTACAGTTCATATAAAAGTACAAACAGCTGTAACTGTAAGAGAATAATCTGACCTGTTGATATGGGTGTGAACTCTCCGTCCTTTGTGTCACAGTTTGGAGGCATCCACCCAGGCTCACACTGACACTGACTCCTGTGGTTACAAACCTACACACCAACGTTTCATTAGAACTCAGAACAGAAGGAATTCAGCTGCAGTTAAAGCTGGTGACTGTGTGTGTGTGTATAAAAGAACCACACCATGACTCGACCTACTGCCACCACAAGGGGGCTCTATGGGGACGCCTCCGTAGCTCCGCCCCTGTATGGGCTTTAGGAGCATCTGTCAGTCTGACTCAGGACTGTCCAGTGTGATCAGAGCAGAGAAAACACTGCTGTACAAACTTCTGTTAGGTCACTGTCTGTTTTATGTCACATTCTTGTAAAAGCTTTAAAGATTTCTGGGCTGTGCCCTTTTGCGTGATTTGCAAAGCTGTTTTTTTTTTTTTTTTTGTATGTTTCATTTCACTGTATATTTTGGACCATTTTTTTCTATGGATATAAGGCGGATTTACACAAAAGAAGGATTATGATGAATAGGGATGGGTACCGTTAAGGATTTATCGATACTATTGCTTATCGATCCAGTCTGTTAACGGTTCTCTTATCTGTACTTTTAATCATAAAAAAATTCCTTTTTTTCTACTAATGATTGCATGGTTTTTCTAAACAAATATGTTAGAATAAAACGACAAAAAAGACAAAATAGACAAAATAACTACTAGCCCACTCAATTTATGTAGGCGTATGTATGTATGTATGTATGTATGTATGTATGCTATTTTTACAGTGTAGTCAGTTTCATGCTGAATTGAAAAGGCTACAATACGTTAGGAAGCTGCGCTGTGTTTATTCGACAAGTGATCAGAGTTTGTGAAATGATGTGTTAGATTAGGCGTTATAGAGCAGACATGCGACCTCTGTATACTTTCAAACGTCTTGTCCGCTGCACAAACACAAGCGGAGACACGCAAACGCGGAAATGTATCGATACTGCACGGACCAGGATCAAAGCAGGACCAACCAGGCGCGTAAACGGGACAGATTTTATGAAACGCGCTCCCTCAGAACCAATAAGAGGACCGATAGGCGTGGAGCTTATCGATCCAGTGGACTGTTAAAGACTGGGCTGCTATGGAACCAGGTCTTGGTACCCATCCCTAATGATGAAGCTGTAGTTTCACACAATATCACTGGGAATTTGAAACACCTCTCAAAACAAACAAACAAAATAAAACTGCTTTGATGCTGCACTGACAGTTGCTTGCCGCTGTAAAGGAAGGGAGAAAGAGAGAGAGTGTGTGGAGGCAAATATGTTTCTGAATCATCCAAAGAGTCGCTTGTTCACCACCCCTGATATATATCAACAAATCAAGTCAAAGATTGAAAATAAAATAGGCCCTAAAATGGAGCCTTGAGGTACTCCTTTCAACGCTTTCAGAAAAGAGAAAGAATCCCTGTAGGAAACAGAATGGAAGAGACAAGCCGAAACTAGCCTATATTTGCTTTTTGGGGACAAGGGGTAATTTAATAGTTTACAAAGTACAAGTCAGGTATCCCAGCTTTAGGTAGTAATGATAAATATTGGTAATAAAAATGGTCCTCACAGCGTGTCCTGGACATTTGGCCGAGCAGTTGGTGTTTCGATAGGCTGTTTCCAGGTCGACACACTCGTTATCACTGCAAACCTACAAAACAAACAAGTTAGTAATCTTAAGTGCTGTAGCCATTTTAAGGAAAACAATCTGGGTCGGTTTCACATCAGTACAGATTTACCATATGACTAACTTGTCTATGGGACATGTGTTTGTACCTAAATCAATAAAATGAATACAATAACAGATCTAGTCCTCTACCACTGAATTTGAGTGTATTTATGTTCTAAGATATAAAACTGTGATTCAGATTAAACAGTGACACATCTTGCAGTACCTTCCCGTCTCCACACACGGTGCCAGTGTCCACTTGTCCAAAATCTTTGGTGAAATCGTCGTAGGAAGTGGCTTTGCAGTCTCCGACCGTAACCATGCGGCCGTAGTTTGGACTGGCGTTCCCACCCTGACAAAACAGCTTTCCACACAAAATGTCTCTGCAGAAGGATAAAGGCAAAGCAAATGTTAAAATATATGTTTGGATTTTTTGTTATTATTTTTATTATTATTTTAGAATAGAGTTTAGTAAATACTTTTGATAGTTTGATAGTCTTTTTAATCAGTTGAAATAATAGCGAACCAGTTTAGCCCCTTCTCAAGCGGGCCATTTTTCCCTCACACGTCTGACTAAAATCGATAAAAATTCAAAATAAAACTGTTCCTGAACCCTTTGGAGCTCAGGCAAATGGCTGGGGTCTTTTTAAAGCTGTAACCCTGTAGTTTTTGCTTCTGATGTCCAACAGGCTCTCATCAGAAGTGAGAACTTTCTCCAAGCAAAAGAAAAATAAAATCTAAATTCTGCCTACATTTTTTTGTTAGATATAAGTGATGGTAAAGCTGGTGTTGAAGCTGAGACATAAATGACTCTAGATTTGGCATATTTGGGGTTTTGACAATTCCTCTGTAAAAGTTGAAGGCAATTGAGGTAAAAATGAGTTTTAGGACCTAGAATTACTCAAAAAAATTTAGACGGAGCCAATACAAAAGTCCTATTAAAATTTTGGAATTTTTGAGAACTTTTTTTATTTGCAGGCTTAGAGCAGAAATCTGAGTCTGGATCATCCCAGAATGGCTGATTTTGCTCTAAATAAAAGGGATACAATGGGATTTTTATATTTAACTTTTCCAGGTGCTTCATAGTATGCTTTTTTCAGACACTCAACAAAATGGAATTTTTAAAGAAAAGAGAAGGGGTTAGTGGACTATTAGGTGTGAAAGCAGTCTTATATTCTCATGAACAGACATGTGTTATATTCATACCTTGACAGTTTGAGCTGCACACTGTAGCCTTCTTCAAAAGTGTCTGGTCAGCTGGTTAATACAGGTTTTGGTGCCATTTTCCTACTTAGGACAGTACGACAAGGTGGCTCTGGAGTCAGACCTCCTCAGAGCTGTGTCCCAGGTGTGAGATAGTTTTTTTCTCAGCGTTTTTTCACTCATCTGAACAAATTTCACTCAAATGTTGATTTAGCAGAGTGATAAACTCTTGTAGTTCGCTGATAACAGCGCTGGCTAGGTCTGGGCAATATCGTGATAAAAATCAAATCGTGAGCTCACTGTTGTGACTGATTTTTTTTAGGGTGAAATTGTCAAATAGTAATTTCCCATTTCTCTATTTAATGCAACTGTTTGTTAAAATACACCTACAAACCTACTTCTTTTAACCTCAGAGTTGCCAAATTCGTTTCTTTATAACAAATTCAGGTTTCTAATGAGTTTTGAAGATCATGTGTTGAGTCTTTTGTGCTGCAGTTTCAAGTCAAGTTCCAGGTGAATTTTAGCAAATTTTCAGGTTTGATTTACAAAAACATTACTGTTTGTGAATGAAACATGTATTTTAACATATTTTCAAAAGCTGTTATTAGTGTTAGAAATGCCAGAATTGTTTTATCACACAATGTCCAAATAATTAGTTTATGGGCTGAGGTCACTTGTTTCTGGATTTTGTCAAAGGCTTTGTCACATTATGTTCTGAAAATCTGTCCACACTGGTCAGTCTTTGTTCTGCTCTGAGTGAGTGACAGCTGGATTTAACCAATCACAGTGAAGTAGGAACTTTCAGAAAAAGTAGATGATTGTATTTACTTCAATAGTCGACAAGAATTGTGATAAAATCGAAATCGTGATCTGTCTCCAGGAAAATCAAGATAATAATATTTTGCCCTATCGCCCAGCCCTAGCGCTGGCTAGTGTTGCTGCTACAGTCTTTGTCGATCAGCCGCGGCTCTTTCTGCATTCCGGTTGTGTGCGCATCCCCCGTGTTGAGAAACAAATAATCCCTCTATACCTGTATAAACCAGCTGACCAGACAAGTCACAGGAGTGTGCAGCCCAAACTGCCGAGGTCTAGAGCGAGAGAGTAGATGTGCTCACTGTGTTTGGCAGGGGATGTACTGGTCGGAGGCTGGTCGTTTGCAGAAGCCGTAGTAAGTGCCTTTGGTGTTCTGGTTGTAGCAGCCGGAGTGCGCCTCTGTGGCTCCTGAGAGACAAACATCAGAAAATACACCGATGGATTTGTATTCAGACTATACAAGACATGACATTACAACATTCTAAATGACAGATCGTAATTATTTAGCAGAGCTTTTTGAATGGTTTGCTCCACGCGGTTAACTAAAAACACCAAACAAACCAGACTTGAGAAGACGTTTTCTGTGTTAAATGTCAGAGATTACATTTCTTTTTTAAATGCTAAAGAAATTTGAATCAAAAATTGAGAACAACCAATGAGGATAAAAAATTGCGATTATTTGTTTTTCGAGTCTCAGCACTGAGTGGAAAGTACATTTTCTCATGTAAGAACTCAAAACAAAAGTAAAATAGGAAAAAGCAGCTAAATCTGATTATAAAAATAACAACCACAACTCTACAACTACATGGCCTATTTTTTCAAACGTCTGATTAAAATTGCTTAAGATCCAAACATCTGTATTAGATTTTGTTGACCTGGAGAATCTTGTGATGTCACATGAACCAACTATAGACTCTACATCTGTGGGTGTTCAGCAAAATAAGACAATATACTGACAGCATGAACTTACCCAGCAGCTCTAAAAGCTCACAACATTGGAACAGCGCCCTCACCTGGTCCAAACATCTTGGTGCACTGGCTGGCTCTCTGAGGACACTGTCCGTTGTAGCAGAATCCTTGTCCGTTGTCACATGGTGCACCGTTCACCGTGAACACATCTTCTGGACAGATGGCGCTCACACCGTCACAGTATTCAGCCAGATCACACTCATCCTTTGTGCTCCTGCACTCGTGAGAGCGGCCCAGGATCTGAGGCACCACACACTCATGTAAGTACTGTGTATTAGTCCTAATATATTTGTTTATGACAGTAATAATAATTTAGTACTGACCTTACAGTCGTCACAGCACTCTCCGTCTGCACACTGAGAGCCTTCACTGAACATACAGGTGGAGGCGTTACAGCAGCGGTTTGTGCACTCCTGTCACAACACAACAGACCTGTAAACTTACTCAGACTACCTTTTCTAACCCCAACCCTATACTAACCATGTTAATAAGTGGAGAATAAATGTTGAAAAAATCTTTAATTCTAGCCACATGAAGCACCTGGCTGTCTAGCTTAATCATTTTTCTCTATTTAGGATCTTACAACAATGCAGGCCTTCTGTTTGTGGTCTTCCGTTGCATCTTTTACAATGCGACTCTTCTAGTTTAGCCTTTTCAGTAGCTGCAAATCATAATTTGCGTTATACGGACACTGCTGGGCTGACTGTTGGGCTGGCTTAGCCACTTGGACTATGAACTTAACTGAGAGTGATAATGTGAACAAATGGACTTGTAATCGAAATGAAGAAGTGAACGAAAAACAGAACTGTAAAACTAAGAACTGAAAGATAATTGAACTGAACAACAGAAGTGAACTACTTTAAACCTAAATAAATTCTGTAAATTATTTTTTAAGCCTTTGTGTCAGTGAACAAACCTGTGTAGTAGGTTTTTATTTTCTGGTTTATGATGGTGGTGTTGCTGTTTTTTGTTCCTTTTTATTAATTTACCGCTTAATTTATGAATTCATCTTTTCCTTTCTCAAACCCGCCACATATGCAAATGTTGCTCTCTTAGGCAGCCAACATAATTTCATAATATAACATACATATCAACATACCTATCTCTATAAAGAATAGCTATAACACTTCTCAGTGTAATCATGCAGATGCGTTTAGATCTTAGTATCAGGTTAAAAAGGTAAAAGACACAACCTTTTAAAAGTGAAATACAATGTAAGCTGTAAGGTTAGAACATGTCTACTGTATATAGGGGTGTCCCAGGGCAGAAAAGGCTGAGAAACTCTGGTTTAGGCAAAGATGGAGTCAAGCAGGAGGAAAGTTACACAGTGGACGTTTAGCTGATCAAACTTGCTGTTCTTACTTTGACAGAGCCGCAGTCACACTGTTCTCCTTCTTCCAGAAAACCGTTCCCACAGACGGCAAACTGCTGGCGCTGAGAAACCAGTGTCTGGAAATCCGGTTTATTCAGGAGACAGTGCACACTCTTGTCCAGCAAAAACTTTTCGTAAAAAGAGCGACTGCAGCTGCTGAAGGTCCGAGGAAGACTCTCGGAACTGCACACAACAAGAGCACTTTTTACATCACAAATATATACTTTAATCTGCGTATGATTGGTTTGATCTCACTAAAACATTGTTCTGCCAAAACAAACATAGCAACAGTGAAAACGGGACAATAAAACAGACAAAGGAATTTTATGAATTATGGACATTGACAGGACAAACGAGAGAAATCCCTGGACTAAACTTGTAAATATGAGGGATTTTTTCTCCTTTGTGGAGCCACAGGGTAAGTCCCAGTCACACATGTTCTGTGTTTTTTTTTACAATTCTGCTGTTTTTGAGTAGAATAAGTCAGGGGTCCCCAACCACCGGTCGGGGCCCAAAACCGGTCCGCGGGCCATCTACTACCTGCCCTCAAAGGATTTTTTAATATTTATTTTATTGCTATTTTATAGTCTATCACTACTTCCTTGTCCTTTAATATGACATATAGTGCCACTTAATCTAATAAACAGCAAATTCAAGCAATAAGTGAGCTAAAAATATACACAATAAATGTTTTTTTTTGCATTTTACATTGTTGTTATCGGCGCTACCCAACCTCGACCGGTCCTGGAAAAGAAATTTGTGACTGTACCGGTCCTTACAAGAAAAAAGGTTGGGAACTACTGGAATAAGTTATTAACTCAGAAGTTAATCACTTATTCTATATTTGGGCGACACGGTGGTGCAGTGGTTAGCGCTCTGGCCTCATAGCAAGAAGGTTCTGGGTTCAACTCCTAGTCGACCCGGGGCCTTTATGTGGCGTTTGAATGTTCTCCCCATGTTTGCGTAGGTTTCCTCCTACCACTAAAAACATGTTCATTAATGCCTCCCCTGACCCTTTCCCCTGCAAAAGAGATTCTGAATCTCAGTGAGACTTGGCTAAATAATTAAAAGTAATTAAGTCTGATCATAATGAAAGCACTGGTTGTTTTGAGCCACTGTCTCTTTGCTCTTCACATTTTGGGCGCACATAGACGTCCGTCACGTCGCCTCAACAGCCCTCCGTATAGGTCTGGCATTGAAATCGTTCGCACCATTAGCCTTTTGGCTTAGACTGCCTCCTCTACTTGGCTTGGGATAAAGCCGAAGAAAATGTATGGCTGATGTACTGTACATACTTGATGGAGGGTTCCATGATGCAGCTGTCCCCAGAGCACTCACAGGCGCTGGTGTCGTGGGACATGCCCAGGTTATGGCCCAGCTCATGAGCTAGAGTGGCCCCGATGGCAGCGCTGGGGTCAGTGTAGTCCTGCAGAGACACAGCTCACAGTCAAACATGTGGAACTGAAAGAACCGAGAACAGCTCATTACCTGCACCACGCCCACTGAATATCCTGTACACAGAGCTCCCACATACGCCAGCCCCACTGTGTCTCCGTCAAAGTCGATCCCACTGCAGAACACACAGAAAGAGAAAAGTCTGTGCACAAAAGCCAGGCGAGAGTCACAGTTCTGGATGAACGACTGACCTGATGAGATGAGCGCTGTCGTGTTTCTTGTTGAGCAGGTTGTTGTTCCTCCAGTTCTTGAGTTATTTAAGCTTTTCTCCGAGTCTGAAGTGATCACAATTTTATCGCTGTCAGTCCAAATCTCCAGCCCCACCAAAAGTCACGACGGTCTGCAGCGGTTTGTACACCTCGGAACAACAAAACAAAGTCATTAGTGAAGAGAAGAAGTTGAGAAAAAACTACAATCTGTGCTGAAGTATAAGTGAGTTATTTATAAGAAGACCTGTCTGATTTATGCACCGCTTAGAAAACATGAAAATCTGAATCCAAAATCATCAAATAAAATGTATTTCAAGCTGAAAATTTCCTCAGAACGAGTTTCGCTGTGGCTCAGTGTGTTTGGCCTCCATGTGTCTGTTTACATGTGGCAACACCTGGACCTGCTCCTGATGAGACACTTGCCTGACCAGCCAGTCCCTACACGCTTTGACAGACACTGTACAAAGACGTAAGGGTCTGGGATCAGAGCGCCGGGGGTTCAATTTCGAGGACGGACTTTCCGAGCGCGGAGTCAACCAATCACAGAAAACCCGGAAATTCCCCCGAAGCAGCGACCGCTAAACTGGTTGTAATAGTAAATATGTAGAGCAAGGATTTTTTCAATGGAGCAGTGACCTATTTGAAGGCTCTGTGATTGGATCGTCCTAACTTTGGACGACGAAATCGTTGGCTATCTCTTCAGTTTCAGACCCTTCTGCATTCAAACAGAATGACAGGCTGACTGGTCAGGCAAATGAGACACGGCCATGTTCTCCTGAGAATCTCCTCCTGGATCAGAGAACAGTCAGCTCTACCGACAGCGACTGGAGTTGTGTTGGTGTGAAGACCCTTTTGTATGGTTGTTGTGAGTTCTATTCTCTTGGCAGCTGGTCCCTGATATTTCTGAGTGTCCACAGCATATTGGACACCGCACAAAGAACTGTGGTGCCTCCTTAGCAAACTAAACATGCTGACCAGGGCATTCTTAACTCGCTGTAAGTCTGCATGTCCGACAGCAGGTCCTGACACGCTGTGGTTTCACCAGACCTCTTGACTTCCTCCACTCTACACCTGTTTGGCTGCAGGTGGAGTGTGTTTGTGGGATAATGTTAATTCGCCTCTGCGTTAGAAAGAGGTGAGTGTGCTGTCCAAAACTTAAGAACTAAGAAGCCCCATCTCTTTGTTATAAAATCTAACTGTAACTAAAAGCAGAAGCATCTCAATTTAAGTAATAATTTAAATAATATGGACAAGTGTACAGGGAGAAGTGATTTCTCAAAACGTACAAGTCAGTCCAAAAAGAACTGTGAGTAAACTAATGATGAGAGACTTCGTTATAACACGGTTTAAAACTCACCATGCTGACAAAGTTGACCACTTTTAACATCCTCGTCCTCAGTTTTGAAATGTCTTTGCCCATCCTCAAGTACTGCAACAAAAATACAGATAAAACTGTTGCAAGAGAGATAATGACCAGAATAATGAACAAGATATTTATTACAACATAAACAAGTTTAATTTGGACAATAATCTGTGGTTTGACATGTTCGAGATGGAGATGTGTTCATGCACAACAGTTAATCTGGACCATTGTTGGAGTTTGTAATGTTCAAGTGGAAAGTTTAGCCAAACAGCCATGAATCTGTTTAAATATCTGGATAGACCTTTTCTATCTTAATCCCGTCTCAAGTTGTAGTTGTCCACCTCCTCCTTACCTCTCTGTTATCTGCCACAAGGTAAAGCTCCACAAACTTCTGATCAAATACGATAGACTGTCCCTGCAAACGCAGGATTACAGTTTATTTATTTTTTACATTTAATAGAATATTAAAGCTTTTGATAGAATATTAAATGTACTGACAAAGGATCTCCTGCTGCTGAGCGGCTCCATGTTCGTGGCCCAGTCGTAGCTTTTGACTCCACACATGGCTGGAGCTTCAGGGATCCGGACCACAGCGTGATCTCCCTCAGGGTCAGAAGACACGAGCGGCTGGATCACAAACCTCTGCTTTGACGTCTGGAAGTATCCTCTGAAAACAGCAGGACACAAATATTAAAGATGACATCAACTATGAACCTAGTGTAACCGGTGTAGGCCCACACGAGGGACCAGTATGGAGAAGTGTGTGGTGGTATGGGATAAAACTCACTCCCCTCAGGTATAAGAGGCCACAAACAGACTGAGCTAAGGGGAGCGTTCCTTTAGCTCAACGTGTTTGTCGGTCGCCTGCGGAACGAAAGATCCTGGTTCGACTCCCGCTCAGGACGGTACTAACCACTATCGTCACACTAGTAAACATATTTGAAAAAAGCCTATCTGTCTAAAGGTAGGACCACACACTCGAAGCCACAGAGTTCTGAGACCAAGACATAACCAAGACCACTAAGACTGGACATGTACAGCTTAAAAACATTAAGCTGTACATGTGCCAACTACATAACGATTTAGTTGTGTAGTTGTTCAAAGCTTGTTCAAAGTTTCAGCCTATTGTCTAGAGATTACAGTTTGTAGCATGTTTGTCATGGTCTGAATTAGAATGCAAGCACTCTTTTGACCTCCTCACCTGAGTCCGTCACATATACTGATGCTCGCCTCTGACTCACTGTCGCCCACGATCTTTCCTCGGTAGTAGCAATGATCCTGTCAAAATGATAGAGTCAGAAGCTTTTTGTATTTTGTCAACAGGTTTACTCACAATATTTTCTGGTGTCGTTGTGACAGCGGTGCCATTTTCAAGGTAATGAGTCTCACTGTAGTTTTTGGTGAGCAATTCACTGCAATAAATAAATAAATAAATAAATTATTAAATAAATAAATACATAAATATTTAAAGAACTTTGTATTGCAAAGAAAACTCTCTGTAAACACTGATGCTGCTGTTTGTGTTTTAATAATTTTCTGGGGAGGACCTTCAGACCCCCATTTAAGGTCTTATACTCTTTTCTGCAAATTTCTGCTTTTTGAAGAGGCATTTTTAATACTTTTAAAATGTTGAATTACTAGATTGCTTCAGTTTGATGCTGGTAAAATAAAAATATATAAATAAATGAGTGCAGCATCATGTCACTAGAAATATCTTTGGTTACTGTCATGAGACACAGCCAGACATTTTGGCGGTAAAATCACAAACAATGAATGGGACTAGTAGATGTAGATATTTCAACACCATATACAAAGAATACAATTTGATTTAGTGATTTAGCTCAGTGACTCACTTATTCCTCTCCATGGTCCATCTCCACTGGGTTGTCCTTCCCCTGNTTTTGCCTCAAATGGCTCTGCTCACACTTATGGCGGTTCTGCAAAATCCTGTCACCATAGCATCTCTTCTGTCTCTGCACACATATATGCAGCTGACCTAAGTGGATCTTAACCAATCACAAGTGAAAAAGTAACGGGCTTTAGAAAATCAGATGATTGTAGTTTACTTCACACTCAGTCGGACCACAAAGTCTGTGATGAAATCGGAAAACGCTGATCTGTCCTCCAGGAACGATTCAAGCAATAAGCTAGTGACAATTTGCGCTACCTCGCCCGCGCCAGAACACAACACATGCCCCAGGCACACACTGTCTTGCCTCGCCTACGTCTTGTCGGATCAGGACCGCGGCTCTTTCTGCACAGTTCCGGTTGTGGGACTACCGCGCCGCGTGTTGAGAAACAAATAATCCCTCTATACCTATAAACCAGCTGACCAGACAAGTCACAGGAGTGTGCAGCCAAACTGCCGAGGTCTAGAGCGAGAGAGTAGATGTGCTCACTGTGTTGGCAGGGGATGTACTGGTCGGAGGCTGGTCGTTTGCAGAAGCCGTAGTAAGTGCCTTTGGTGTTCTGGTTGTAGCAGCCGGAGTGCGCCTCTGTGGCTCCTGAGAGACAAACATCAGAAAATACACCGATGGATTTGTATTCAGACTATACAAGACATGACATTACAACATTCTAAATGACAGATCGTAATTATTTAGCAGAGCTTTTTGAATGGTTTGCTCCACGCGGTTAACTAAAAACACCAAACAAACCAGACTTGAGAAGACGTTTTCTGTGTTAAATGTCAGAGATTACATTTCTTTTTAAATGCTAAAGAAATTTGAATCAAAAATTGAGAACAACCAATGAGGATAAAAAATTGCGATTATTTGTTTTTCGAGTCTCAGCACTGAGTGGAAAGTACATTTTCTCATGTAAGAACTCAAAACAAAAGTAAAATAGGAAAAAGCAGCTAAATCTGATTATAAAAATAACAACCACAACTCTACAACTACATGGCCTATTTTTTCAAACGTCTGATTAAAATTGCTTAAGATCCAAACATCTGTATTAGATTTTGTTGACCTGGAGAATCTTGTGATGTCACATGAACCAACTATAGACTCTACATCTGTGGGTGTTCAGCAAAATAAGACAATATACTGACAGCATGAACTTACCCAGCAGCTCTAAAAGCTCACAACATTGGAACAGCGCCCTCACCTGGTCCAAACATCTTGGTGCACTGGCTGGCTCTCTGAGGACACTGTCCGTTGTAGCAGAATCCTTGTCCGTTGTCACATGGTGCACCGTTCACCGTGAACACATCTTCTGGACAGATGGCGCTCACACCGTCACAGTATTCAGCCAGATCACACTCATCCTTTGTGCTCCTGCACTCGTGAGAGC
This sequence comes from Mugilogobius chulae, assembly GCA_038363315.1. Classification (NCBI taxonomy): domain Eukaryota; kingdom Metazoa; phylum Chordata; class Actinopteri; order Gobiiformes; family Gobiidae; genus Mugilogobius; species Mugilogobius chulae. Next base: position 1,396,805 of record CM076397.1, read on the forward strand.
GGCCCAGGATCTGAGGCACCACACACTCATGTAAGTACTGTGTATTAGTCCTAATATATTTGTTTATGACAGTAATAATAATTTAGTACTGACCTTACAGTCGTCACAGCACTCTCCGTCTGCACACTGAGAGCCTTCACTGAACATACAGGTGGAGGCGTTACAGCAGCGGTTTGTGCACTCCTGTCACAACACAACAGACCTGTAAACTTACTCAGACTACCTTTTCTAACCCCAACCCTATACTAACCATGTTAATAAGTGGAGAATAAATGTTGAAAAAATCTTTAATTCTAGCCACATGAAGCACCTGGCTGTCTAGCTTAATCATTTTTCTCTATTTAGGATCTTACAACAATGCAGGCCTTCTGTTTGTGGTCTTCCGTTGCATCTTTTACAATGCGACTCTTCTAGTTTAGCCTTTCAGTAGCTGCAAATCATAATTTGCGTTATACGGACACTGCTGGGCTGACTGTTGGGCTGGCTTAGCCACTTGGACTATGAACTTAACTGAGAGTGATAATGTGAACAAATGGACTTGTAATCGAAATGAAGAAGTGAACGAAAAACAGAACTGTAAAACTAAGAACTGAAAGATAATTGAACTGAACAACAGAAGTGAAACTACTTTAAACCTAAATAAATTCTGTAAATTATTTTTTTAAGCCTTTGTGTCAGTGAAAAACCTGTGTAGTAGGTTTTTATTTTCCTGGTTTATGTGGATGGTGTTTTGCTGTTTTTTTGTTCCTTTTTTTATTAATTACCGCTTAATTTATTGAATTCATCTTTTCCTTTCTCAAACCGCCACATATGCAAATGTTCTCTCTTAGGCAGCCAACATAATTTCATAATTATACCATATCACATACCTATCTCTATAAAGAATAGCTATAACACTTCTCAGTGTAATCATGCAGATGCGTTTAGATCTTAGTATCAGGTTAAAAAGTAAAAGACCAACCTTTTAAAAGTGAAATACAATGTAAGCTGTAAGGTTAGAAATGTCTACTGTATATAGGGGTGTCCCAGGGCAGAAAAGGCTGAGAAACTCTGGTTTAGGCAAAGATGGAGTCAAGCAGGAGGAAAGTTACACAGTGGACGTTTAGCTGATCAAACTTGCTGTTCTTACTTTGACAGAGCCGCAGTCCACACTGTTCTCCTTCTTCCAGAAAACCGTTCCCACAGACGGCAAACTGCTGGCGCTGAGAAACCAGTGTCTGGAAATCCGGTTTATTCAGGAGACAGTGCACACTCTTGTCCAGCAAAAACTTTTCGTAAAAAGAGCGACTGCAGCTGCTGAAGGTCCGAGGAAGACTCTCGGAACTGCACACAACAGAGCACTTTTTACATCACAAATATATACTTTAATCTGCGTATGATTGGGTTTGATCTCACTAAAACATTGTTCTGCCAAAACAACATAGCAACAGTGAAAACGGGACAATAAAACAGACAAAGGAATTTTATGAATTATGGACATTGACAGGACAAACGAGAGAAATCCCTGGACTAAACTTGTAAATATGAGGGATTTTTCTCCTTTGTGGAGCCACAGGGTAAGTCCCAGTCACACATGTTCTGTGTTTTTTTTTACAATTCTGCTGTTTTTGAGTAGAATAAGTCAGGGGTCCCAACCACCGGTCCGGGGCCCAAACCGGTCCGCGGGCCATCTACTACCTGCCCTCAAAGGATTTTTTAATATTTATTTTATTGCTATTTTATAGTCTATCACTACTTCCTTGTCCTTTAATATGACATATAGTGCCACTTAATCTAATAAACAGCAAATTCAAGCAATAAGTAGCTAAAAATATACACAATAAATGTTTTTTTTTGCATTTTACATTGTTGTTATCGGCGCTACCCAACCTCGACCGGTCCCTGGAAAAGAAATTTGTGACTGTACCGGTCCTTACAAGAAAAAAGGTTGGGAACTACTGGAATAAGTTATTAACTCAGAAGTTAATCACTTATTCTATATTTGGGCGACACGGTGGTGCAGTGGTTAGCGCTCTGGCCTCATAGCAAGAAGGTTCTGGGTTCAACTCCTAGTCGACCCGGGGCCTTTATGTGGCGTTTGAATGTTCTCCCCATGTTTGCGTAGGTTTCCTCCTACCACTAAAAACATGTTCATTAATGCCTCCCCTGACCCTTTCCCCCTGCAAAAGAGATTCTGAATCTCAGTGAGACTTGGCTAAATAATTAAAAGTAATTAAGTCTGATCATAATGAAAGCACTGGTTGTTTTGAGCCACTGTCTCTTTGCTCTTCACATTTTGGGCGCACATAGACGTCCGTCACGTCGCCTCAACAGCCCTCCGTATAGGTCTGGCATTGAAATCGTTCGCACCATTAGCCTTTTGGCTTAGACTGCCTCCTCTACTTGGCTTGGGATAAAGCCGAAGAAAATGTATGGCTGATGTACTGTACATACTTGATGGAGGGTTCCATGATGCAGCTGTCCCCAGAGCACTCACAGGCGCTGGTGTCGTGGGACATGCCCAGGTTATGGCCCAGCTCATGAGCTAGAGTGGCCCCGATGGCAGCGCTGGGGTCAGTGTAGTCCTGCAGAGACACAGCTCACAGTCAAACATGTGGAACTGAAAGAACCGAGAACAGCTCATTACCTGCACCACGCCCACTGAATATCCTGTACACAGAGCTCCCACATACGCCAGCCCCACTGTGTCTCCGTCAAAGTCGATCCCACTGCAGAACACACAGAAAGAGAAAAGTCTGTGCACAAAAGCCAGGCGAGAGTCACAGTTCTGGATGAACGACTGACCTGATGAGATGAGCGCTGTCGTGTTTCTTGTTGAGCAGGTTGTTGTTCCTCCAGTTCTTGAAGTTATTTAAGCTTTTCTCCGAGTCTGAAGTGATCACAATTTTATCGCTGTCAGTCCAAATCTCCAGCCCCACCAAAGTCACGACGGTCTGCAGCGGTTTGTACACCTCGGAACAACAAAACAAAGTCATTAGTGAAGAGAAGAAGTTGAGAAAAACTACAATCTGTGCTGAAGTATAAGTGAGTTATTTATAAGAAGACCTGTCTGATTTATGCACCGCTTAGAAAACATGAAAATCTGAATCCAAAATCATCAAATAAAATGTATTTCCAAGCTGAAAATTTCCTCAGAACGAGTTTCGCTGTGGCTCAGTGTGTTTGGCCTCCATGTGTCTGTTTACATGTGCAACACCTGGACCTGCTCCTGATGAGACACTTGCCTGACCAGCCAGTCCCTACACGCTTTGACAGACACTGTACAAAGACGTAAGGGTCTGGGATCAGAGCGCCGGGGTTCAATTTCGAGGACGGACTTCCCGAGCGCGGAGTCAACCAATCACAGAAAACCCGGAAATTCCCCCGAAGCAGCGACCGCTAAACTGGTTGTAATAGTAAATATGTAGAGCAAGGATTTTTTCAATGGAGCAGTGACCTATTTGAAGGCTCTGTGATTGGATCGTCCTAACTTTGGACGACGAAATCGTTGGCTATCTCTTCAGTTTCAGACCCTTCTGCATTCAAACAGAATGACAGGCTGACTGGTCAGGCAAATGAGACACGGCCATGTTCTCCTGAGAATCTCCTCCTGGATCAGAGAACAGTCAGCTCTACCGACAGCGACTGGAGTTGTGTTGGTGTGAAAGACCCTTTTGTATGGTTGTTGTGAGTTCTATTCTCTTGGCAGCTGGTCCCTGATATTTCTGAGTGTCCACAGCATATTGGACACCGCACAAAGAACTGTGGTGCCTCCTTAGCAAACTAAACATGCTGACCCAGGGCATTCTTAACTCGCTGTAAGTCTGCATGTCCGACAGCAGGTCCTGACACGCTGTGGTTTCACCAGACCTCTTGACTTCCTCCACTCTACACCTGTTTGGCTGCAGGTGGAGTGTGTTTGTGGGATAATGTTAATTCGCCTCTGCGTTAGAAAGAGGGTGAGTGTGCTGTCCAAAACTTAAGAACTAAGAAGCCCCATCTCTTTGTTATAAAATCTAACTGTAACTAAAAGCAGAAGCATCTCAATTTAAGTAATAATTTAAATAATATGGACAAGTGTACAGGGAGAAGTGATTTCTCAAAAACGTACAAGTCAGTCCAAAAAGAACTGTGAGTAAACTAATGATGAGAGACTTCGTTATAACACGGTTAAAACTCACCATGCTGACAAAGTTGACCACTTTTAACATCCTCGTCCTCAGTTTTGAAATGTCTTTGCCCATCCTCAAGTACTGCAACAAAAATACAGATAAAACTGTTGCAAGAGAGATAATGACCAGAATAATGAACAAGATATTTATTACAACATAAACAAGTTTAATTTGGACAATAATCTGTGGTTTGACATGTTCGAGATGGAGATGTGTTCATGCACAACAGTTAATCTGGACCATTGTTGGAGTTTGTAATGTTCAAGTGGAAAGTTTAGCCAAACAGCCATGAATCTGTTTAAATATCTGGATAGACCTTTTCTATCTTAATCCCGTCTCAAGTTGTAGTTGTCCACCTCCTCCTTACCTCTCTGTTATCTGCCACAAGGTAAAGCTCCACAAACTTCTGATCAAATACGATAGACTGTCCCTGCAAACGCAGGATTACAGTTTATTTATTTTTTACATTTAATAGAATATTAAAGCTTTTGATAGAATATTAAATGTACTGACAAAGGATCTCCTGCTGCTGAGCGGCTCCATGTTCGTGGCCCAGTCGTAGCTTTTGACTCCACACATGGCTGGAGCTTCAGGGATCCGGACCACAGCGTGATCTCCCTCAGGGTCAGAAGACACGAGCGGCTGGATCACAAACCTCTGCTTTGACGTCTGGAAGTATCCTCTGAAAACAGCAGGACACAAATATTAAAGATGACATCAACTATGAACCTAGTGTAACCGGTGTAGGCCCACACGAGGGACCAGTATGGAGAAGTGTGTGGTGGTATGGGATAAACTCACTCCCCTCAGGTATAAGAGGCCACAAACAGACTGAGCTAAGGGGAGCGTTCCCTTTAGCTCAACGTGTTTGTCGGTCGCCTGCGGAACGAAAGATCCTGGTTCGACTCCCGCTCAGGACGGTACTAACCACTATCGTCACACTAGTAAACATATTTGAAAAAAGCCTATCTGTCCTAAAGGTAGGACCACACACTCGAAGCCACAGAGTTCTGAGACCAAGACATAACCAAGACCACTAAGACTGGACATGTACAGCTTAAAAACATTAAGCTGTACATGTGCCAACTACATAACGATTTAGTTGTGTAGTTGTTCAAAGCTTGTTCAAAGTTTCAGCCTATTGTCTAGAGATTACAGTTTGTAGCATGTTTGTCATGGTCTGAATTAGAATGCAAGCACTCTTTTTGACCTCCTCACCTGAGTCCGTCACATATACTGATGCTCGCCTCTGACTCACTGTCGCCCACGATCTTTCCTCGGTAGTAGCAATGATCCTGTCAAAATGATAGAGTCAGAAGCTTTTTTGTATTTTGTCAACAGGTTTACTCACAATATTTTCTGGTGTCGTTGTGACAGCGGTGCCATTTTCAAGGTAATGAGTCTCACTGTAGTTTTTGGTGAGCAATTCACTGCAATAAATAAATAAATAAATAAATTATTAAATAAATAAATACATAAATATTTAAAGAACTTTGTATTGCAAAGAAAACTCTCTGTAAACACTGATGCTGCTGTTTGTGTTTTAATAATTTTCTGGGGGAGGACCTTCAGACCCCCATTTAAGGTCTTATACTCTTTTCTGCAAATTTCTGCTTTTTGAAGAGGCATTTTTAATACTTTTAAAATGTTGAATTACTAGGATTGCTTCAGTTTGATGCTGGTAAAATAAAAATATATAAATAAATGAGGTGCAGCATCATGTCACTAGAAATATCTTTGGTTACTGTCATGAGACACAGCCAGACATTTTGGCGGTAAAATCACAAACAATGAATGGGACTAGTAGATGTAGATATTTCAACACCATATACAAAGAATACAATTTGATTTAGTGATTTAGCTCAGTGACTCACTTATTCCTCTCCAGGTCCATCTCCACTGGTTGTCCTCCCACTGTCAGAGCGTATTTAACCTTCTGTGGTCTGTAGTTCTGAGGAAATATATACATCTTCAGAACTCATTTTAGTTTGGTTTCATCTTCAGTAAATCCTACTGTTCAAGTCCTGACCAGGAAGTACCATCACATTAGTCCTGGGCTTAGGTTTCTGCACTGGTTCTGATTCTGTTTTAAAGTCTATTCTGAGACTTTAAAACACCTCTGCTTGTGTTTAAGTCTCTCCAAGCACCAAAGTACAAAGTATTCTGGTGCTAGTCAAAGCACCAGAAAAGGGATCGGCCTCCTGTTGCCAGAGGAAGGGCTCTAAACACGGACCGGCCTCAAAGTCGGGACTAAACATAAGAAGACAGCATTTCAGTTTTATGCTGCAAGAATCACAGCAGAATGTGCTCTTGCCTCATAGCAAGAAGGTCCTTGGTTCAATTCCCAGTTGGTACAAAAGTTTTGCTCTGACTGGGCTCAAAACACGTTTTATCTGCACTGCAAAATCCACTTTTTTATTAATGTTCCAACATTGCTGCCTCATCAAAACACAGCTGAAGTTTTATTTGAGATCTTTTTCGTTCTCTTCTTCAGAAAACACTGTGCATCACATCGGTGATCTTCTGCTCTGTTTTTAAGTCCATGAATTATTTAAACTAATTTTGAGCGTTTCTGTAGAATTAGCATATCAGGCAAGATAGCTTTGACCTTTGCTCCGTTGTCATTTCCTCTATCATGTGTGCTTTACTTTACTTGACTTTTTATTGGTTCTGGTGCCTGGATTCCAAAGTGGAAGAGCTCAGGAGATGCTTTAATAAAGTGTTTTGTATTGTGATTTTGAATGCTCTTTTTCTGCCAGAGAGCACTTTCAGTTACTACAAATTGTGCACAAAATAGTTGATACAGCACAGTTTGTGACAGACTTGTGTCACCTCTGCTTGTCTCTTGTTGATGGAGTGAAGTCTGACCGGTCGCACCACCTCATAGTCGTCTCCAAAGTTCAGACCTGGACCGTGGCTCACTGTGAACACAAACATGTCAGAATGTATCTGTCTGTTAACCAATGTCATGTTAACACGCTAGACCCAATTTTTCTTGTCTTAAAACATTTCACAGTGTTCCCAGGAGTCCTGGAAAACCTGGAAAAGCTGAAAAATAAGTAGTCATGAAAAACTGAGAAAAATAGCAAACTGTCATAGAAAATAAAATGTTGTCGGAGATTATAATGTAGTTTATCATAAAAGAGTAGTGTTAAAACCAACAAACGCTGTGTTACAGATGAGAAGGCAGCAGCACTTTTTTACTTTCTGATGCAATAGATTCAGCCTTATTCATGGAGCAGAGATTATATTTAACCTCCAAACATGAAGAAATACAGTAGTTTTACTTACTCTGACACTTTTGGATCGCTCACAGAAGAAGAAATTTAGTTTTTTTCCTCTAGACTCGCTGCATGTGTCGTTCTCCACAAAGTCTTGGTTCAGTAGGATCGTCTTTTCTTCTTCTTTTTTTTTCATTTTAAAGGTGCACTGCATAACTTTTTGGCCAAAAATTAACTTGAATAAATGCATATTTTTGTCATTTAAATGCCTTTGTTTTAGTAAATAATTTATAAAAATCTGCGTTTTAACTTTCAGCACAAAATAGTCTAGTATTTGGTCTGAAGGAGGGCCTGTTTCTGCAGAAAAAGCTGTTTCTTTAGCTGATTTCTTTTTCATATTTTGGCATAAAATATCTCTATTCAGAAAGTCCCAAAGTATAGTTTTAACTTTCTATTGCTACTGAATAGTGGTGATGACTTTTCACCTCCAGAAAGTTACACAGTACACCTTTAAAGATTAAATATCTGCTCTAAGTTTACTCGACATTGTTGTCAGTTCAAGATGTTTTGCCTGTTATTAGAGATAGACCAATATATCAGCTGATATTTGGATTTTGTTTTGGTATAACGACCATATTGACTATTGGTGTCAGTTTTGGCTGATACCTGATCAGGCAGTTGTTTATGGTGCAGCCGCACTCACAGTGATCAGCTGAGTCTGAGCTGGTTTGGAGAGAAACAATAAGACCTCTTTTATTATTAACATGTCTAAGTTTTTTTCTTGTTCTATGACCTGGGCTGCAGCACAAGCTTTAAAGGGAAACCTGAATATGAGAACAAATGTGGCTAAAACACTAGTACTGCTCATGCTTATTAAAATAAATTGCAAACAAATATATAACTGCTTACAATTTTTTATAAAATTGTCATTGTTTATGTTGTTTTCAAGCCTCTGGCAGCCGCCATTTTGTCCATGCATTCTGGTTGATGACATAAAATAGTGTTTCCATGGTTACTCCCACAATTTCATCTGTGAACAGTTGCCACAAAAAACACCACTGACAGTGTCCAGTTCTTGCCTCTTCCTCTTGATTATCTTCAGTCTCACAAAATTCCACATTATCTTCCTCTATTTGGCTTTGCTCCGGCTCAAACTGAAAAGGTTTAACCCAGGAATTCATGTTGCTTATGGGGCGTTTCCACTAGCCCTGTTAGTATCAGCTCTACTCTACTCGGTTTGGTTGCGTCTCCATTGCTCTTTAGAATGTGGTACTATCTCCAGAGCAACTGCCCACAACAAAATAATATCCATAGCAACACCATGGAAACCATAGTTTCCACCAGCCTCTGGTCAATCAGTAAGTAAGTAAGTAACCTTTATTTGTATTGCGCATTTCACAGTGAGATGAACCCCTCCCCTCCCCACTCAGTGACAGTAAGCTGCCCTGGGGCAACTCAGCAGAGGCGATTCACCTAACACCTGGCGCCTCAACCTCCGACTACCACCAAGTGTTCCCTAACATGCATGTTATCAGTTGGTGGGGAAACCGGAGTGCCCGGAGGAAACCACCCTGACACGGGGAGGAACATGCAAACTCCACACAGAAAGGTCCTGGCCTGAGCAGGAATCGAACCCGCGACCTTCTTGCTGTGAGGCCAGAGCGCTATCCGCTCTGCCACCGTGTCAGTTAGAACAGTTTAGTATCTGCTCGGCCTGGTTAGAACCAAAGCCAAGCAGGTACTAAAAAAGTACCTGGTACTAGATAAAAAAGGCTAGTGGAAACAGAGCCGAGTAGAGCCGAGTAGAGTAGAGCTGATACTAACAGGGCTAGTGGAAACGCCCCATTAGTTACCTGCTACAGGCCTGTTACCTTGACAACACTATTTTATGTCAAAACCACAGCAAAATGGCAGCCTCCATGTAATTTCTTTAAAAAACTATTTTAATAAAACTACCAATACTTCCAAGGTATTTGTCCTGTATTTATATAAGTGATGATATTATAAGTGTTTTAGGATAAACATGTGATTATATCCAGGGTTCGCTTTAATAAGTTCAATATGAACAATCGGAATGTCTGTCATGACGCTATGAAATGATTGTCTCTTGGGCCAGAATACAATTGAGCATCATTACATTGTGTGAAAGAGACTCTCATGTACTGTGGAGAATAATTGTTTAGGTTGAAGGTTTTTTGGTTATATTCTCTCACCCCAGCTCTGCTTTTAGAACTAAAGCAAGAAAATCAGCCTTGAAAATCGGCCTTTGATATTGGCATCGGCTGACAAAAAGAAAAACCCATATAGGTCGATCTCAACAAGAAATTTCCTTGAAAAGAAAGCCGGCCTCCAGGAGCAGCTGATCACAAAAATAGAGCTGACTGAGTTGCGAAATGTCAACAAAAGAGCACACACACCTAAGTCCCCCCTCTGCTGGTGAATCTGAGAAACTGCATCATGTATTTGACTGTAGACAAAGTCATAACGTACATCAGAGATTAAAAGTCCAGAAATAGATGTCATTTGCAGGCTACGGTTGGCTGCGCGACGACAGATATTTATGTCACTGGGAAATAAAGAGTTAAGAATGTGAACACGTCTATGTATTGTTATAAACTGTTAACAATGTAAATTACTGATCTACACTTGTCATAGTTCATCAACAATGCAAAAAAACAAAACATCATACATCTAATTTTCTGTGTTGGAGACTGACCTGAGATGTGCAGTCCGTTCAGAAACACCATCCACAAAAGCATCTGTCCTGCAGCCATTTTCCAGCTTCACACAGACAGTGACCTCCGACCTGCCTCTACGTCTACCTCTGCTTATACTGAAGCAAAGGGGTGGAGATTTAACTTGGACACTCTCTGAGTACAAGAGAAGCCTAAGATTTTGCTTTCTGTTTCTTAGATATAAATTGCATGTGTGACATACTTCCAGTGATATGTCATTATCTTTTATTAAACCTTGCACATATGAGTATGCAAGGTATTTTTTTCAAACTGTGCCAGTAAGGAAGTTGTGCCACTCCTTTAGTTAGTTATGTGATACTAATGAAGGCAGTCATGCAAAGAAGAGAGCCTCATTGTATAAGTATGGAAGCTTGTTGCATTCATTTGAGTTAAAGTAGTTTCTGGACTTTGAGGAAAGTTTCTGTTTTAACCAACCCAGTCTCCGGAGAAAACGTAGAGACACAACGAAATGTACGAGAAGCACGTTTTCACGTCGTTTGTTTGTCAATGTGCTACGAAAAACTAAAATGGAAAATAACCACAAATCTTGGTTACTAAGATATGTATACTAAAACTCAGTTGTCGTAAAGTTTGGATGATTGGACTTTATCATATCATCGGATCTTGATTCAAAGAGAGAGTCCACAGCTGTTTCATAAGTAATCTGAAGGTATGGATGTGATTATGAACAACAGACACAACAATGTGACGAGGAGCCACCTTTACAGCTCAGGTAAACTAAGTCACGTTAAAACAAACCCAAAACACAAGAAACGCACATTTCATGAATGAAGGTTGTCATGTATAATCAGTTGCCAACACCTATTCTTATTAACGTGCCAAGGGCCAGATAAGGGTCGCATTTGGCCCCTGGGACACAGTTTGCCCAGGTCTGTTCTAAATAATGCCAATATGCATATGTTTCCCATTTGCAGGCTTATGTCTGGTGGTGCACCTTATACCTGAGTTAGTCCCTTTTAGTTTTCGTGTAATTTTGCTTCAGACCTGATGCTAGTTACTCATGGTTCAGTCTTTGTTTATTACTGTTTCAAAGCTACTTTGAACAGTTTGCAGTACAATTTAAATCAAACACAGACTATAGCACCAGTCTTTACTGAAACAGATGGATACTTCATACAACCCTACAATTTTGCAACATTGGTCACCTGCGGAAGTACCCGGCCCAGTGACCAGTGTTGAATATCCCTGGCATAATGTAATAAGGACACTACATTCAAAATATGCATGTGGTTCAAACTTCACACACATAACCACACAGTACAGTACAGAGTAAAAGAATGCTAACATGACACAAGGGCAGCAAATTTGTCAAAGGCATGACCCTGGCCTTAGCAAAATTCTAAGTTGATTTTTTCAAAATCTGCCTCAAACCAAGGTTTGTAACTAAAAACACTGAGACATCTCCAAAACTGTAACAATGGAGGCCAATTTTAGAAGTGAAATGTGACAAAAAGGACATAAACAGGACATACTGAGGAGCAAATGTAAAGCAATCATCTTAGGTAAGTTTTGTCCTAGTTTATAACACAAGCTTTCTACTTGCTATGTAACCAAAGCAACCGTTTGCTCTAGTTATTAAAATCATTTGTTAATCCTTCCTCAATTGACTGTAATTCCTTCAACACGACAAACAAGAAATACTGTGCAAATACTTTCTTTTGAAATTCATCTTGAGAACTGAGTGGAGCTGACACCGTTGGCACCGACAACAATGCATTTACAGCACTTTCACTTTCTGTGTCTGTAGTGTGTGTGTGTTTGTTTTTATCACCTTATATGGACAACCACCGGACAGCACACTCTACAAGTGGGAACCTGAATTTTTGTCGGGACAAAAATGCTGGTCCCCACAAAAATGACAAAAATACCCACAAGTAAAAAAAACTGACTTTAAGTGTGTGTCTACACACACTGTGTCTATTTTAACAGAATAGCGCGTTTTAGAGGGGGGATTATTGGAGACACTCAGTCCGCCTCTGAGGCACTCTGCTCTGGTTTTCTGGTAGGGGGGGTCATTGCTCACTCTCATGCCCGGAGAAGAGCACTCATCCCCGGCTAGGTTGGACGGAGGGTCGGCCCCTGTCCTCCGGAGAACCAGACAATTTTCTCACTCGATTTTAAACACTTTAATTCGGCCTGGGGCACTTCTTAGGGGCATGGATGAATGCAGCATGACCTGCTCTTTAACCCTGGGTGGGTCTTAAGCCAGAGCACCGTGTATTTTTGACAGAATAGCTGGTTTTAGAGAGGGGGAATCCTGGGACATCCAGTCCGCCTCTGGTGCACTCTGCTCGGACTGGGCTTTGGGGTTATACACCCCTTGAGTTCCAGAAGAACAGACAGTTTCGGGCTTGATTTTACCTTGTCTAATAAGATGCTTTGCTTGTTTTAGAGGCATGGATGGTGACTCAGATGACCTGTCTGGGTGTACCTCATCGGGCAGCCCTGCTTTTGTTCCTGAATTCAGCGACAGCGATGGGGACAGTGGAGATTCATTTAATTCATTCATGTCAACAGAAAGCAACCTGCCAGGAAATTCAAAAAATAGACCCAGGACACATTCAAAAAGCCCAATCCAACATACCAATGACACCCCTTCAGAACAGCAACAAGTACCAGAAAGTAGCTCATCACCTCCTTGGACAGTCCGACGCCAACGTTCACTGTCAGTGCAGGCAGTAAGTACAAAAGCAGATGGGTCTCGCCAGGACAATAAGAGACAATGGGCCTCATTTATGACACGTTCTTACGAACAAATATGTTCTTAAGGGCTCCTTACGAACATTTTTGGAATTCACAAAATTTGTTCGTAACGGAAAATGTTCGTCTGTAAGAACAAATCCTACGAACACTGAGGAGCACTCGTAAGAACAAAAAATCAGCTGTTTCAGAATTTTATTTCTTATATAGTTCAGTCAAAAATTGTAATTCCTACATTGTAGGTTATGCATTTTTGCAAATTATTGTATATAAAATAATTTTAGAAACGAAAAAAAAAATTCAGTAAAAAAAGCAAAAAATTTCTCTTTTATTGCAGCAGCCTGTCCCAGCCTCAGAGCCTCTGTGCTCTAACCTCCCAGGACTCGAGCTCCGTGTCCCCCCAGGACCAGAGCCCAGAGCCTCTGGAGGATCTGGATACTGAAATGCCAGACGAAACAAATGAAACATCCAACCATCCTTCACTGCAAGCGGTCCAAAGACCGTCACGCAAAAGACCATCACGCACCCCCACTTCAGCTCGCCGGACAGTCGTAAAGAGAACGTGGAACCCAAGAGAGGTCAAAGCCGTGGAAAAGCACTTGATGCACTTCATAAACTCGTGCCGAGTTCTGGGCAAAGCAGACTGTGACAAGTGCCTTCGGCTTGAGAAAGTCGCGCTCAAACGGAGGGATTGGTTAGCAGTGAAATATTATGTAAAGAATCGAATCACAGCTCTTAAAAGAACAGTTTAATAATTATAATTCAATGTATGTTAATAAAGATTTAGTTTTATTCATTTTTGTGTGTCATTATTTCCTAAAAATTCATTCCAACAACCAGTGTACATGGTTGGGTCTCATAACTATCTCTATCCCTGAAATGTCCCAGAAGTTTTTAATGGAAGAAATGTTTTTTGAAGTCAAATTACTGCTAAGGAAATTTAGAGAACCATAACATATTTTTTGGGCTACGGTAGAACCAGCAGAAAGGGACGTTCCCACAAGGCATGTTCTAGTCATGCGTCCCTACAATATGTTAAAGACACGTATGTGTGTGTGTGTGTGTGTGTGTGTGGTGATGCACAGTGTGTGTGACTGCCCCTGTCATTGTGTTATACTTTTTTGATCTGCTAAACTGTGTATATAGAGTTTAAATAGCATTGTCCACTGTTCTGAGTCACTTTTGTGTGTGGCAATTTTAGTGCAAGCTGAGCAGATTATAAAGTTTCAGGTGAAAACAGCCACAAACTGTCTGTGTCAGTGCAAAGGCAAATGTCAGTTCTAGACTCTGTGTGACGTTCACTTAAAACAGAGCGCTACATGCAGACACCTGTTGTCAATCAAATTACAGAGCTCTCCTTTCATTACTTAAGTCTGCCTCTCTCACAGTTGCTCCATTTAAATAAAAAAAGAAACTTTCTAAATTGTGGCCCAATAGAAAAACAAAGAAATAAAACCCATGAAAAGAAATTGTAGAAGGACAGAAAGAAAATGGTGGAAAAACAAACTTCCAAATCGATAATGAACATCTTCTGTACAAACAACAACACAGTTAGAAACAGTTTTCTAAAATAATCTTAAACAATAAAACCAATCCCCGAAATCTTTTTTCAACAGTTGATCACCTTGCAATCACTGATTTTAACAATTTCAGGCTTTTTCATTTTATTTTTTTTAAATGACATAATTATTATTACATCACATTCTCAGTAATGCGAGTGGTGAAATTTTGAATATAACAAGCTACAATTTCAGTAATCTGGTGAACTTTGAGCGTGTCTCAGTTATGGAAAAGTTATTTTGGGAATTATTTTCGGGAATTTTTGTCAACTTGTTTCATGAAGAACTAATGCATGAAGTCATGATGTATTCATGCATGCAGAATGCTGCGCTCTGATTGGCTGTGCTTGGGGTGGTCTTCCAGTTTCACTTTGCTGTTTGTAAAGAAACGACAAAGTGAAACATTTACAAGTTATAATTGCAACCAAAATGAATACATGTCGATATTTATCATGTGTCGAAGGACTTATAAGAGGAAGTTGTCAGAGTTAAAACCTAAATTGTGTTTCAGTGTGAAGTCAGCTACCCCTGTTTTAATGATATTTGAACCAAACATTGTAATTCATCATGACTTATGAAAGTCTTGCATGAACATTATGAGTCATCACACAGTGACATGCAGCACAACCATGTTTCTGTGAACACCTCCTGAGAATATCTCCTGACTGAAAAAGGTGTGAGGCCCAACAAAAAGATGAAGAATAATAGGCCTTTTCCCACTGTAGGAACTTTTTTCAGTTCCTAGTACTTTTTGAGTTCTTGTCCCCATTTTGGGAGCGTTCACACAGAGCAGGAACTATGGACTGGGGTCACATTTTAGGGACTTTTTTAGCTCCTGCTCTGGGGCAGGTACTTTCCAGTCAGACCAGGAACCTTTTGGTGACTCAAGCACATTTTACACTGCTAACTTTGTTTTTAAACATGTTTTACACATTCTCACATTTAGATAAACTTTTCTTATCCTTAAGAAAAATGATTTAATAGCAGTAACTCCCAAAATGTATTTATTTGATTTGTAAATAGTAGCCTATAATACTATTATTATGAATTACAGTGAATCATTTTGTTTTATTGTTAATTCCACTGATTTTTTTAAGCTTTGTACATTATAGTTTTATGTGGAATCGAAAAAAGTCAACTTTTGTTTTCCTAACACCACTTAATGAATTATTTAAATGTTTTAGACTTTACAGATGCTAATGCTAAAGCTAGTTTGACCCACTTTCAGAAACTGCTGCTGTGTGAACACAAACATGGGGACAGGGTAGTTCCTCTCACTAAACAGGGACTGGAGAAATGTAGGGAATAGTTCTTGGTACTTTCATGTGGGAAAACGC
Organism: Mugilogobius chulae; assembly: GCA_038363315.1. Lineage (NCBI taxonomy): Eukaryota > Metazoa > Chordata > Actinopteri > Gobiiformes > Gobiidae > Mugilogobius > Mugilogobius chulae. The sequence continues at coordinate 1,412,529 of CM076397.1, forward strand.
CTATAGTAAGGTAATGGACCTTCTGGAAGAGTTAAGCTAAAACAGCTCTCAGCACCGGAGACTTTATCAAACCAGTCCCTGTGGACCAGACTACACTTCTGTGAGGGAGACTCTGCAGCTCCTTTAGAACAACACTTCACTCTCTTGAACTTCTTTGATTGACATTTGGACTCTGCAGGGAAGGTTCTCACCTCCTACTGGACAGTTTTAGTGTTTCTCTAGTTCAGTATTTGTCTTAATCGTGTCTAAAAAGTAAATCTACTGTTCCCTCAACATTCACAAATCTTCCCAGTTTGTCATTTTAAAAAAGGCAAAAGTCCTTACAGTGAAAGCTCAGCTCTGAGTCTGGATGAGTACTTTATTTTTTAATATCATATTGTGAAGTGTGTTTGACAGGTGCAAGTTCAGGCTCTTCAAAGTTTAAAGAGATACAAATGTCCAGCTCAAATATTTTGGCTCTAAATTTACTAAACTTTTGTCAGCACAATTCCTTGATAATTTTAAAAATATGATCATGATTGTACATCTAACAACTCTGAAAACAAATGTGATGAATCTAATTTGAACTTTTTGGGATGCTTTGTGTAAGACAGTGGAGAGCCTTGATGGAGTTTTTATTAACGTGCATGTTCTTCTTCTTCTGGTGTCCAAGCCAAGGCACTAAAAGTCTCAGACAATAAAGTGAAAACATTTCTTTTTGTACATTTTTATCTCACATTAACACATTCATTAATAATTTCAGTCTTTAAAAACATGACAGTGTTAGACATGTGCAAAATCTCACAAACGGCTCACGACACAAGAAACAATATTTAATCCAAGTATAAAAAAATGTCCGTTCAAATGGCAAAGTAACAGTTCATTCTGCAGTCTCCAGACAACAGTGCAGGTTTTCTCAGGGAGGTGCAGTCTCCAGCTTGGGCCTGCGGGTGCTGCTGTCAGACTTTAGGATTAGGGACTGGTCTCAAAGCCTGGAAAAGAATAAGATTATGATGGGATTTAAGCTGAGACACTGCAATAATTGAGTTGTTTCCACATCAAAGACTTTGGCATTTCTTCACAAACATGTTTCATGCAAAACTCTATTTTATTTCCTTTTAGCAGGTGTAAAGCTAAAGAATAAAGCTGAAAACAAAACATTGTCATACGCGCTTTCATGTCCAAAATGAAAGTGCATTTTCATGATCGCTTTAATAAGTGTTAGCATTAGCCTGTTAGCTAGGGTGACCAGATTGGGATGATCAAAAAGGAGGACACATAGAATAACTACGGAGCGAACACTTTTACTATGTTTTTAAACATATATTTCACTCCATAAAAATAAAACTTATTGAGCTGTTATGTTTAACATTTAATAATTTAAATAAATAATGTTAAACTTCTTAACACCTTTAACACCTGTTATGTTAAAGGTGTACTCTGTAACTTTCTGGGGGTGAACAGTCAATGACACAGTTCAGTAGAAATAGAAAGTTAAACCATGTTATCCTCTGAATGAGGATAAATATGTTTAAAGCCTTCAAAGATTTAGCTAAAGGAACAACTTTTCTATAAAAACAAACAAATAATGTTCATAAAAACTCTTCTGTGCCACAGTTTCATTGAGAAAGTTGTTTTGATTCTGTTAATAAAACATCAATGCAGTTTGTTTAATTATGCTAAACTTGAGTTACTTTGCACACCAGACATTCTGCCTCTGGACAGAAACTGGATATTTTTTCAACAAATCTTCTGTAAATGTAGCTCGTTTTATGTTTTGATTTGTAATGCATGGTGTACGTGAATGCATGCGTGCTGTGGTACAGATTCTGGACCCGAGCCCGGACCTGGGCCGGGTCCGGGTCAAGACTCAGAGCCGCACTGAACACGTGCGCTCCGCAGATGACCGACAGACTGTCAGAGCGAAACCACTGCGGTGAAAGCATAGCCTAGTGTTTGAAGTCGCCAACTCTACGGCGTGAGAAGGGTAGGTGCGTTTGCTGCGCGCCGTGGAGTGAGGAGGGAGATAGATCCATGGGAGGGAGAGAGACAAGCGAGAGAAAGCGCGCACTTCACGTTATGTGCGCGGTGAGAAAAGAGGGAGAGAGAGAAATGTGAGGTAGCGGAGAAAGGCACTCAACGTACGTAGCGCTTGCCCATGTCGCTCTTCCTCTGTGTGATTAATGTTTAAAGGCTTGCAGGTTAAGAAAGGGGCGTTTATTAACAGGCACGAGGATTAAATGACTTCGCTGCCTGACTGACAAATGTAATGGAGAGGGACAATACTGTATGAAAATCCCGGACATTTTATCTAATTTTCATAATTCCTCCCGGTTGTTTTTTTAAGTCTCAAAAGGACGACATGTCCGGGAAAATGAGGACGTCTGGTCACCCTATGTTAGCTGTGTTAGCATTAGTCTGTTAGCTGTGTCTAAACGCTCACCTGTCTGGCAGCTGTGTAGTTCTGTGGTGGTTTGGCTCTGTTTCCAGCAGGAGGCGGTGGAGGCGGCGCTCCTCTGGGCTTCGGTTTTACAGGCTGGGCACAAACAGACAAACAAAACAGTGTTAGCTTTAATCCAAAGTAAAGACTGGTCTTACTCACGTTAGGCTGCACATGATGAAACAATGTGTATTTAATGTGTGTTTGTGACTCTGCATTAAAAAAAAGTTTATCTTTTGCAATGATAGTAAAGTATTTTCTTTATTTGTGAAGTTTTATAAAATTTAAGAGACATCACGTGACAACTCAGTATTCACTAGAACACTAGAAATCCTACAAACTGAACAGGAAGTATTGCTGCGCCACAAAATAGTTCCTCACAACAACAGATTACCCTATTATGAAGGTGGTGTAGGCCTACAGATTAATACACAAATATATAGCCAGTGTCGGCTCTAGCCCTTTTGGCGCCCTTAGCGAGATTTCAAACAGCGCCCCTGATAGATATAAATTGTAGTGGGTTCTCGCCCTCTACTTCCTCTTTCCAAAAGAAATTTTAATTTAAATTATATTTACAAAAAGACCTTTAGTACCATAAGCCCTTAAATACAAATAAATGTCAATAGATTACTTGCAACATACGTCACAAGAAGGTGCCGCCCCGTTTCGGTGAAAACAAAGCCCAGCGTACATTAAAATGAATGGGAGGTTATCGATTGTAAGCTTCAGATACACGTCTAAAAACTACATTTAGTGTTTTGTATCATGTAGTAAAAGACAAACGGAAGGCAAAGGATCAGCGGTTTGACTTTAGACACTTCACAGACAGAACGGTAAACGTTTTAAACTGACCCAATGGACCCAATGCTAATCATAAATGCTTGTATCAGACGTGTGTATTTTCGTATTAAAACACTCGTGGATGCTCACGTTTCATGAGAAATGAGCTGACAATCAAATATAAATAAATAATATATATTAATCCACAAAATGATTTGTCTTTTTTGTGCTATGCTAGCTTGGTATCAAGAAACATACTTTTAACTGTAGCTAAGATTGTGCTTGTTTGTTTTATTCATGTCCCTAATTTATTGTGTTGGATTTTGTTAAGTTACATTTTAAATTGTCCAGTCTTGTGATGTTTTTGGCCATTATTACCACATGAATTGCTATGTAAAACTTTTTTTTATTATTATTCTTGAATCACTTTACATTATAGAAAAGCACCTTCACTAATTGTTGAATACAATTTTTGGCCACAATCCACTTCTGCGGAACAGACCATGTGCAAAAAGTATTGACTAATGTGTGCACTTTTGTGGATTTTACCAAAGTTGGAGAGGCCTGGACCGGTTTCTGAGTGAGATATGGCTTCCTGTGAGTTTGAGCTCTGTGGACACAAACATTACAGATTATTCTTGGAGTCTGAAACGTAGTATTGTAATGGAATTGGGATTAAAACTCACGTAGGTAAGACTGGACCTCGTCGTTTTTTCCAAATAAAAGCCAAGATTCCTGCGATGATCCCGAGAAGAACCAGAAAGACGGCGATGCAGATGCCCACGATCACGCCTGGAGGACACACACAACAGGTCAGCTTTATCGAGCTTCTAACAATATTACATTTATTCTACAGTTCATATAAAAGTACAAACAGCTGTAACTGTAAGAGAATAATCTGACCTGTTGATATGGGTGTGAACTCTCCGTCCTTTGTGTCACAGTTTGGAGGCATCCACCCAGGCTCACACTGACACTGACTCCGGTGGTTACAAACCTACACACCAACGCTTCATTAGAACTCAGAACAGAAGGAATTCAGCTGTACTTAAAGCTGGTGGACTTGATTTTTATGGAAGTTTTTATAAGCACAATTTTCAAATAACTTTTCAGGTTGCAAACATTAAAGTAAACAAAATGAGATTGCATACATACATACTTATTCTTTGAAGACAATCATCCATTTAAACAGCCAATGTTCAATTTAGATTTGCATTTCTAAAACGACTGCTTTGCAAAGTTGACATAAATTTCAAAAACATGTTTGCCAAAATTAACAATTGGCAAATATTACTTTAACAATTTGACAAATCATTTAGCAAATTGAAATCTGAATTTTGTGTGCACTGAATTAAATTGTTCTGATTTAAAACAAATCAAGACAAAGATGGAAAATAACATAGGCCTCAGAGCGGAGCCCTGAGGTACTCCTTTTGCCTGGAGAATCCAGCCTCACCGCTGCACCAGCGGATGAGTCTGGTCGCCCCCCGAGTCAACTGGTTTTTTATACGGCGGAGCAAAGCTCACCTAACAGACAGCGGAGGGAACCAATCAGAGAAGAGCATAAAGGCTTCTACTGCCGTAAGCTGTTGGGATTTCTCTCGCGCTGTCATCTGCCGGTAAGGGCGGTCCCCTTACCGGCTCGAGCCGACTGCACTGCCTTGTAGAGTTTAGATCGGGCCCAAAAAATGCAGCCTGACCCAGCCCGAGCCCGCGCACGTCGTGTTCGAACCCGACCGGGACCCGAGTCAGTCTCTGTGTGTCTGAGCCCGAGCCCGAAGTGAGCCCGCCCCGCCCACTCACTGAACTGTGCATTTTAGTGACAGAAAAAGCTCCTTGGTGTCCCATACGTTACAAAAGCGCTTCCTCCACCGCACATTTCTCCCTCTCTCTCTCTCCCTTATCCTTCTTTTCTCACCGCGTACATATGCGTGCTTTCTCTCTTCCTCCTCACCTTTTCCTGGGTCCGCGTGAATGAAAGTGCCTTCCCTGTCCCTCTTCCTCTTTTACCTGCTCCGCGCTTACACAAGCCTTCTGTCTCTCTCACTCGCTTTATGTCCCCGCGGTGGTTTTGCGCTGTGTTCTGACGAGGCTGTCAATCATCCCGCGGAGCGCACGTGTTCAGTGCGGCTCTGCGTCTTGGCCCGAACCCGACCAGGCCCGACAACTATGTGAGAAATGTGGGCCCGGGCCCGGCCCGAAAGTCGGGCCGGGCTCGGGCTGGGCTTGGGCTCGGGCCCAGAATCTAAACTCTACTGCCTTGACCATCTTGAACACGACTATTGACGCGATGTCTTTTTGGTCATTTAAAACGGCATTTACCGGTGAATGGAACAAACTCTCGGTTTTCCGGTGCGCCATGTTGTTTATCCTTCCGCCGCGCTGCCTAGATCCATGCGCGCTGCGCACAGCAGGGACGTTGTTAGCAAAAACCACGTGACTGAAATAAACGATTTTCATTGCACGGTACGATCTGGATTTCGAAGGAAACGCCCTTGGAGGGGAGGGCGACCAGACTGACATTTTCTCTGTGTAAAAATACAGAGAAATGTTATTCTGGATCCCAGGCAAGTACTCCTTTCAATGCTTTCAGAAAGAAGAAGAATCCCTACAGAAACTGGAAAGACAAACTAAAACTAGCCTAGCCACAGCGTGAAACGGGACTGTTTACTTTTCTAGAAAAAAGGCAGTTTAATAGTTTACAAAAAACAAGTCACAAACGCCAGCTTTAAGGCTTAATTATAAACAAATGGTAAACGAAATGGTCCTCACAGCGTGTCCTGGACATTTGGCCGAGCAGTTGGTGTTTCTGTAGGCTGTTTCCAGGTCGACACACTCATTATCACTGCAAACCTACAAAACAAACAAAGAACATTACTCATACAGAAGTAACAGTGGCATCAGTGTCAAACTGAGATTCTAAAGTAATCACTTGAAGTGGCTCATTATGGTAAAGGCCATTTTAGAAGTTTCACATCACTGCAGATTTACCGAAGTGACAAGTATACGCTACTGTTAAAGCATCTGGTTGGGTGAAAATTAGTTTGGTAATATCGTATCATATCATTGATCTACAAGTCTAGCCCTCTGCCACTTGTCTAGAGTTGAGTTTATTTATGTTATAAGGTAAAAAACTGTAACTCTGATTCAAAAGTGACACATCTCGCAGTACCTTCCCGTCTCCACACACGGTGCCAGTGTCCACTTGTCCAAAATCTTTGGTGAAATCGTCGTAGAAAGTGGCTTTGCAGTCTCCGACCGTAACCATGCGGCCGTAGTTTGGACTGGCGTTCCCACCCTGACAAAACAGCTTTCCACACAAAATGTCTCTGCAGAAGGACAAAGGCAAAGCAAAGTGGTCTAGGCGGTTCCAAGGTTAATCAGTCTAAATCTAAATATGTGCTCTTTGTACTAGCCTACAGTCTATATTTGCGAGAGAGAGAGAGTAGATGTGCTCACTGTTTTTGGCAGGGGATGTACTGGTCGTAGGCTGGTCGTTTGCAGAAGGCGTAGTAACTTCCTCGGGTGTTCTGGTTGTAGCAGCCGGAGCGCGCCTCTGTGGCTCCTGAGAGACAGACAAACACCAGAAAATGAACTGATGGTTTTTATTTAGATTATACACAAGTCCCCGTCATAGAGGAGAAGACATCACAATGTTCTAAATCTCAGCAGTGAACAGGACTGGACAATGATGGATAATTCACTGTTATTCAAAATGTTAGATTATTAAGGGATTTTCTCTAAAAATCATCTTAGATCCAATCATCTGTATTATTTATTGTTGAAAGTCTTGTGATGTCACATGAGCCAATTACAGACTCACATCTGTGTCTGAATTAGACAATATACTACTGACAGCAGGAACTCCAAAAGCTCACAACAGTGAAACAGCGCCCTCACCTGGACCGTACATCTTGGTGCACTGGCTGGCTCTCTGAGGACACTGTCCATTGTAGCAGAATCCTTGTCCGTTGTCACATGGTGCACCGTTCACCGTGAACACATCCTCTGGACAGATGGCGCTCACACCGTCACAGTATTCAGCCAGATCACACTCATCCTTTGTGCTCCTGCACTCGTGAGAGCGGCCCAGGATCTGAAACACCACACACAGTCAGGCTACAGCTGTAGTTTATACACTCGTCTATAAAAGGATATTCAACATTTTTATCCCTATGTTTAGAGACTGGTGGCTTTAGAGACTGGGACTTGACTTGGACTTGTAGTTTGGGACTCATAAAGTCTTTCACACATACTGTAAAGTGTTTTGACACTTTAAGTTCAGTTCTTCTCTGCTCCTCCGTCTCTCCTCTGACACAGCAGCGCCTCCTCACCCGAGCTGGAGCCCTGTGATTGGCTAATGCTCAGCTCTAGATGCAACTCTCATTTGTTTATCTGCTGCATGTCTTGTTTCCAGTGGTGAAACTATGGACAATACATAGTCAGTTATCAAAATCCATTGCCCACATTTATACATTTACCAATCAGTAATATAATTTTACACAACTAGGTGGCATTAACATCTAATCAAATGACCTGTGGTCAACGTGTGTCAATAACATTTACACCTTTTGTTGTAAATTGCCTGAAAAAAGATTTTCTGAGTGACGAATATTCACTAGCTGTGCTGAATTAAACCAGGTTGTACCAGCTTCTTGAACAAATAGTTCAAATCAAATCCATTTATTTTAGTATAGCCCCAAATCACAACAACAGTCGTCTCTGAGGACTTCCCAAGATTATTAATTTTAGCAAACATGAATAATAGGAAATCAAAATAAAACAATACACATTCAATGAAACATTTGATCAAGCAAGTCAAAGCAGATTATTAGTAGAGCAAATGAATGATTGTCCAGAGCATCCCCTGTCCTTAGACCCTTCTTCTCGTCAAGGAAAAACTCAAAAAAACCCTAAGGGAAAAAGAGAAACCTCGAGGAGAACCACAGTCAAGAAGAGATCCACTCCCATGGACGGACAGGCTGTAGATGTAACTAAGACTATAGTTATAGAGTTTATGATTATGGAGCCAGAGTCCATTAGCAGAGGGAAACGACTCGTCTAGCAGGACCAGGACAGGCCAATCCTGGAGAGGGAGGTGGACGGATGTGTTCATGTTTAATGAGTAATAATGTACTGACCTTGCAGTTGTCACAGCACTCTCCGTCTGCACACTGGGAACCTTCACTGAACATACAGGTGGAGGCGTTACAGCAGCGGTTTGTGCACTCCTGTCACAACACAAAACAACACAACATGAGACACAATGGACACTTTGGGAGTGTTCTTACTTGCTGACATCTTGATAAAGAAAAGTCTCAGTTCTTTTCAGCTGAAAGAATCTGGAGCACCTCTGCGTGGAAGATGGTGCATCTGTGAGAACCTTTTATACTTTTAAAGAAACAGTGACAGAGCAGAAACAGAAAAACAATTAGCCATCCTTCATATATATGTTTCAGTAATATGTGTGACGTTGAATGTATTTTTCTTTCATTTATGTGCAAAGCTTCAGATTGACAGCTTTAATTATAAGATTTGTTCCTGTTCGCCTGCAGAGCCTCGCCTTAGCCACAAAACTCACATCAGCCGCTCCATCTGGGCTGCAAATCTTCCTCCAGTTATTCCAAGTATCGATAAGTCATTTAACTCGGCTTGTTCTGTTTCCAAGTACAAAGGAGTGTGTGGTCTGAAAAGTGAGACGAGCAAAGACTTGTCCACAGTTTAAATGAGGAATGTGCTCAGGGACGAGTGTGGAAGAGAAGATGGTTTTTGACAAGACAGAAGGTAATGTTGGAAATAACTCTGCGACTAGTTTACCTGTTTTAATGAGATATATTTATTATTTATTTTGTCCAGCTAATTTGACTTAATTATGAAAAGGGAATTCCACAACCGTTAAATAGAAACCAGTGTAAATATGGGTCAAAATGTACACAGCAGAAGTGGCAAAAGTGCTGAAGTTTATAATCACACAGCCAAAAGTTATTATCTAGTCTCAGTTAAAACAATTAGAATTCAGAATACTCCTCTTAATTTGAGTTATTTTAACCAGATTAGAATGAAAAGGCTCAAATTTGTCGGCACATTGTCAAACATTCCTGATTACAAGAGATTTAAGCTTGAATCACATTGGCCAATGAGTTGAGTCAAAATATCTTTTGTCATTAGCAAATCATTTGGCTTGAAATAAGAACAAATCTATTGAAACAAGGCAAAAACAACTAGAAAAAGGTCATATAATCTACACTCTTATAACAGATGTGTCTGAGGAAGTTGCTTGGATGAGCAACGAAACGTCGGCTGAAAATACTGACTGAATCCAGCAGATCTAGTCTTGTTAGTAAAATAATCAAATAAAGTACAGATACCCAGGGACTGCAGATGGAAAGTAGCAATAGCTAAATCTGGTGCAGATCATCTATTTTTTTTTTATCAAGATTAATGAATTTTGTACATGGTCCCTGACAAATAAAGACTAAACTATACTCCAAAAATTACTTCAAAAATACTTGCTGAGAGGACTGTAAGGGGTCTAACACACCGTACGAGGATTTTGGAGCGGAACGGCAAGCGAAGTGCCTCGCGCAGGCAGGCGCCAGGCTCGTTTCACTTACGCGCCTACCTCTGTAGGTCAGACCTTGCACACAGCACGCCAAAGCGCCGAGCAGCCGCGTGCCCAGAGGCGCAGCCAAAGCCGCGCGCCAATCCAAAATACGCTTCAAGCGTATTTTTTCCGCTCGAGGCTCGCGCAGTGAAGCGGTTTTCAGTCAAATTGCATAAAAAAACTGTCTGTATTGATGCATTTTAATCACACCAGCAGCTCTACAGCCCAGCACACACTGACGAAACATCAAAGGGGAAATCTGACTCGAATTGACAGGGATTTTACACTTCTTTTTTTCCTTTCACAAACTCACGCGTCTGACCTAACCAGCCCATAGAGATGATAAAGACTAACGTATATGACCAACTTTTGTTTAAGTGGAGTTGTTCTATGAGCTGTGCTCTGCTGTTGACTTCCTCATAGGGAGACACAGAGGCAGCAGCTGCAGTCGCTTCTCGCCCCTCGCTCCCGGTGTGTTATCACTACGCTCTCCGCCAGGCAACTTGCTCGCCGAGGGCGCACGCCTCTCGCTCACGCGTGCGGTCTGTTTGGGGCGTAAGTAAAGCAAGACAAACCTAACCAGACAAGAAAACATTTTGTTGGATCAAGTATCAGTTTCTATGACAACCAATAATTTTCACAGAACATGAAATTAATGAAAATCAATATGCAGTAGACACAGCTTTTTTTTTTTTTTTTACACAACATAGGTCCAGAGGGACAATGATTAGGTTTAGGAGAACAGGTAAGTTTAGAAGAACGTGTTTCTTCGACCATCAACTCCTCTTATTAATGCTGCTTTGGATTCCTGTACTTTTAGACGCAGTGTCAACTTTGTCCTGGCGCTGCACATTTTCCTTTCTAGTTGTACAAGTTTGCTACAAGTTTTAGATCCAATTCCAACTTCCCCTCATTTATTGTGCAACCAGTTGGTCTAACTCAATTCTTGGCTTGGGAAACACTAATTTGCTTTACAGTTTTTAATTTATATTCACCACAAGGTATACAACAGCATCACGTTTGTCTTTGTCTAATTAGGGCTAGAAATTAGATAACTTTCACAAAGCAGAATTAGAAGTTAAATTATGTTCTAAAATAGGAAATATTAAACACTTGTATGGAAATGAGCCGTGTGGCAGTGTAGGCAGACAGATTGTACAGGATTGTGTAATAAAAGGGACCAATATTTGAATCTCGTTTCAGATGAAGTTCTGTTTTTGTTTATAAAGAGGTTTTATGAGATGTGTCGGTATTTTCACACATCTCTTTTTTTTTGAACCGCCTGGAGGAACAGAAAAAAACAAAGGCATTGTGCAACTGCTAAATAAAGAGTTGAGTGTAAAAGAACAGCTCGCAGATCAGAGCAGGTTTAAACAGGACACAGAAGAACTCATCCTGTCATGTTCAGAGGACTTAACCCTTCTGTCCCGTTAGAAAAGACTGGAGCCTATCCCAGTAACTTTGGGCCTTAGGCGGGGAACACCTTAGACAGTGGCCAACACGTTGCAGGGTCAGACAGACAATCATTCACTCTTTCATTTATTCACTCAGGAAGTTTACAGTGATGCCCAATTAACCTAAACATGCAGTGACACGGGGAGAACATGCAAACTCCACCCAGAGAGATGGTGAGATGTTGATATGGTCCCACCCGGGAGTCGAACCCATGAGCTCAAACCACTCTTCTAGCGTGCAAATACCTAATAAATTCTCATATATTATTTTTACAGACTTTTAAAATAGCTCATTCCTAACCTGGCCAGCCAGATGGTTTATCTCGCGGTATTTGTGAATTCACAAACACTAGATAAACCATCTGGCCTTCGTCCGGCTCGATTGGTTTGAGAGTCCGAAACGGCCGTGGTTCGGCCCACTCACATCACAGCAGCGTGGTTTTGAGGCCCAATCACATTGTAGCAGGGCGGGCTAACACGGGCTGTTAGCTCCCCGGTGCCGCAGCCGAGTCTGATTCAAGCTAAACGAAGACGGCGGCTTCCGTGGATGTACGTGTTTCTGCTGCTTTTGATGCGGTTTAGTAGAAATACAGAGTAATTTCTTTTTGAAAGAAGAGCAGTGTGTGTAACATGTACTTGTTCTATCCCAAGCGGACATACACCATTACGAGTTGTTGCTGTGATTGGCTAGCTCAAATAAGGTACGCCCCACACCCAATCAGCTCGAACTATTTCACTAAACGCCCCGCCTTTTCTCGAACGCTTTCAGCGAGTCAAGTCCCAGATGGATATAGTGAGAACTCAGATAGGAGTTCAACACATATCCATCTGGCATGAGCCAGGTTAGCTCATTCCCAGATGTGGTGAAAATGTGTCTAATTATTCATCTAAAGTGAATATAAACTGGATGGCACAGTGGTTAGCGCTCTGGCCTTATTGACCCTATTTTGTCCCGCCTACTTTTCTAGGACATGCACTTCCTGTTTAGCTGCATTTAACCTGTAGATTTCAGCCGATTGGTTTATTTTAACTGTCATTATATATAATTAAAATTGCCCCACAAGACAGACAAACAAACACGTTAGCTACCTTAACAGAGCTAAACAGGAAGTGCATTTCCAAGCCAAGTGGGCGGGACAAAATAGGGTCAATAGCAGGAATCGAATCGTGAGCTCATCTTTGTGACAATCTGCGTTTTTGATGAAATCGTCACGCCGTGATTTCTTTTTTCTCTAATTGATGCACCATGCAAGTATTTATAGCGATTTTGGGCTTATTTTTTTTAAGTTCCTTTTGGACTGCACTTTTAAGTCATAAAACAAACAAAGCTTTATTAAAATATATCAATTTAAATAACTGAAACATGGAATTTAGCATGTTTTTATGTCTTAAAGTCATTATTAATGGCAAATTCCCCTTATTGAAGGGCTGAGGTTGCTTATTTCTCTCTGAAAATCTGGCAACACTGGTCAGATTTTGAAAGATGGATTTAGCTGTTCAGTGAACTGTGTTTACCTCAAAGAGAATAGGAAAATAAACGGTCTACAAGAATCGTGATAAAATCTAAATCGTCGTCTGACTCCAATAATATCGTGATAATAATTTTTTGCCATATCGCTCAGCCCTAGTCCTGGGTTCAACTCCCGGGCGGCCGGGAGGTCTTTCTATGCGGAGTTTGCATGTTCTTCCTGTGTCTGCACACATTTCCTCCAGGTACTCCGGTTTCCCCTGCCACTAAAAACATATTCAGTATGCCTCTCCTCTACCCTTCCCAGGACTACAGATGGAAATTAGCTGTAGAGCTACGATCTACAAGTACTTTGTGCTTCATGTAATAGAGGTTCTGCAGGTGACATGACATCATTCTAAATGTTCACGCTGAGAGAGTTAATGGAGAGAAAGGACATTTTCTCTTGTAAAAGTTCAATAAACAGCTAAAACAGGAAAAATAAACTACAGTTTGATAACAAATTCAACCCACCACAAGTCTACTGAGCACTGGGTTTGTAACTGACATGTAAAAAGAGAAAATCAAGTCAACAATTGTAGCAAAGCAGATAAACAACAAGACTTTAGCTTCTCACATTTATCATTGAAATTCAAATCACACACAGTTGAACTTATTACCTTTTTCTTCTTAAAAAATATGTTTTTGAGTCAGTTTGTTGCAGTTAAAATGTCCTAAATCATCAACTGTTGTTAGCAGACAAGCCGTTGTCACGACAACAAAGAAATACATTGAACAAATGCCACTCATTCCAAATATTGTCAGTGCATAACCTCTATTGGCTCTGTGCACGGAACTTCAGTTGGTTTGTGTTTGTTCAAAATAGCTAACTTCTGTACATACGACCACTTCCTGTTAGCATTAGCATTTAGACACAAACACGTCTCTTTTAAACACACAAGTGTCTCTGGTGAAATATTCCTCTGATATGTAAAGTCTTTAACATGTTTTCTGTAACTTTCACCACAACTGTCTGATCTAAAGAGGATTTATTTGTTTTAAACTGATGTAGTGAAAACCTCATTGAAAAGCATTGAACAGGAAGTGGTTGTGTGTACAGGATGTAGCTATTTTGAACGTACGCAAGCCAACTGAAGTTCCGAGCACACAGCCAATTGTATATGACATTTGTTTGGACTTTTTGTACAGCCTTGGACATGTAAAAAATCAGCCCCAACTTTGAGGATTTTGTAGTTTTTTAAACACAGGTTGTAAAGAAAACATAGATATATAACGAAATGTCAAAAATGTACAATCAGCACATTTTCACGCCTTTTTTTTTGTTACGTCAATATGCTACAGAAAGCCAAAACGTGGTGCTTGGGATAGGTTAAGATCTACTTGTTGAACTCAAAGACAATGTTGCCACGTGGCTACAAAAAAAAATCGTAGTTATTTTACGTTTTAGCTTTTCGTAACACACTGACATAGAAAAGTTGTGAAAACGTGCTCATCATACGTTTTGGAAATGTCGTATATCTACATTTTCTTCTGAGCCTGTGTTGGAGTGAGGACATGCCGTATCAACTGTTGTCTTACCTCCACAGTGCCACAGTCGCACTGCTCTCCTCGCTCCACAAAGCCGTTCCCGCAGACGGACGGCGACACCACGACTCTGAAGTCCGGCTTGTCCAGCAGACACTCGGGATTACGGCTCAGCTGGTACTTCTCATAGTTAGTCCCACTGCAGCTGCTGAAACTCCGAGGAACGTTGTAACTGCACAGGATTCAAAGAGACGTGGGTTTATTCCATTTAGTAATAAACTATGACATAAGAGCATTACAGTAATTTACAGTTTGTCCACTTGATTTGTTAGTTTGTAATGACTTTGACATATCTTTGTTTCACTAGACTTTAAAACAGAGGTCTCAAACTCAAATGGAGCTGAGGCTGAAATGATCAGAGGCAAATTGATCAAGCATTTTAAAAGATTAGCCTGACTAAGTTATTAGGCTGTACAACCTCCTATGCAACATATAACCTCCATTATATCCACATTCATTATTTTATTGCATTTTACAAAACTGTCTGCTATGTGATGAATAAAAGTAAAGAAAAGTGAGAAAACACGTTCACACAGGAGTGGAATATTTGGCCAAATTGCAGGTAATTTTCTGTATTCTGGTGCATTTGAGAGGTTTTGTAGTCACATCTCAACAATATAAACCTTTATATTTATTTATTTTCCAGTCGGGTCTATGCCAATGTTAGGAAGATCCAATCAAGCTCGGAGATTCTGATACGTGACACTAAACAGTTGGAAGTTGCTTTCAAGCCCCATTCCAAAGCAAGATGGTGAACGTAGCTGATTCAGCTCTTGCTTCGGTTTTGAACAATGAACATATCAATTCCTTAAAACCTCAGCAGCAAACCATGAGACTTCAGACTGAAAAATTCCTCGCACTACTTGTTTACAAAACAACTCTTGTGTGATCGGGTTGGATCTGCTGCACGTGGCAGCGGCGGAAGGAGCTGTGGCTGCGCTAAGCTGCAGTGCATTGTGGGACCTGTAGTTCAAATTGTTACATGTAAGCCAGTATCAATATGTATCTGGAATCATAGGGCTGCATGAAATCATCTCAGGGGTTGCTAGTTTGAGACTCCGGCTTTAAAACATGAAAATGTGCTCAAAGTCACAAGTGGTTATATTTTTTATTCAATGGCCTATATATATGATATGTACAGTATGATATTGTATTTGTAGTCATGATACGTGCATCTCATATAAAGTAAATGTGCAATCAATCAGTCAATTAAGATGACCTCTTTTCTGTTGTAAAAATGCAGCTCAGGAGCAAGTCCAAAAAACAACAACCTGCGACTGTCAATATTCACAAGTGACTTTTCAAAATAAGAAACTGTTGTTCACCTGAGAGAGGGGGCCATGATGCAGCTGCTGCCCTGGCACACGCAGCCGCTGTCGTCGTGGTTCATCCCCAGATTGTGTCCCATCTCGTGAGCCAGAGTCGCCCCCACCGCAATCGCCCGGTCACTATGGTCCTGCAGGAGACACAGACAAGACTTTACCTACTTTACCTAAAGGCGGAGTAGCTGATTTTCACACTGCAAACACGATTTAGGTTTAACTCTGAGAACTTCCTTCCATAATTCTTTCGACATGTCTTTAATATCGACATATTTGCACTTTGGTTGCAATTCAGCTTTTTGACTTCTTTTTACAAACAACAAAGTGACTACAAAAAGTTAGTTACCACAACTTTAACCATAATGGTGAACTGTGCCAAACTGGACTGTCGAACACACCATGGAAGACATTCAAATTGGATTACATTTAAAAGTAAAAACTATGTGTCATGTGTTTTCCACTTTCCAAAGACTCAAAGAGCTTAACGTCAAGTGCCCTAGCCAAGGACACAACAAGAATTAACTCCGGTCATCCCACTGTGGTACCTGGTGTTCCAGCGTTCTCCCATTCAAGTACTAACCAGGCCCTGACTTGCCTAAATTTGGAGATTTCATGAGATCAGTCTTTGACAAACAGGTGTGGTCAGCAGCTTCACTTAAAAACAACAACGATGAAATGCCAGGTGATTAAAGCAGGTTTATAAAGGTCACAGGAGAGCGGGGGATTCTCAAGGGCTTAAAACTGTGCCAAAACAGAAGGATTTACTCATGTTCTTACTAGGTTTTGTCAGGACTGTCTAGAGGATTTTTCTTTTGGGAGAATAGAATACAACGCCTTCTTACTTTGAAGCATAAGCTATCGTGGCCTATATTTCATCCCGAGTGAATAATTATTATAATGAAGTAACTTTACCTGCACCACTCCGACTGAGTGTCCAGAGCAAAGTGTCCCAATGAAGGCCAGTCCAACGGTGGCTCCTTCAAAGTCTATCCCACTGAAAACAAACAAGAAAACAGTCCTTACAACAGTCAGTACTGTTGAGTCCAGTGATTCTCAAACTGGAAAAAGTATTACTTATATTTGGCTCTTCAAGTGCCACCAGTTTAACATTTGGTTTATATTAGGCATAAATTACAGTTAAAACTGGTTTAAAAAGAAACTAAATCAGGTCTAGTATAATAGTAAAGCATACAGTAGATAAGGCAGGATGCTGGCACCAGGGACGTAGCACCAAATTCTGGGCCCCAGGTACAAACTTTGTTCATTGGCCCCTAAAATTATTTTGCCTCTGACCATCTTGTTATTTTCCCCATTCATTTGGGTTTTATTTCCTTCTAGAATATATGTATTTAATTTTTACATTCTACACAAAATGTGTTAAGTGTTGCTATAAGTTTTCCAGGCTTCAGCAGATCAAGTTGAATGCTTTATCGTGCTATTTTTCAAAAGCACAACTGAGAGCACACACTACACGACTTTCCATCTGTGACCACACACTGAGACCACACACTACACAACTTAGACCACACACTACACAACTGAGACCACACACTACACGACTGAGACCACACACTACACAAGTGAGACCACACACTACACAACTGTGACCACACACTACACAACTTAGACCACACACTACACGACTGAGACCACACACTACACAAATGTGACCACACACTACACGACTGAGACCACACACTACACGACTGAGACCACACACTACACAAGTGAGACCACACACTACACAACTGTGACTACACACTACACAAGTGAGACCACACATTACACGACTGTGACCACACACTACACGACTGAGACCACACACTACACACCTGAGACCACACACTACACAACTCTTAAACGTAATAATCTCGAAAGTACAATTCTCATGTCAGACCTGACGAGATGTGCGTTGTCGTGGTTCTTGATTTTGACCAGCTCTGTGTTCCTCCACTTCATGAAGGCGTCCAGGTTTGCTCCGGCCGGAGGAGTGACTGAAATCTGGTCTCCGCTGGACCACACCTCCAGCCCCACCAGAGCCACGAACGTCCGCATGGGTTTGTACGCCTGGAAGCAAAGCAGAAAGTTTTAAATGTCTACAAACATTTCTTCAAAGCCTTTTCATTCTGGATAATATTTATCTTTTTAAAACTGTAGCTGTTTCTTAATCCTTTGGTGCCACAACTCCTTCTAGTACTGGAAGATTAAAAAAGGCTAAAAACAACAGCCATACAATTTAAACAACAACGAAATACAAGCTATCCAAACCAAAAGCGGAAAAACCAAGAACATGCTTCAAAGTGGACAGACCGAGCAGCCAACAGTGAGAAAATGCGCTTAAAATAGGGACAAAGAAAAGCAACTGGAGGAAACAGGTAGAGCCAGTTAGTGCCAAAACCAGATATATTAGAAGACACAATCGAGGTTAGAATGAAGTTAAACACTTTTTTAACTGTGACCATATCTGGATTAAAATTTTTCAGAATATGTAGCTACAATCTTGCATGTTAATAGTTAAATTGTTCTAATGAATGCATTAAAGTAAAATTACATAGGCTCTTGTATTTTTAGCTGATGTTAAATTAATAAAAAAAAAAAATCTTGTAATTTAAATTAATGATAAAAAAAATACATATAAAAATCAATAGGTAGATTTCTGGGCCTTACCTCAACTAAAAGCAGATTGCCAGCTGCAAAAGTGTGAGCACCTCTGGCTTAAAATGTTTACCGTTCTGTGTGTGAAGCGTCTAAAGTCCTTTGCCTTCCTTTTGTCTTTTACTACACGACACAAATCACTGATGGGAGTTTTTAGATGTGTATCTGAAGCTGACTGTTGATAACTTCTCATTCATTTCAATATTCACGTGAGCTTTGCTTTGACCTAAAATGGTGCAGCACCCTTTTGGCAGGACAGGAAGTGATTATAAGTATTCCAAAAATAGGTGGATTTCACATTCTAGAATTATTGGCAGTTATAAGCCAGGTGGAGGGCAAGAGGCAGTTTTTCCTATTAATAACATTGGACTTTGCCATGGAACAATTCAAAAATGATTTAGCTAATTTAAAAAGTGGCGATTTCTAAGATGACTAGACACATTACTGGTTTGCATTGCAAAGATAAACTGCATTTAAACAATATTAATTTTACCTGCCCTCCACCTCATTGAAATAACATTGGCCAGTTTAATGTTGTGATGTCACGTGAAACCAATCTATTCTGGTACATGTGGAGTTTAAAAACACAATGGAGCGTGTTCTGTATTAGCACCTAATGACATCAAAAGATGACTGAGTCTTTTCAGTTCAAGAGAAAAACACAGCCTAAACCAGGGGTCAGAAACCTGCGGCTCGAGAGCCACATGCGGCTCTTTAAAGACATTAGTGTGGCTCTTTGAGTATTGATTTTGAATGAGAAACCAGACTATAAAAAAGTTTATGTACATTCACTATGTGTTTATTAAAAACAAACAAACAGTTGTTTAATGCAGTGTAAAACCTTTTTTTAACTCACGCCACAATTTTTTTCTCGGAAGTTTTTTTCATGGTAGACAGAAAAAAATAACAATTTTATGTTATTACACTAAAAATTTGGAGATCTCGATTGTTGGTTTACATTTTTAGTCAAAAGGGTATCATGGAAACACCAAAATGGCAAATTCTTTGCTGAATCTGATTTCATAAAGTGAACTATTTAAAAGAATCTAAAGCAGGGGTGCCCAAAGTGGGGCCCGGGGGCCAAATTCGGCCCGCCAGATAGTTCAATTTGGCCCGTGAAGGGTTTTTCAGGTTTGTTAGGACTAACTGTTTGGTTCAATTTTGTGTTGAAAAGACTGTCAAATTGTGTGCAATCTATTAAAACATGTTTAAAAAAGATATTTTAATCTTCATCTCGTCTTAAAATGTTTTTTTTTAATGCCGAACAAAATTATGTTTGGCCATTGGAAGTCTTCAATGCAATACATTTTGGCTCACCAAAGAAAAAAGTTTGGGCACCCCTGATCTAAAGAAACACTATTGAACCTATTTTGTCCCGCCTACTTTTCTAGGACGTGCACTTCCTCTTTAGTTGCATTTAGCCTGTAGATTTCAGTCGATGGGTTTATTTTAACTGTCATTATATATAATTAAAATTGGTCCACAAGACAGACAAACAAACACGTTAGCTACCGTAACAGAGCTAAACAGGAAGTGCATTTCCAAGCCAAGTGGGCGGGACAAAATAGGGTCAATAGTGTTATCTGGCACACTGGTTTAGTGTGTGTAAACTTGTTTTTTCATCATTTCAAAATGCATTGACAACTTGAGTTTAACATTCTTTTTCAAAAAATGTACAAAAAGAAATGCTCAGTGAAAAACAATCTGTTTTGACTTGTCATCAAAAAATATCAGTGTTATATTTAGTAAAAAGTGAGTACATTTTTTACTGTCTAAACATTTTTCTTAGACTAAATACAGCTCTTTCTGATTTTGATTTGGTTTGAATTGGGCAAATGTGGCTCTTTGGATTTTTGTGTGAATGCAGCAAAACACAGCTCCAGCCATGATGTCAAATAAAAAAAGCATAACTCATCTCCTTTAATGCTGATGTTTCTCGTGTCTTTTCTCTGACTCACCATATTGACAAAGTTGACCACTTCGAACATCCTCTTTCTCAGCTCGGCCTGGTCTTCTTTCATTTTCATGTACTGGAACAAAAAACCACATCACCACCACTTTACAACTACAGATTACACAGAAACACGCTCACGCCGCCGTCCCATCATGCACTGCTGCTTACCAGTCTGTAATCAGCCACCAGGTACAGCTCCAGGTACTTCTGCTGCTGCACAATGAAGTTCTGAAAACACAAACACACACACGAGTTAAAACAGCAGGAGAGTTTTAGTTTCACTTTTGATTTGATGGAGAGAGAGGAGAAAAAGAGAGGGGGAAAAAGAGGAGAGAAGTGGAAAGAGAGGGAAAAAGAGATAGGGAGGATAAAGGAGAGAGAGAGAAAAGGAGGAAAGAGAGAAGAGAAGCAGAAAGAAAGGGAGAGAGACATAGAGAGGGAGGAGAAACGAGAGAGGAAAAGGGAAAAGAGAGAGAGAGGAGAAAGGGGAGAGAGAGGGGGAGAAAAGAGACGGAAAGAGAGGAGGGGAAGAGAGAGAGGGGAGAAAGGAGAGAGAGGGGGAAAGAGGGAGGAGAAGGAAAAGAGACAGAGAGAGGGGGAGAAAAAGAGAGAGAGCAGGAGAGAGAGAAGAAAAGAGATAGAGAGGCTAAAGGAGAGAGAGAGAAAAGGAGGAAAGAGAGAGAGGGATATAAAAGGAGGAGAAAAGAGAGGAGAAATGAGAGTGAGCGAGAAAGGGAGAGAGATGGAGAGAGGAAAAAGAAAGAGAGGAAAGAGAAAAGGGGAGAGAGAAGAGAGGAGAAAGGAGAGAGAGGGAAAAGGAGGAAAGAGAGAGAAGAGATAAAGAAAGGGAGGGAGAGAGAGAGGGATAGAGAGGGATGAGAAACAAGAGAGAGGAAAAGGGAAAGGAGAGAGAGAGGGAGAAAAGAAGAAAAGAGAGGAGAAAGAGAGAAGGGGAAGAGAGAGGGGAAAGAGGGAGGAGAAGGGAAGGAGGCAGAGAGGGGGGAGAAAAAGAGGGAGAGAGCAGGAGAGAGAGAGGAAGAGAGAGAGGAGAAAAGAGATAGAGAGAAGAAAGGAGAAAGAGAAGAGAAAGAAAAGATAAATGAAGGAAGACAGGGAGAGAGAGAAGAAAGGAGAGAGGGGAGAAGGGAAAGAGAGGGGGAGAAAAAGAGAGGCAAAGAGAGGAGAAAAGCCTCTCTTTCCCTCTTGAGAGAGGGGGGGGTAGAGAGAGAGGGAGAGAGGAAAAAAAAACAGAGGAAAAAAGACAGAGCAGAAATAAGAGGGGGTAAAAAAGAAGGAAAGAGAGAAGGGGAGGAGAAAAAGAGAGTGGGGAGAAAGGAAGGAGACAGAGAGAGAGGGGAGAAAAAGAGGGAGAGAGCAGGAGAGAGAGAGGAGGAAAGAGATAGAGAGGATAAAGCAGAGAGAGGGAAAAGGAGGAAAGAGAGAGAAGAGAAAGAAAAGAGATAGAAAAAAGGAAGAAGACAGAGGGAGAGAGAGAAGAAAAGAGAGAGGAAAAGGGGAAAGGAGAGAGAGGAGAAAGGGAAAAGAGAGGAGGAGAAAAAGAGAGGCAAAGAGAGGAGAAAAGCCTCTCTTTCCCTTGTGAGAGAGGGGGGGGAGGGAGAGAGAGAGAGGAAAAAAGAAAGAGGAGAAAGAGAAAAGTGGAAAATAGACAGGAGAGAAGAGAGAGAGAGAGAGAGAGAGAGAGAGAGAATCGTATGGTAAATACAATGAATGGTATAAAACACACATGTATAAATAAACTTTTCTAACTGGAATCATGCCTCTGTCACAATCCAAACAAACCTGTGTGTCTTATTTTAAATCTATATATTTTTCTGGACCTGCAGTGATGTTGTCGGTTAATTTTAAAACAATTACTTATTTATTTAATTGCATAGCCCCTCGAATGACATCACAGATCTTTCATTCAGAGCAGTGTTTTCTGAGGCTCAGTGGGGAATGAAAAACATCTCTCAGACAGAAAATAATTTACTTTTGATGAGGAAGCAAAGTTAGAACAAGATTCAAAACAAACAAATGTTTCTCGGGCCTTCTGCGGTTACTCACGGCGGATCTGGATCGACTGCGGCCGGTGGGAGGTTCGTAGTTGTCGTCCCAGGTGGTGTTGGTGACTCCGCACACGGCCGGGGTGGAGCGTTCGTCTTCGGAGAAAGGCATCACCGCGTGGTCCCCGTCCGGCTCCGAGCTCAGCAGGGGCTCGATGAGAAACCTCTGCTCTGACGTCCGGAAGTATCCTCTGAGGAAACACACAAGACAGACACCACTAACTGCAACGGAAGCATTTGGAATTAAGAACAGATAAGTCAGTGTTTGTGTGTGCACGCTGAAAATGCCCCACCAGCACCCATAGCCTCTTCTTCTGTGCTTCAGAGAACACAGTTGGATGCAGAGCCGGATCTAACCTTTTGGGGGCCCTAAGCAAAAATCAGCTTCGGGGGCCCTTCAGTCTTTTCTACGAACCTTAATCAGTAAAGCCAAAGCAGCGTTTAAATTGACTTTTTTCATTATAATTTAGAACTACACACAAAGCAACAGACACAAATAAGTTTAAGCTAAATAATATTTCTTATAAGAAAGAGATAATTTAAGATCCTGCCCCAGAAACTTTTGAAAAAAACAAAAAACAGATGCATTTTCCCTAAATTTGGAGTGAGCTGTTTTAGACCAAGAAATCTTTAATTTATGCATAATTTTATCATTAATATCATTGCACCTCTCCTCAAGTTTTACTTGGTGTCCAAGTGGGGCCTCAGCCCTGTCCCTCTCCCTGTGAGCTCCACCTCTGTTCCCTCTTCACACTGACGCTGGAACAGCTGATAACCTGCATCATCGCGCTGGACTTTTTAGACAGAAATACTAAAATCTGAAACTTTTTTGGGACAAACAGCCTCATGTTTTATGTGGCTCTTGAAACAATTCAACATAAATGTGCAGAAATCTGCCGTATTTCACCGAGGTCATTCTCGCGATCTGCAGACGTTTAAGTTGAACAGCTATTTGTGTTCGTAGTTCAACCAATACTCGTCCTATTGACGCAAAATAAAGACTGACTGGGAGGTTATGAGACAGAGAACAAGTATTTGTTGTTCAAACTGTTCCTAGAGTCTTTGATTCTGCGCTCTGTGCTGAGAATGATCAGACACCTGTTTCTGCGTTTGTCAGTCTTAAGCGCAGCACAGGGAAAGAGGCTGTGTCTCTGCCCAACACTGCCGTGTGTCAAGAACAGAAGAGGGGAGGGAGGGTCCATCACTTTTAAGCTTGTAGGATTGGTCAAACAGGGTTTATGTACAATGCAAACCAGAGGGTGAAGCCTACAGGCATGAGGACTGGACTGACATAAACTCAAAAAACTCTCAGCGCTCAGTAGGAGGCGGGGCCCTCCACAGATGCGGGGCCCTATGCAACTTGCGTAGTCTGCGTATAGGAAGGTCCGGCTCTGGTTGGATGACACTTGTCGACGCTTTAATTCATCATCAGGACAAAGACTGCGACGGGTGAACGTTTATACAAATGCTGTGTCGTCGTGTAACTTTTTTATTACTGTGGTAACATCAGACCTTTATGACAGGAAAACGTTTTATAATAAGGCCTTCTAGTTTTAGTTTTTAAATGAAAGTTCAAAGTTCCCTTTATAGCACCATTGGTTTGCATTACAAACAGCACATTTGTAACCCAAATAGACACACCAGTTCTGTGACATTTGCACTAAAATGTTTCCAGTGGCAAAACAAAGTTTGTCTTCATCAAGACAAATCACTTTTCCTGAATTTGTCAAAACTATTACAAGTCTCCATCCCTTTTTATGAAGCAGAAATACTGTGATAAAGTTTGCATTTAAACAGTAACACCACTCTACAGACCTGTTTTGTTTGTCGTAGTCCTACCTGCTTACTCTGTTCATCCTTGTTGTAATGTTAATCCAAACTTCTGAGGTAAACAGAACTGAGGCGATGTTGGACCAGCCCCTCCCCCTCTGCGCGTTACCATGGAGCTACTGTCTAACTTTAAAATACAGGCTATAATAGACTACAATAGAAAGTAGCTGTAGAACTTTTTAATAATAATTTTAAAAAGCTATAATTTGGTATAAAATGACTCATGTAGTGATGTTAAAACAGTAATTGTAAAATAGGCTTAGTGAAACATCAAAATGTATCTACATGTCCCCTTACCATTTTGTTGCTAATTTAATAATGAAAAAATAATTACATTAATTTGTAAATACATACTTCGTTGAAAAAATAGGGCAGACCATTAATAATAAAAGATACTGTATATATCAGCGGTCGCGATAATACAAATACTGGTAGATCTCCGAGCCTTGCCGACTTAAAAAGTAGATCTCGGACTGAAAAAGGTTGCCCACCGCTGCTATAGTGGTTCTACTGCAGCTGCATCTCATGCACCACAGGTTGACTCAAAAATTGTGCCAATGTTGAAACACTTTGTTGCGTAAGCGCTGCCCTACTAATCTACTCATATGGGCTCTTAAGAACCAAAAACACTATGTAACACTATGTAACACTATGTAACACTATGTAATTCTGATAGTTTTTTGTGTCATTTGTGTTTAAATTGTCTTTTCATTTTGGTGTTTTTTGACGTGGAGGGATTCTGTTTTACAACTTAAATTAGGCTACTTTCCATAATTCACCCATTTTTTCTGTCAATTTCTTTGAACACATAGCTGCTGTAAAACTATGACACATATTTACCGCAGAGACAGTCACACCAGACTCAGTCAAAATGAGAAAAATGCAATAATCTGAGACATAGTAGAAGTCTTCAAAGTAGTCATCTGGACAGTGTTTCCGAATCTGATTGAAAATGACTTTCGGATGAGAGTCGAAACGTCTTGATCTTCGGAAACACTGTCCAGATGACTACTTTGAAGACTTCTACTATGGATCACTCCTGGATGAATGAGGGACTACACCGTCTTGTTGCCATAATCTGACACACACGCTTCAGATCTCACCTGAGTCCGTCACACGTGCTGATGCTGGCTGCTGAACCGCTGTCGCCCGCGATCTTTCCCTGGTAATAGCAGTGATCCTGTGATGAAACATACATTTTTTTGTAACTTTGAGTGCGGTCACGACTGGTAATTTGAGGAAGTGAAGCGGTTGGTTCTCACGATATGGTCTGGAGCCCTGGTGACGCGCGTGCCGTCTTTGAGGTAGTGCGTCTCGCTGTAGTCTGTGGTGAGCAGTTCACTGAAGCACAGGAAGAAAGAAAGAAGAAGAAATCAGGTCTGAGAAGAGAAGAGCAGCTTGAATCATAGTTTAATAATAAAACTAATTAGGCAATATTGTAAAAAAAACAACAACTTGTCCTCGATGTAGAGAAGAGTCTTGCTCGCCACTACATCAAGTTATAGGGCCTTTTATTCTCAGAGACAGAAACCAGGAAGTGTGCAGTTAGCAATGACATTGTTTGCTTTGGAAAAATTACAATAGGCTCATTTTGGATCCATCCTGTTGTAGAAATCTTTAATATCTTTAATGCTAATGTTAATTAATTCTCTAAGGTTAATTCATCTAATACATTGACATGTGTAGACAGTCATATTCGAGTGAGTTCAGGATGTCCTGAGATAAACCAGCCTTGAGTCTCTTTGATAATAGTGCTGCTTATGCTTAGATTAGACTGAACTGTTTATGATACGTGAGCAGCTTTAGTGATTAAGTATCTTCATGTCCTGTTTACTGCTCCTTTCTGCCTTTAAACATGTTTGTGACATATTGATGTTGAGAATAGGGACTGATGGGACTCTTAGGGACAGTATCCATCTTATTTCGCCCGCCCACTTTTTCTACCGTTACGCACAGAACTCAGAAACACACTTCCAGTCAGCTCCCCCCTCGTTCATTTCATTGACGTAACCTGCTGAGAAAACTTGCGGCAAAATCATATTTTCAAGTAATAATAATAATACACAACAATACTACATTTTATTTATATAGCGCTTTTCTAGACACTCAAAGACGCTTTAGTAGGTTATTCTTTCCAAATAAGCTATGGTCATGTGCACCAATAAACAAGCAAGGCATATTTTGCGATCAGGGGTGTAGCACAAAATTATGGGCCCCAGGTACAAACTTTAGTGATGGGCCCCTAATACATGATCTTGTATTTTAATGAATGAACTTTTTTTTCTATTCATTTGGGTTTTATTTCCTTCTTGAATATTCATATAAAGCCTATTGACCCTATTTTGTCCCGCCTACTTTTCTAGGACGTGCACTTCCTGTTTAGCTGCATGTAGCCTGTAGATTTCAGTCGATGGGTTTATTTTAACTGTCATTACATTTAATTAAAATTGCCCCACAAGACAGACAAACAAACACGTTAGCTACCTTAACAGAGCTAAACAGGAAGTGCATTTCCAAGCCAAGTGGGCGGGACAAAATAGGGTCAATTGATTTAATTTTTATATTGCACACATAATTGCTGTTGGTGTTTTGGCAGGCAAATTGAATGCTTTTTAATGCTATCTTTCAATATTTATTGCCATAATCAACTACAAAACAAGACATTTGTGTGTGATTTTGTGTCACTCAAATAAAAACAAGAATAACATTAAATGTGTTTTAAACTCACTCTTTTACATTATAGCTAACGTGTCTAAATGATGCCAAAAATACCTTGTGACATTTTAGGCACATTATAATGTTGAAGTTGTGATATTTATTGACAATATTCAAGTTAATATGCATATTTATTGAACTCTTTGCTTAAAATGCAGTATTATAATTTCTAGCGGTTGTATTTGTTAATAATTTAGCCAGTTAATATTCCTCTTTATTCAGCAATTTTCTTTGACCAAAGTCTATTTGCTTTTATAGGAGAGCTCTCTGATATCACAAATAATTACATTTAGAGGAACTATCTATCTCACAAACAAAATGCTTTTAGGGGCCCTTTCCTGCCCTGGGCCCTGAGGAAACTAGCACCATTTACCCCCCCAGTCCGACACCCCTGGCTGCGATAGCCCCATTAGCCACAAATAAACATCAATGGTTGTATTGATCACACACAGGTAATATACACATGCTGTACCTTGTTTGAAAGCTTAGGACCTGTAGAATTCAGTCGCAGTGTTAATTTCAACAATCCATGTATCTAATTGAGATTAGCCTACTAGATAGAGCAGCTACTGCGTTAGCCATTTTCTTCTTGTTTATCTCCTTTATGGATCATCTGAAACACTATTTATTACACCAGCAGCATTTGTGTGATTTAACATCTATGTGTTTGACGTGTATTGCAGACAGCTGATGACAAAATAGGCACAAACTGTGTATAAAAGAGATAAATAAGAAGAAAATAGCTAACGCTGCGCTATCTAGCAGGCTAATAGGGCTTTTTGTGTGCACACTTTTTATAATAAACTTTTATACTTAAATTCAGACAAACTTTCTATGTGTTTTGTTCTTAAAGATGTATTTCAGAAATCCACAACAATCCTGTGGGATAATCTGCTGTGATTGGAAACTTGAAATTATGAAACTTAGGGCTTAAAGGAACCATATGTAAAATGCACAGCTAGTGGCTTTTAAAAGTATTACAATCACAGATGAACTTGGGTTTGCCAGAATCTGAAATGGTCCATTCATTATAGATTTATGCAGCTGACCAATCAGGAACAAGGTTTGCTATGGCTAATAAAAGTCTGACTCTTCATCATGGTTTGTTCCCAAGATTTACTTTTGACTATATTTTAGGCTGTTCATAATGAATAAATGTGACGCTCAGGAGGCAAATGAGCAAAGCAAACGCAAACAACTGGACCTGAAACTGTTTGTTGTTTATGTTTTTAAGACTTTAAGACTCCAGCACATCTCCGTGACTCACTCGTTCCTCTCCAGGTGCATCTCCAGTGGTCGTCCTCTCACCGTCAGAGCGTATTTAACCCTCTGTGGCCTGTGGCTCTGAGGAAACACAAACACACAGTTGCACAAAGGAGACGTTGCCAGTTGTTTTGAGAGAGTTAATAGTCTTGTGTCACCTCTGCTTGTCTTTTGTTGATGGTGTGAAGTCTGACCGGTCGCACCACCTCATAGTCCTCTCCCAAGTTTAAGCTCACTGTGGACAAGACAAAAATAAAGAATGCATCAAAGAATACATTAATAAATTGATTGATGAACATACTAGTTACAGTCAATCTATTTAAACATTTTACACATTTCATTCCAGTTTAGCCCTTTTTTAGAATTAAAATTTACTTCCTGTTCATAAATGGTGACAAGTTTTGTTCATTCACTTATAAAAACAAACACAATTTGAATTGAATATAAAGATATTGAAGATCAACTGTTAACCTCGGATACAATCAAGAGAAAAATAGGTGAATTTTACAATAGCATATCACATAAAGCCAATCATCTTTCCACTTGTTACAAAAGACATGGGTGAAGGACCTAAAGAGAACATATGGTCAACAGTGTGTAAAAATATATATTTTCCATTCACCAGCAATAAAATTAAAGAAGCTAATTTTAATATTTTTATATTTATTTTTAATATTTTTATATTTATTTTTAATTCATATATAAATTCTATCTGACCCCAGTAAAAATGAATAAAATATCCAAAGATATTATGACAAAGTGCCCTCGTTGCAAACTTAAAGGAGACCTATTGTGTGTGTGGGTTTTTTTAATATTTAGTAAGAAACTAGAACATATACAGATCAGTAATTTACCTTTTGTTCATTATAAAACACAAAATTGATCTGAAACAGCTTAAAAATAGAAACAGCTCTATCGACTTCCTGTTCAAAACTGCAGAACTGATAAGCCCCGCCTCTTCATTTTAAATTTAACTGTAAGAAGAAACTGATTTAAAATAACAAATTATTATTGTTGGAAAGTGAATATGGGACCGTTATGAACCACATATGCTTCACTTTGAGTATTAATCTTTTGAAATATATCAAGTACAGAAAGTGGGAGAGGATAGGTGGTAGGGGAGAACAGGGTTTTTGAGCACTTGAGCTCCATCTGAAGAACAATTAATTGACCTTTATTTAACCGGGGAAGTCCCACTGAGATTCAGAATCTCTTTTACAGGGAAGCATGGGGGAAGGGTCAGGGGAGGCATTAATGGATATGTTTTTAGTTGTAGGAGGAAACCTACACAGACACTGGAAGAACATGCAAACTCCACATAGAAAGGCCCCGGGTAGACTGGGAGTTGAACCCAGAACCTTCTTGCTATGAGGCCAGAGCGCTAACAGCTACGCCACTATCAGAATCAGAAAAGATGTTATTGCTATTGTCAGTGAACAAACAATTCACAAACTATGAATTGTGTCGCCGTAAATAATACAAACATGCATGAATCAATTCAAATATAACTTTGAGTAAACTAATGGTGAATGAAGGCCATAATATTATAAAAACTTAGAAAAGTGATTTTGACATTATAGGTCCCTTTAAGGATGGAACGTATACTGTTTTGGGAATGCAACCTTTTTTTGGAATTTTTGGAAATCAATCCACTCCTTCACTCAAACAGTTTTAGAGAAAACATTTGATATGCAGTCTACTACTAAAGCTCTCCAGTGAACGATCTCAGTGTATCAGAGTGAGTCAAACTACTGTATTTCTTCATGTTTGGAGGGTTAAATATAATCTATGCTCCATGAAAGAGACTGAATCTATAAAATCAGCATCAGAAAGTAGAAAAGTGCTGCTGCCTTCTCGTCTGTAACAGCTTTTATTGGTTTAAAGATGAAAAAGAAATGCTTATTGTCTCTCATGCATTTTTGCCCCTGAAGTTTCGCCGGTCTAGATTCAAGCACATATTCAGTAGCACTTGTGTCTTTATCTGGAGTTTACCTACAAATGAAAGTGCTGGCGGTGTTATTTGCCCTTTGGCCTTGATGTCGGCAGATAAGACTCAGATAAGAGTTAACAAGATAAACACCTGCCTGACCTGAAGTCATTTAAAATATTTATTGTTGTTTATTGAGCATGAGTATGATATCAAAAAAGATATATACAAAATATCACAATTCAGCCATCAGAATATATACATATCACATTCAGTGTTCACATGCTCAATGGGAGTGGGAAGAAGTATAAACTTATTTAATCCCCTCCCTTTTTTTCTTTTATTCAACCTACTTTACAGGGATAATTCATTTACTTCCTGTTATTACAAACAAAATACGTATACAAAATAATTGCTATTGTCTAAACAAGACTTTTTATTTTTATATATATATATATATATTTATATAGGTTTATAATACGCCTTCTTCAAACTTGTATTTATCAAGCACATTTTGTTTAAAAGCGCTTTAAATCTACACAGATTAGTACAGTTTTTAATATTATCTTCTAGACTATTCCATAGTCGAGCACCACACACTGACAAACTGAAACTTCTTTTTGTTGTTCTTATTTTGGGTATTTCAAAGTTCCTCTGTCCTCTGAGATTATAGGTTTCTTGTCTATATGTGTAACTTTTTTGAGTTTTGGGTGGCAATAATTTGTTTTGCACTTTAAACATAAATTTTGCAGTCTGCAATTCCACAATGTCATGGAATTTAAGTAATTTTGACCGTATAAACAATATATTGGTATGATCTCTATAGCCTGCTTTATTGATTATTCTTATTGCCTTTTTTTGTAGTATACATATGGGTTGGAGTGAAGTTTTATAGTTATTGCCCCAAATCTCAACACAATATGTTAAATAAGGAAAAAACAATGAATAATATAAAATAATAAGTGCTTCGTGGTCTAATACATATTTAGCTTTGTATAAGATAGATAAGCTTCTAGACAGTTTATTCTGAACATGTCTTATTTGTGATTTCCAGCTAAGTTTATTATCAATAATTATTCCTAAAAATTTATTTTCTGTTACCATTTCAATTTGCTCTCCATCAATTTCTATATTTTGTACACATTTGGGTTTATTTCCAAATACAATTAATCTAGTTTTATCGATATTTAGCGATAGCTTGTTACACCCAAACCAATTCTTTAATTTAATCAACTCTTTTGTCACTTCTTCCAAAACTTACACAAACAAAACAAACAAATATCAAACTGTTCACAATGCAGCTTTTTTGTGCCTGTTCCTGCCGTTCAGATTAACCCAATGAACCGTCCTCTTCGCTCAATAAGAGACTGTGTGCTTCATCTCTCTGTGTTCACTGTAAACATAACCTCTGCTGAACTGAACGCTCCGAGGAAGAAAAGACAATGGTGTGAACATCTCCCTCAGTGTTTTCAAAGTACGATGACATTTTTGAGCTGATATTTAACTGGAGAAAGACTAAAATCTGGTCAGTTTTTCCTGGATAATTTACAAATAAAGTGTCGATACAAGGGGAGACTGGGGCCAATTGTAACACGGGGCAAATGTAACAGAGGCTCTCATTCGTGGCAGAAGTAAACCAGAAGCTTAATCTTGGCACAGAACCTGCTCATTTCATCTCCACCTGCTGTTTGAGCGGAAAGAGTTTTGTGATTTCAGGAAAAAATTTTTGAGCAGTAAAGTTCTACATCACATGACCTCATGTTTTTATTCTGGACACAGATGTGAGTGAGACATGGCTGTCATTTTTATCTGGTTAAACGTGTTACAACTGCCCCTCGGCCATTTTATGAATTCATTTTGGATGGATTTATTTATATTTATGTTTTGTGTCCAAAAAAGTTTGTGTATCATTTGTTTGACTGATTTTTATCAGAGCCTTAATAGTTTTTCAGAATAATTCTCATTTTAGTTCAAGAAAGACAAAAGTAAAGTTAGAGCAGACTGTAAAGTTTTATTATAAAAAGATTACAGTGTTAAGGTTATTTAAATGTGGACAACCTTCCAGTCTGTCAAATGTATTAGCTTTAATAAAGAAAAAAATAAATATTATTATTGTAATTTCATGTGTTACATTTGCCCTCTTGGTGTGTTACATTTGTCCTCATGTTGTGGAGCAGTTGTAACACTTGACTTTCTTGTCTTGAAATGAAAACAGCTTCAAAATAAATCGCTCTAGAGAATCCAAGCCTGTTCACATGTCAAACCAAGATCTGCAGCTTTCATTTTATGTAGTTTTAAGCAGGACTTCAACTAAGATTAAGCTGATATGTCAAATTTGAAAAAAAAAAGTGTCCCCGGTTTCCCCTATACAGTTTTACACAGTGTGAAGTTCTAAAACAATCCCTCAACATGTGTCGTCAAAAGTTTTGTTTCGAGAATGAGAGTCTAAGTGACCACACCAGACTATTATTGATGAGGTGAAGATGCTTTCAATTGTTGCATTGTAGAACTGTAGGAGAATATTATTTCTGACTGGTAAAAACAAGCTAAATGTCTTAATTCTAATCATGTTTATCGTGTTTTATTATAAATGTAGTCTAACCTGTCATACGAACTTCAACCAACTCCATCATCAGACCTAAACTTCCCCATTTCTGTATCTTCAGACCTAAACTTAACAGTAAACCCCAAATAAACTCTCATTCATGCTCTGGTGCCTCTGCAGAGTTTCCTCATAAGCTTCTTTACAAAATGAGTCCGCTGTACTAACAACACTTAACAATTAGAAAACTCAACAGTGACTTCTAACGAGGCTCTGACGTCTCCTAATGTGTTCCATGGGTTTGCACCAGTGACACTCTTTATAACTCGTGATTTATGCGGGCTAATTAGCTAGCCGCTAAAGGCAATAGGAACAATGAGGGATCACTATCAAAACAAACACATCGCCTCAAAGTCATGGAAGTTTAAGCCCAGAGTCTTTCGTATTATAAGCTTCTGTAGAAATCAGCACAAAATAATGCCACACAGTTTACTGTGAGTCTAGTTCTACTTTTTAATTAACACAACTTACACAAAAATCTTAAAGCGAACCCTGGCTATAATCACATGTTTACCCTAAAACACTTCTAATATCATCACTTATATAAATACAGGACAAATACCTTGGAAGTATTTGTAGTTTTATTAAAATAGTAGTTTAAAGAAATACCTGGAGGCTGCCATTTTGCTTTGGGTATGACATTAAATGGTTGTCTGTGTCTTCTGCTGGTTGTCAAGGTAACAGTATAGGGAGCAACTATGGTTGGAGCAACCATGGCAACAACAAAAAGCAACCATTTGACATCATCAACCCAGAATGCATTGCACCTGGACAATATGGCTGCTGCCAGTGGCTCCAAAACAATGACAAAATTATAAAAAATAGTAAGCGGTTATATATTTGTTTGCAGTTTATTTTAGTAAACATGTCCAGAACTAGTATTTAAGCCATATTTATCTTCATAGTCAGGGATCCTTTTAAGCAATGTCATGGTAACGCACCTCCTGTGCTTTTTGGCAAATTACGTCGTCAAACTCATCAAAGGATTTGAGCTCAAAACTTTCCTCTTGTGCACACAATGTTTTTTATCAAGTCTAAAACCCTATAAAATACTACTGCCTTCGCTCTTTTTATTTCAGGTGTTGTAGAACTGCAGATGATTTTTGAAAACAGGAAGATTACAGGGAGTTGCATTTATTTTGTTCTAAATTTTCTGGGTTTCTACTTTTGCAGTTAGACAAAATATATGTCTCTTAATTTCTACCAAACATGGTGAAAAAAAAGTAACTAATTTAGACAATGTATTAATGTGGAAAATGTTGAAATAGTTTAGATACACATTTTGATTTGTAACAGCCTCGAGGTAAACAGGATATTAATCAGCAGGTACAATGTGTGTAAAACTGCTGTGACAAACACTGAGTCAGAGTTACCTGTGCACACAGTCACACCTGAGGGAGGGGCGGAGCTAACTGTCCACACAGTCACACCTGAGGGAGGGGCGGAGCTAACTGTCCACACAGTCACACCTGAGGGAGGGGGCGGAGCTAACTGTCCACACAGTCACACCTGAAGGAGGGGCGGAGCTAACTGTCCATAGAGTCACACCTGAGGGAGGGGCGGAGCTAACTGTCCACACAGTCACACCTGAGGGAGGGGGCGGAGCTAACTGCACACAGTCACACCTGGAGGAGGGGCGGAGCTAACTGTCAAATCTTGTGCCACTTTCGATTTTAGTTTTGACATATTCTTCCCCTTCTGTGGCCAAACCAACTGGCCAAAGCCTGATTCCATCAGATTTCAGAAGCTAAGCATGTTGGGCCTGGGCAGTGCTTGGATGGGAGACTCTGGGGGAATCTCAGGTGCCACAGTGAGACGAGCAGAAGAGAAACTCGTAGTGGTTTTAGGCAAGGCACTTCATCCAGAATGCCTAGTGTGGCTCAGGTGTGTGTGGTCAGAGGTGTAAATTTATTCATTAATTAAGTGTTTTATTTATTTTATTAGACTTGTACTGTGTAACATTGTAAATAAGAATTTGTTCTTAATGTTTTTCCTGGCAAAATAAAGGTAAAAATACCATACTAAAACATTGAATTTAGAGGTGACTAACTGGTTGGACGCTAAGAGACAACATTTTCAGCTTCGTCCTTGAAGAGCCGCATCATAAACCTACTGCCACCACCAGGGGGCGAAATTACTGTACTGAATATTTAATTTTAATCTACAACACAGACCTGTAGATCCATAAGCCCTTTATTACACATTTATGTCAAATAACAAATCTTGGCTTTAGGCGCGTCAGTCAGACTCAGGACTAGCCAGAGAAAACACTGCTGCACACACTTTAGTCAGGGCGGTGTGTAAACTTCTGCTTTATGTCACAGTCTTAAAAAAGCAAAAGCTTTAAAGATTTCTGCGCTACGCTGTTTGTTTGTTTGTTTTTTTTTTTAAGTTTTTTTTTTTTTTTTTTTTTTTTTACTGTACATTTTTTCTTAGTGGGTCAAAGACAGATTTACACAAACTGAAGATCATTATGAAGCTCCAGTTTAACAGAATGTCACTGGGAATTCGAAACGCCTCTAAACATAAATAGACTGTCTATTAAATAGCTCTGGTAAAATAAATAAATAAAATAACTGCTGTGAAGAGAGAGAGAGAGAGAGAGAGAGAGAGAGAGAGAGAAGCCAAAATGAGCCAAAGAGCCACACTCGGATTGGCCAAGAGCCGTATGCGGCTCAGGAGCCTCAGGTTCACCTCCCCTGATATATACAACACATTTACAGCAACAATAATTGATACATTGCAGTATAAAGCAAATATTAATGCACACATATTTGTGTTCTGTTTAAAACCACAAAATGACAGCCT
This sequence comes from Mugilogobius chulae, assembly GCA_038363315.1. Lineage (NCBI taxonomy): Eukaryota > Metazoa > Chordata > Actinopteri > Gobiiformes > Gobiidae > Mugilogobius > Mugilogobius chulae. The sequence continues at coordinate 1,447,977 of CM076397.1, forward strand.
CGTCTCAGCAGTTTGCCCCAGGGCAGCTGTGGCTACAATAGTAACTTCGCACCATTGAGTGTGGAGTGAATGAGAAGTGTCTTTGGGTGTCATGAAAAGCACTATAGAAATCCAATGCATTATGAGCGATATTTTAATATACTGTATTTACAAACTGCTGGATGTATTTTCTGCAGCCACAAGAATGCTACAACATTAACATTCACTGTGTCTGTGCCAGGAGTTTTGAGTCCCAGTCACAGCAGTCATTCAGACAGTGCTTTTTCCACTTGTTTCTACTGTTTCTACTATAACAAAAAAATCCCTGTATACTGCAGAGCTCTAAAATAAAGTCATTTAAATAAAAACGTGTGGAGAACAATTCATTGCTTTGTTACAGTGAAATTTGATAATAAAGAGAAGGAGTTATTTTGAACAGGAAGTAAAAAAAAAAAAAAAAAGATTCGTCTTGATTAATTTTAGAAGAATGAATATATAATGACTTTATAGACAAAAAGTCAGCTCAAAATGAAACTTGCACAAAATCTTGCTGAACAGGAACTAATTACTGTATGTTCTATTTCAAGACTGATGATTCATGAAAAGATAGAAATAAAATAATCATTAGTTTGTTATTGGCTCATTACAGAAACTCCCACTGGTTTAAATGTGTCCTGTGGCTATGAACTTGTGTCGTGTGATTAAGACTCTTGTGGTGACGTCTGGAGTCAGAGTCGTGTCTCATTTCCTTTGAACAAGTCCCTCAGTTCCTTTAAATCAACAGCTGGAAGTACCTGCTGCACAGAATCAGACATCTTCTTTTCAAAGTGACAAAACTTCTGCAGAATCGGATTTTGCTCACATACTATTGACAGGGGTGTCGGACTGGGGGGGTGAACGGTACTAGTTTGCTCGGGGCCCAGGGCAGAAAAGGGCCCTCAAAGGCAGATCATTTTTGCTTGTCAGATAGATGGTTCCTCTAAATGCAATTATTTGTGATATCAGAGTGTTCTGTCATTCCTTAAAATGTAAGCAAATGGACTTAAGATGAATATTAATTGGCCAAATTATTAAAAAATGTAATAGCAAGAAAATATAATATTGCAGATTTCAGTGAACAAACAATCTCATATTCACATGGTTTTGTTATAGAATAGTGTCAATATATCATAACCTCTCAATCCAGCAACATAATGTGTCTAAAATGTTCTTTAAGTATAATTTTGGCATAATTTAGACAATTTATAGCTTAAAACAAGTTCAGAACAGAACAGAACAGAACAGAAAGATTTATTGTCATTGTCACAAAGTACAACGAAATTACGTTTGGAGTGAGCCCCCGGGCCGCTGCACCTTTTGCGCGCCGCCACTCGCTCTTCCATACATGAAATGCAAAGCAAGTATACAACAAATGTAAAAGTCTGTGCTTCCATTTTATTTTTGTCTAAATGCGAGTGAAAAAATCGTGAAAGTTAGTGTTTTAAGGCATTCAATTTGATCTACTGAAGCATGGAAAAATACCCAATAACAACACTAATTATGTGTAGAATGTGTAGAATTAAATAAATAAGCTATATATGAAAATTCTAGAATGAAGAAAAAGAAGAAAAAACCCAAATAAAAAATATATATATATTAACAAAGGGCCAACTAAGTTAAAACAGAAGAATATGGTATAGGGGCCCATGAACAAAGCTTGTACAGAATTCGGTGCTACGCCCCTGCCTGTTGATATACAGCTAAGAGGTCAGATTAATAAAGCGGCACACAGCCTCACATGTCCCAGAAACAAACAAAACTGTGTGTAATTTTACGTACATTTCGATTTGAGGAGAAAACCAGATTGAGTTTAGTCTGATTTCCCTGATCATGTAAACAGTAAACACACTGAGTGACTATAGACACATCCACTTTTGCATTACAACAAAAACCCTTTACAGCCCATTAAACATCTTCTTAAAGTGGTTAAAGATTCAGACTGAATGTGTTCGGCACAAACACGTCTGGATTTTGTGTGAAGCTGAGGATTTACTCTGATGTCTTATCGACTCTAGTTATAAGTTCATAAAAGAACTTTTTCCAACCTAAATTGCACCTTTGCCCTTCTTGTGTCAGTTTTACTTGGACCTTTTTACCTTGTCATGGCTTTTGTGGTTATTTTATAATTTTATAAGTAATGTTTTCTATGTTTGATGAGCACCTGTTGTTACTCTCGTCGATCCAGTAGCACTCACTACTCTTGTTTTTGATCTAAACAGTGCTTCCCAAAGTGAGGGTCGAGAACCCCTGGGGCTCTTTCTCTCTCTCAGTGACAGATAGTGTAACTCTCACCTGAGCCGTGCTGCTCTCCCTCCTCTCTCACCCACCCTCTCTACCCTATCTTTCCTTCCTCTCATTATCTATCTCTCTTCTCTCCCATCCCCTCACACTCACTTCCCTCTCTCTCTTTCTCACTCTCCCTCCTTACACTCTCCATTCACTTTCTCTCTCTCTCCCCCTCTCTTTCCTTCTCCCCCTTTCACTCTCTCCCCTCCTCTCTTGTTATTTCTCTCTCCACCCTCACACTCCCCCTCTCTCTTCTTTCTCTCTTGCTCCCTTAGCCCTCTCCTCCCCTCACACAATCTCCTCTCCTCTTTCTCTCTCTCTTTCTCTCTCCTCTCTCTCTTTTCCTTACACTCTCCATTCACTTTCTCTCCCTTCGGTGATAGACACCATAACTCTCACCTGAGCCGTGCTGCTCTCTCCCCCTGTCTCCCGTTCTCTCTCTCTCTCCTTCTTTCTCTCTCTCTGTCTCTCTCTCTCTCTCTCTGCCCCCTCTCTCTCCTTCTCCCTCTCTCTCAGTGACAGACAGTAGAACTCTGCTTCTCTCTCTCTCTCCCATTTCTCTCTCTCTTCTTCTCTTTCTCTCTCTCCCCTTTCTCTCTCCCCTTCTCTCTCTCTCTACCCCCCTTTCTCCTCTCCCTCTCTGTCCTCTCTCTCTGCCCCCATCTCTCTCTCTCTCTCTCCCCTTTCTCTCTCCCCCCTCTCTCTCTGTGTCCCTCTCTCTATTTCTCTCTCTCTCCTTGTCTCTCTCTCTCCCCTTTCTCTCTCTCCTTCTCTCTCTCTCCCACTCTCTCTCTCTCTCCCCTTTCTCTCTCTCCCCTTTCTCTCTCTCCATCTCTCTACCCCCCCCTTTCTCCCTCTCCCTCTCTCTGCCCCCCTCTCTCTCTCCTTCTCGCTCTCCCCTTTCTCATTCTCCCCTCTCTCTCTCTGTGTCCCTCTCTCTCTCCCCTTTCTCTCTCTCCTTCTCTCTCTCTCCCATTCTCTCTTTCACTCTCTCTCTCAGTGACAGACAGTATAACTCTCACCTGAGCCATGCTTCTCTCTTTCTCTCTCTGTCTCTCTCTCTCTCTCCTTCTCTCTCTGTCTCTCTCTCTCTCTCTCTCTCCCTCTCTCTCAGTGACAGACAGTAGAACTCTGCTTCTCTCTCCCCCCCCCCCTCTCTCTCTTTCTCTCTGTCTCTCTCTCTCCCTCTCTCTGTCCCCCCCCCCCCCCTCTCTCTCTCTCTCTCTCTCAGTGACAGACAGTTTAGAACACTCACCTGAGCCGTGTGTTGAAGTCAGCAGGAGCAGCGTCCACAAAAGCACTGCGTTGGTAAACATTGTTCTCTTCTCTGACACAGGCTGAACCGGAGCTGGGCTTTTTAAACCACACAACCTGCTCCTGCTGCTGCTGCTGGTGATTCTGAAGCCACGCCCACAAACACACACAGGCCACGCCCACCCCGCACGCTTCCTCATTCGGAGCCGGTCCCAACACGCCCCTGTCCGGAGAAAGAATGAAGCAAGACTGAAGAATGCCGCTGTCAAACGAGTCCAAATGTCAGCAGCACAAATGACCCGCTTTACAACCAAATATTTTCACTCTTTCACAGTCAAAGGAGCAAATATTCAGATGATTTTATAATACCAATGCTTAAATGTCACAAGCATTTTACGTATACAAAGTTAGTTTTTTTTAGTGGTGTTAGAATATCATCTGTGTACAGTAATAGGACAGTTTAATGTTAATTTAACTCATGTGTCTCTCTCTTCTAAACCCTCTGCCTTTCTATATTTTTTTGCCTTCTCTCTCCCTCCTCCCTCCCTCCATCTCTCTCTTGATCTCTCCCTCACTCTTTCGTCTCTCTCTCTCCTCTCTTTTCTCTCTGTTTTTTCTCTATCTCTCTCTTAGTTGCTCTCTTCCCTCTCTCTTACTCTTTCTTCTGTCTCTTCATTCTCTCTCTTGTCAACACAGTCTCACAAGAAGGCGTACATATAGACCCATTTACTGTTAGTAAACAAAGATGGCTGCGCGCGCTAACTGGTGCCCTGAGTGGTGCCCAGTCCCAGGCTTTTCAAGCTACGCAGGTGAATTTTCAATAATAAATCGCAAAACGTTCTTTAAAAACTCAATTTAACGAACAGAAAGCGGCTCCAGATCCATGTACAGTTATCTACTGAATGTTAGCATGACGTTAGTAAGTGTCCCGACATTCAGCGACCTGATATTTACTTATATTTGATGGAAAAAACTCATGTGCACAAGAAAAAAGCTTTAATCATACAAATCTCTTAATGAGTTGACGACGTAATTTGCGGAAAAGTACAGGAGGTGAGTTACATGACGTTGCTTAAGAGTTTTGTGCAAGTTGTGTTAATTATTTATCAATTATCAGTGGAGAATTAGACTCACAGTAAACTGCACCTGTGTGGCTTTATTTTGTGCTGATTTCTACAGAAGATTATTGTATAAAAGACTCAGAGGATATACTTACATGACTCTGAGGCGATGTGTTTGTTTTGATAGTGATCCCTCATTTTTTTTAATAGATTTTAGCGGCTAGCTAGTTAGCCGAAAAATCACGAGTTATAATATGTGTCACTGGTGCAAACCCAAGGAACACATTAGGAATGGTCTGAGCTTCATTTGAAGTCATTGTTAAGTTTTCTAACCGTTTAATATCGTTAGTACAGCTTACTCGTTTTGTATTGACCCTATTTTGTCCCGCCCACTTGGCTTGGAAATGCACTTCCTGTTTAGCTCTGTTAAGGTAGCTAACGTGTTTGTTTGTCTGTCTTGTGGGGCAATTTTAATTAAATATAATGACAGTTAAAATAAACCCATCGAATGAAATCTACAGGCTAAATGCAGCTAAACAGGAAGTGCACGTCCTAGAAAAGTAGGCGGGACAAAATAGGGTCAATAGAAACTTATGGGGAAACTCTGCAAAGGGCACCAGTGCGGCTCCGCCCCCAAAATGACGTAGGCTCTGAACGGGTCTATAGCATGACACAAAAATAGCGTATTTTTAGCACGATTCAGTCCTGTTTTGCGTACTTATGTTTTTACGCGTACATATATGGCCCTGATATGAAAGCCACGAGTTTTTGGATGAA
>CM076397.1:1458711-1655640 GCA_038363315.1 Mugilogobius chulae
GTAAGGAAATGAGAGAGGAAGGCAAAGAGTGAGAGAGTAAGGAATGATAGAGATCAAATGAGGAAAGGAAAAGGGAGAGAAGAAGGCGCACGCGTAGACAGTAGGTTGAGGAAAGAGTGAGAGAAAGAGGGGAGTGATAGAGTGAGAGAGATTAATGAGGGAGAAGAGAAAGACAGAGAGGGAGAGGGGAGAGAGGGAAAGAAAATTAGAGAAAGGAGAAAGAAAGAGAGAGAATAAAGGGAAAGAATTGGAGAGAGAGCTGGATGAAGGGAGAAAGAAAGAAAGAAAGAAAGAAGGAAAGAGAGAGGAGAAAAATGGAATGGGGAAGATTGAGAAAGAGGAGAGAGGGAATGGGAAGTGAGCGATAGAAGAGTGATAGAGATCAATGAGGAAAAAAGAGAGAAAGAGGAGGTAGAGAGTGAGAGAAAAAGAGAATGTAGAGGGAGAGAGATAGTGAGAGAAAGAGAGAATGAAGAAGGAGAGAGAGAGGAGAGAGAGAAGAGAGGAGTGAGACAGATCAATGAGGGAGAAAGAGAAAGACAGAGAAAGAAAGTGATAAAAGCAAACAAAAGAGAGAGACTAGAGTAAAGAGAGAGAGAGAGAAAAGAGAAAGACAGAGAGAGAAGGGAGAGAGGGAAAGAGAAATGAGCGAAAGAGAGAGAGAGGAAAGCAACAGGAGAGAGAATAACAACTCACATACACGAGTTGAACCGACATAAAACTTTGAAGCAGAAACTGTAGCTGCCTTTTTGAGTTAAAACAGTTCTATTATTCAGTGTAAGAACTAAAAAAGAGTTAGAGAATAAGGAATGTTAGTCTCATAGAAAGTTTAGTCTCTGTGGTTCAGCTCTCACCTCGTTCCTGTCGTCGTCTCCGCAGCGACAGAGCATCTCCTCTCTCCTCCGTCCCTCACACGAACCCTGCGTTTGGGCTCCGGTCTTGTCCCGACGTGACATTTCCCCTCGCAGGACCACAGCAGCGCCTCAGCAGCAGCAGCAGCAGAAGCAGAGTCACGGTGGTGTCTGAAGACGGGACAATAAGCCCAATGTCTGCCTGCCCCCCTCCGTCCCTCCTCCGTCCCCTTCGTCCCCCGCCGAGCGCTGAGGCCGGCCCGGACACATCAGGGTCAGAGTCAGGGGAGGGGCGGAGCTGAAGTGACCAAAACATGACAGACTGGCTTCCTCGGGCTGGTGTTTGTACAATCGGCTGTGTTCACTGTAGAATGTCAGAGCTCCAGATGATGGACAGGAGACTTTTTTTCTAAACACAAAAAAGGGACGTTATTGTGTTGTTGTTTTTTTGCATTTAGGAATAAGCTATGATTTGCTTTGGTGCTGATGGATTCTGAAAAGTTTATTGTGAAAAGCAGCTTTGACCCTAAAAAGACATTTAAATGTTCATTAACTTTGCGTTTTATTCAGACATTAAAGTATTGTTATTCATGTGATACGAGACGACAAAGCAAATTATAACACAAAATATTGCAAAATGATCTATAGTCTCAGCCTTAATACTGCAGTCACAATGTACAAAGTATTTAATCATATGCTTCCTTTTGCAAGAAAATTGCAAAACTTACATAAACGTAACTGTTAGAGGTGTATGAATGTGAAGTGGCATGTATGCATCTGTATGAATGTATGACCTGAGTATAGTGATTTGTGTGAGTGAGTTTATGTATGTGAACACGTATGTGTTTATCTATAGACATATATACAGTATAAGGCATGATAGGATATGCTTGCAGTGTGGTACCATCTTGCTTTATTTTATGTTTATAGGGTTAGGCATTAATATAAGTGTTGAACTTCTGCCTAAACCCTTTCGGTCTGTAGAATACTGCTTTTTGTTATTCATGTTTTACAATATGTGTTTACTTTGACAATGGCTAATGACCGAAGAATAAATAAACTAAACTAACTAAACTAAACCTTATTAAATTATATGTGTCCCTTGTGTCTCGTTAGAAAAATGTTACTATAGCTCCCTTTTACTAAAATATATATTTTTGATGCTTAAATCTGTTAACCTATTTCTGATCTAACTAAAATTACCATATTAAATAATAATAATTATTATTAAATGTACAAACTTACAAAAAAGCAGATTCCAAGTGGAGGTGAAAATGACACAAAACGTCACATTTTTCATCTAAAACGGGCTCATCAGCCGGCTCTTGGCTGACCCAAGTGAGGCTCTTGGCTGACCCAAGTGAGGCTCTTCGGCTCATTCAGAAACGCCTCCTCACGCTCTCTCTCTTTGGCAAAGCTGCATTCAACTGTCAGTGCAGACAGATAGTTTCTATAAAAACACATTTAAAGACACACTCTCACTGATATTGTGTGAAACTAGAGGTTCATGTTGATCCTCATTGTGTGCAAATCTGCCTTATGTCCACGGAAAAAAGGCCCAAATCGGGCAAAACAGTGCAGCGCAGAAATCTTTATAGTGATGTTTACATCTTTTACTTTTGTATGAATGTGACATAAAACAGAAGTTAAGAAACAGATCTGACCAAAGCTTATGCTGCAGTGCTGCATGTGGACTAAACTGTACCTCTCTGGTAATGATAAAACATAATAATAATAATAAAATAATAATAATAATAATAATAATATATAACATTGTTGAAAGATAAACAATCAAAATCAGTCACGACTTTTGAATTGTTTATCAACAGAATTATTGTAGAAATAATAATAATAATGAATCAAGCTTGGACAAAAATTTTGAGATCTATAACTTCATATTTTGTTGCACAACCTTTTGTGACATCACTGTAATCAAACCATTTGTGTAACGGTTTGATTACAGTGACACAAGGCTGAAGGCTGTCTTCTCCAGACACATGTTTCAGCTCCTTCCACAGATGTTCATGAGGATAGAGCTCTGGGCATTTCTCCTGTTGAAGACCCATGACCTGCGACTCTGACACTTGGCAGCACATTTCTCTTCAAAATAGTCTTGAGGTTTCATTGCAGAGATTCAAGACCCTGTGCCAGATGAAGTAAAGCAGCTCCAGAACATTACTGAGCCTCCTCCATGTTTCACATTTTATTTCAGTGACTATTGTGAGTTTTTCTTTCATAAACAGAGTGGTACCAACTATTTTGTCCATGGTTGTTTCCTAAAGCCTAAATGCCTTGCCTTGGTCTGATCTGGGCGTGGGCCTTCATCATCCAACCCTGGATCAGAAAAGCACTAATATGTAGCTTCTAGCTCCTGGTTCCAAGCTTCTAACTCTCTGGAGGTTGTAACAGGAGTCAACAGTAAAGGCAAGCTGACACTGTGTGATTTTTGACCCATTTTGGGACGATTTTTCACTCGTGCAACAATTTTGGAGATGGGCTTGAGTTTCAGCTCAGTCGTATGTCATGCACAGTGTCGTGTACATGGGGTAGAAGAGATTAACACCTCACGACCAGCTTCTGATCAACAATCGTAGGATTGCAAGAAAATCAAACTTGTTTAAAATCCTGGACGCTCCTTGTGGGAACATTGCAATGTAAAAGCAGAGCCACGATCTCTCACACTGCCCATGCACAAACAGTGTTTGTTGTTAAACACGGGACTTCCAGATTCTTCTTCCTCTCCTCCATCTTTTATGTTGTGCTTCCGGATACAGGAGTCTGACGCAAAAAAGACATGACACTATGTTAAAAAATGTGTTTCAGTCAAAAATGTACTGTAATTTCTGCCCTATTGAGCGCACCTGAATATAAGCCGCACCCACTAGATTTAAGTAGGATGATAAAGTACATATATAGGCCGCACTTGTTAATAGTAAGTCTATGAGAATCTATCATTTTGCTGCATTGTTGTATAAGCCGCAGTGTTTAAAGCTTGAGAAAAAAGTAGCGGCTTATAGCCCAGAAATTACGGTACATATTTCCATAATTCAAAAATGCAAAATTAAAAGTGCAGCCAAAAAAAATGCAGCCTTCCAAATTCCTAAAAGACTGAAAAAGAAGCCCAAAGTCGCTATAAACAAGTGGACTTGTCACCTCTGAAGCTGAGAGAAGTAGGTTGGAGAAATCAGTCTGTGTCTGAACAGACAGAGAAATGTGAAATCGCAATTTCACAAAAAAATCATAAAAAAAGCAGATTGTCACAGAGATGAGCTCATGATTGGATCATTATCACTCTCAGCCTTAATGTCTGGTTCAACACTGAACAAACTGACTCAGTGTTCAGTGTAAATAGATTATGTATTTGTGTTTACATAAGACGGCCAACAGATGTCAGTGTTTCTACAGTTTGACTGAGCGGACTCAGACTGAGGCCAGAGTCTCCTGCTGCACAGACTAAAGACCCACGTGTTCATCTGAGATTAAAATGAAATGATGAAATTAAATTAAATGAAAAAATAGGTTTAAATTGGACTCTCATGGTGAAAAACATAGTGAACATGATTATATTTCAGATTTTCAATATTTTAGGTTTATATTAGCCTTTGTGCACGGAACATCAGTTGGCTTGTTTATACTCAAAATAGCTAACTTCTGTACTTCCTGTTAGCATCACTTTATAAACACACTTTGATGAAGTTTTCTCCTGATTTGTAAAGTCTTTTTCTAGTCTTTTTTTTATTCATTTTAGATTGACGTAGTGAAAACCGCATAGAAATGAACTGAACAGGAAATGTTCATGAGTACAAAATTTAGCTATTTTGAATATAAACAAGCCAGATGAAATTGTCTATTGACTTTTGTTCAGCAAGTATGACATATGTAGAGATAATTCCACATCTGTTACCTAGCAAACACATTGTAAAAAAAAAACCTAAACACAAGAAATGCTCAAGTCATGACTGAAGCAAAAGGTTCATAAATCAAATTGTATCTGACGCCATGTCAGAAAAAAAGTCTGTATAAACAAGCAAGTTACAGCCTCGACTCTCCTCCAGTGAACGTCTGTAACAAACTCTGACATTGTGGGCTGATTTGATATTAACAGATGTCAATATTATTCTGTGTGAATAGAGCTTAAAACAGATGTTAAAAGACTAGACAGGGCAATTTAAAGTGCAAATTTAAAGTGTAAAAAGGAGGACAAAACAAATACTCAAACTACTGACAGTCCTGAGTACCACCAGCGACAGCCCACATCCCACTAATGGTGCACGGACCACAGGATGAGAAACACTGGTCTACATCCTCAAAGTGAACCAGTCTAGGGCCAGAGCCAGTCCAAACATGGTTTTCTAGAGCATCTGTCTGACCCTCCTGCACACACACACAGATGTTAGCCTCTTTGTGAGCGTGGGACGTCCCATTCAGAGCAGAGGACACAGGTCAGATCCATAGTATTGATGCTGTGGGTGAAACAGACTGGATATAACAGACAACATGTAACAAAGGCCGGATATTGTGTCTACTGTAAAAATGTTACACCAGATGCTGTCAACTGCGGTCCGGTTTCGTCCAAAGCTACGCGCATTCACGTAAATTCCCGCGAGAACGCTCGTATAATGAACTGAAAGCCGCACCAGACCGCTGCGGTCTCCGGGAAAAACAGACTTCATGGGGATTCTTTCCGCTGACCCGCGCGGCTCCCGCACTCGCATCCGCACGCCTCGGAGGTCCGTGTACATAGGCGCATTGATTTTAAGCACTTTGTAAGTTCTGCGGGACCCACGCGAGTCCCGACCCGCACCAAACTCACAATCTGTGTACGTTCAGCGTAAGGGTCTGTGTGTAAATTTAAATTATATATATAATTATTTTGCACTCTGGTGGTGGCAATAGGTCTCTTCAAGGATGACAGCTGAACATTTTGACCAGTTGGCCATGTACCCCTGATGTAGACACTTATGACTGTAATAAAAGACAAAGATGGTCTTGATTTGATCTCAATGGAGAGCGGTCTTTCTCTCGTCTCGGTCTTGACCTATAAAAGTCTCAGTCTGGTCTCTGTCTCAGCCCTCAGTGGTCTTTGTCTTGTGACTCTGTGGTTTCGGAAAGCTCTTGGTCTCCATTTGTGGACTTGACTACACTAGTCTACATTTTAGGCATAATGTTCTGTATTTTGTATCTCTAAGCAAATAGTTATTACAGTTTACAATAACATTTTAGATATACAAATGCAATTTTATTACAATTTTGCAGTGCTGCCGCCCTCAATACACACATAACGCAGAACGCGTAGGGCAGTGGTTCCCAACCTTTTCCGTCTCGAGTACCCCCTAATCATGATCTCACGCACGGAGTACCCCCAGTGTCATGTGTTTTTAGGGATATTTAATCTTTACTCGTATATTTTTATGTATAACACTTGCATTTTATTGTTTTAATGTATTTCATGTCAAACAGCTGCCTCCTAACAAGTAAAATGTGCTGCAAACAACATTGTTCACATTACAATACTTGCAATTCTACCTTTCTTTTCAATCTGCAATCATCCCAAGGACCCCCTGGCAGATGGTTGCGTACTCCCTGGGGTCCACGTACCCCTGGTTGGTAAACACTGGCGTAGGGCACCACCTGCAACGCACACAACACGAAATCAAAGACTCTGGAAACCATTTCTAAAATAGGAACCTGTTCTAAAAGGCTATATAAATACACAAATGCACAGATTGATCTATTGTAAAAACATTTGTTAAAGACTGCTGTGGCTGAAAGTTCATTGACCTGACTTTACTTAACATAAATAATTCTGCTTTGAACAGGTGACGACTACATGTTACATTAAATATTTATAAAACATTCAATCCTCTAACTACTGTGTCTCTTCTCAGAAAGTGAACTGGCCTCCTTAAAACGACTTAACAAGAAATCACAAATGTTTCAAGTATTTATGGGTTAAATAGAACTATACTTCAGAATCTGAGAAATGTATAAATAGTGTAATGTTTTAGTTCCAGTAACAGTTTGGCTTGTCATGTCAGTCCATCAGTCTAATCTAAATGCGCTTTACAAAAGGTTTCAGACATAAATGTGCACAGCAGAAATGCACGAGAGTCAATGGAGACACATTTTCTTTTGTAAACGCTCAAAGTTAAGATAAAATAGGGAAAGAAAGTAGAAAGAAAGAAAGTGTGTGAAACCCATAGCAACAACTCTGTTGAATACTGGTTTGTGAAAGCAAAAAAAAGCAGATTAACAAAAAGACTTCTTTCACATTTATCACAGACTTTAGAATCACACATAGTGAAAGTAATTACCTCTTTCTTCCTAAAAAAAATATGTTCTTGGGTCTTTTTGTCGAGGATATAAAAAGGAGTTATGCACTAACGTCTTCCGGTCTCAGATTGGCTCTGTGCTTAACGTTCAAAATACTACATCCTATACAACCATTTCCAGTTCAATACATTTCTATGAGGTTTTCTCTCCATCAGTTTAAAACTAATAAATCCTCTTTAGATCAGACAGTTGTGGTGAATGTTACAGAAAACATGTTAAAGACTTTACATATCAGAGGAATATTTCACCAGAGACACTTGTGTGTTTAAAAAGAGACATGATTGTGTCTAAATGCTAACGCTAACAGGAAGTGGTCGTATGTACAGAAGTTAGCTATTTTGAACGTACACAAGCCAACTGAAGTTCCGTGCACACAGCCAATAGGTGGGTTTCACATTCTAGAATTCTTGGCAGTTATAGCCAGGTGGAGGGCAAGAGGCAGATTTTCCAATTAATAACATTGGACTTTGTCGTGAAAAAATTCAAAAATGATTTAGCTAATTTAAAAAGTGGCTATTTCTAGGATGACTAGACCCATTACTCGTTTGTATTACAAAAATAAATTGCATTTAAACAATCTTCATTTTAGCTGCCCTCCACCTCATTGAAATTACATTGGCCTGTTGAAGGTTGTGATGTCATCTGAAACCCACCTCCTGCTTCAGGACTAGCCCAAAATCCCTCATTTGATGTCCATTGCATTTGTAGTAAAAAAAAAATTGTCACAATGGCAACTACGCCACCGGATGTAGCATCCATCTGACCAGGGGCGTAGCACCAAATTCTGGGCCCCAGGTACAGACTTAGTGATGGGCCCCTAATACATGATCTTGTGTTTTAATTATTTAGTTGTCTCTCGTCATTTTTCTTTTCATTTGGGTTTTATTTCTTTCTAGAACATTCATTTACAGCCAATTGATTTAATTTCTACAATCCACACATACTGTATCGTGGCTTTTTTTATTTTTGCAAGGAAATTAAATGCTTTTTAATGCTACCTTACAAGATTTTTATTGCCATAAACGCTTAAAAAACAAGACATTTATGTCTTTTTGTGTCAAAAATGTTGGAAGTTGGAAGCACTGCCTTCACTCAAATGGAGTTAATCTTAGCTAACTTGTTTTAAGCTAACTTGTTTAAATGATGCCAACATCACACTTTTAAATGTTTTATAATGAAGTTGTGACATTTATGGACGATATTCAAGTTAATATGCACAAATATAAGTGATCATTTGTGCCAAACCCTGGCTATTTGTTCACTGAAAACTGAAAACACTTGCTCATGTTATTATATTTGTAGCTACTGTATTTGTTAAAATTGTACCCAAATAATATTCCTCTTTTTTTCAGCCATTTTCTTTAGCCAAAGTCTGTAGCCACGTTTTATAGGAGAGATGGAGTTCTCTGATATCACAAATAATTACGCTTAGAGGGACAATGTATCTCACAAACAAAATGCTTTTGGGGGCCATTTCCTGTCCTGGGCCCTGGGGAAACTAGCACCATTTACCCCCCCCCAGTCCGACACCCCTGCATCTGAGACTGGAAAACGTTAAAAGTGCATAACCATTATAGTAGTTCTGCAGGTAAAATATCATACATCTCCTGCTTTAAGTCGAGTTAGTGAAGCTCTACACTGTTGCCATGACAACAGAAAATGATTGTTAGCTTGCATTTCGCCACAAAAAAATTTATGAGCAAAACAAAAACTCCAAGGATGAAAATGAGTCTGTAAAAGGCAAAAAAGTAAAATTTCTCCATTTTTTATACATAAAATGATGTCAGAACGGCTGGCACTGAAAGAGTTAATGTTATAATTAAAGTTCAAGACTGAAAATAATTGGGAAGACCAGATAATATTTTACTGCTTTCTCTTCTCGTAACCCAGCTGTGCGGACATTTCATCGGACCAAACATTTACTCTGGACAAGATTTATCCATCTGAAGCGCAGAAGAGATGTGTTGTTTTGCCCATTGGCTTCAGCAGCTGTAAATGAAGCTGGGAACATGAATCTGCCTGAAGGTTTTCGGTCCACACGGCTCTGGCAGCTGTGTGAGAGAAAGAGAGAGAGAGTCACGTGCACCAGCCTCCTTCACTTCTCCTCCTCTTCTTCACTCTGCACATGTTCAGCTCCGGCACAGTGATCAGCAGAATGAAGGTCGCGCTTTCCAGGATCTGCAGGCAATCGGGTGCTCTTTGGATAAGTCCAAGCAATAAAGTAGATGAATAAAAATTTGTTGCAGTTATGTCGGCTGGACAAAAACGAAACTCAAAGATTTGCTGAACATAAATATGCAGTTCGATCAAATAATATGGATTAAACTATATGTGGCAGGGCGAGGAATTTCTAAGTTATATTTTGGGGGTAAATAAAAATAAAATGTCTAAAATAATGTTTTAACCTTAGCTGTAACATAATAAAAGGAAAACAAAAACCAACAACGCCAGCCCAGGAATTCCACCTGGACAGTAAAAGAACATAACTATAACTAAACAAATAAGGAAACACAGGTTCGTTCATTGAGAGAGGCATGTTCCATGATTCACATTTGCTTTTATTTTGTTTAACACAAATGTATTCAGTTGACCTCTGTTGATTGTTCACATTTTCTGAAGTTTCAGTTCTTTCACTACTCCATTCACAGTTCACATTGTCCTTAGTTTAGTTCATCACAATCTTCCACATTCTGTGCACATACAGTATGAACCAGGAGAAGAGACCAGAGGCAACAAGGTGGTGGTTTACGGCGGGCCAAGGGGCCAGTGCCGTTGTTCTGGTACTGTAGAATTAAATTTGATTAGCTACATAGGCTACATTTTTTACAGTATTTAAGTTAGGAGGCCTAGAGAACGTACCCGGACGCACGTGTTGCCCTCGCGCCCAGTCGCTGCGGAGACTCCCAGGCCGCCTGACCCAAGCACGGCAGGAAACCCGGGGACTTCTGACACGTTTCACCCGACTCCCAACCATGGCGTCACCAACCGGCCTGCACCACATAAACTGCCGCGAGAGCCGCAACATGCGAAAGAGGAGCGCCCAACGGCACTAAACGAACACACGATCACTCACTCACTAACATACAATAAATAAGAAATGTGCAAATAAGCAACAAGTCTGTTTACCTGGCCCCTCGAGACGACGCGAGCCAAGACCCAAAACACGGAAGTGAGAGGACGTAAGAAACGTCAGAGCAGCCTTATATAGTGGTGCGCGCCCTCTGCCGGCCAAAGGCGCACATCACTACATATAGCAAAAAACTGAACCATACCAACATAAATGTTCTAAAAGTAATGGTCTTGGAAGTGATCAAAAACAACCCCAGAGGAGAAGATACCCACTGGATTGACACACTTAAAGCTACGATCCACCCTGGCTTTAGTGAAGAAAAAGACTTTTCTCAACGATCAAATAAGTTGCAGGAGCCCGATCTCACAAGAAAGCGCTCATTTACCACGGCATTACGCAACATGTAAATTACGTATAATCAGCTCGAGTTCACGGCTGTTTTGCGTAATTTTTTTCGTGTTTTAGGGTGGTTGAGATGTGTTCTTATTTATGAATATTCCTAATCTTAACCTGCCCCAAACCCCAGACCTAAACTTAAAAGTCCAGATCTGTCCCAGGACGTGTGGTGCTGACGGCAAGTACACAAATACAACAGTAGAAGCCTGATTTCTCTGTATTCTACGCTTCTACGCACCTGCGCCTGTGTCAAGCAACAAAAAAAATAGGTTGGATTCTCTCTCTCGATATTCGCGTGTACAACGCTTGCAAGACGTGACGCTCGCAACACGTGACGCTCGCAACACGCGCCAAGCGCTGACTGTGCGGCCGGTTTCATTGACTTTGCATGTTTACTAAACGATACGCGTGCATCGCGTGGCTTTTTTTAAACGCGCATAGGGTTTGCGTAGCGCTAAATACGCTTGCAGTGTGTTTGAGGTGTTAGTCTAATTCAATTTTATGCTTTGTTCGGATTGAAATTTGTAAAAATCTTGTAGTGACGTGACTTTTGCGTTCTAAACAACTAATCGATTACCAAAATACTCATTATAATCGTTGCAGCCCTACAGTATTTGTAACTTCAGTAGTTTCTCAAAGAGTAAAAGGTTTATAACAGTAACCACCTGCCCTTTGATGACATCTGTGATGCTTCTGTGTTGCTCTGGGTGAAAATGAGTTGGACATCTCTGCTCTATGAGGACATTATTTCTTGCTGGAAGTTCAGCTGAACGGTTATCAATGCAACTCGCACAGAGACAGAGAAGGGAGGTCTAATCCAGCTCTAATAATACATCCATGACAGTAGCACTCATTATCCTGACAGAGGCCAGCAACACTGAAAAATAGGTCAAATTATGAGGGATTTAGGGTTGGTCGATATGACAAAAAATTATTATCACAATTTTTCCGGAGACAGATCATGATTTGATCACAATCCTTGCAGACTATTGTCTTTTGACTTCGAGGTAAATACAATCATCTGCTTTTTCTGAAAGTTCCTACTTTACTGTGATTGGTTAAATCCAGCTGTCACTCACTCAGAGCAGAACAAAGACTGACCAGTGTTGCCAGGTTTTCAGAGAAAAAACTGACAAAGCTTTTGAAAAAAATCCAAAGACAAGCGACCTCAGCCAATAAATAAAGTTATTCAACAATTGTGTCATTTCTAACACTAAAAACAGCTTTTAAACATATGCTAAAATCCATGTTTCATTCATAAATAGATAAATATTTTGCAAATCAACCTTGAAAATTCACCTGGAAATTGACTTGAAACTGCAGCACAAATGACTCAACACATGAGCTTCAAAATTCATAAGATGCCAAAATTTGTTGTAAAGAAACAAACTTGGCAGTAGGTTGGAAACAATTGTCTGTATTTTAACAAACAGATGCATTAAATAGAGAAACTGGAAATCACAATTTGAGGATTTCACCAAAAAAGCAGAGTGTTGCCCAGCTCTATGAGGGATTAATAAAGCAAACAATAACCTTAACAACGGCATTAAGCCCAGCGCTCACATGTACACTTTTGTTCTGGCTGCACTTATTTATTTAAGTGAACCAGCTTGTTGTGCCCACACGATCACTTATAAACAGTCACTTTGCATCATTAGTCCATCAAACCCTTCATAAACACTGTGTGCATGTGACCTCTTTCTTTTATCTGCTGCTCACGCTTCTGTGTTTGTCTCTCACGTGAGCCTCCCCCTCCTCTCTCTCTCTCTCTCTCTCTCTCTCTCTCTCTCTCCATACGTTTAACTGAACCTACACATGACCGCGGCGGCAGCGTTTTTTCTGCCGATAACCGGTCTGAACCAGTCCTAATGCTCGTGCGACTGTAAGCTCTGGTTAAAGCTCTTCCTCAAATAACACACTTCCCTATAGACGAGCATCACATGGGCCTCACAACACAACACAACACAACAATGTATTTTCACGTCAGTTTGAGCAGCTGATTTGAATAATGATGGTTTTGGTTCATAACATGCAAAAACAGGAGCAAAAGACAAGCAATGAACTCTCTTTATATTCGTACATTAACCACGTCCTGAAAAGCTCAAAGCCAGCTGGGTGCTTGAGATAAAGTTCATATGTTACATCACAATATATATATATATATATATATATATATATATATATATATATATATATATATATATATATATATATATATATATATATATAAAAATATACACATACGTTTTGGGAAAAACTATGAGGTTATAACATGATACTATAGAGGGATTTTCGGTCGACGTCACTGTCCGCCCTACTGCGCTTGCGTCCTGCAGAAAGCGCGCCTCCCCATTTGTTTACATTGGGAAACTTGTTCAAATTAAACACCGAAACGGGACGACAGCTAGTTGCTTTCATCAGGTATGAACCGGTATGACAGACGTCTGTCCCTAAAGCTTGAGTCAGCGTTTTTCTCGCCGTTTTTCTCACTTACCTTAAAGTAACTTCTAAGGGTTGTAGGATCAAAGTTCATCCATAAATGTTAGCTTAGCAGCATGCCTTTTGTTTTCGCAAAGTGATAAACTCTTGACGTTGGCTGACAACGGAGCTTTTTAGACTTGTTTCCACTGTTGTGTGTATGTGCGGAGGCTCTTTCTACAGGCGGGGTGCGCGCGCATCGCCCGTGTTGATAAACAAAAAATCCCTCTATAAGATAAGATAAGATATCCTTTATTTGCCCCACAATGGGGAAATTCCAGTGTTGCAACGAACATTTTAATAACAGCAGGGAAAATAGAAACATGCAATCAAACAAGATAATAGAAATAAAATAGACTTAATATATATATAAAGTTACAATAGTTAAGACTCTTATTTACAATAAATTTTTGCTATGGCACAGTGCAGGATATAACAGGATAAATAGATAAAGTGGCATCAGTATATAGCATATAGTATTATGTACAATATTAGAATATGATTATGTACAGCTGCAGCAGATGAACAGAATAAATAACCAGTAATAAATATGAGGTGAAAGTATGACTATGTTTATGTACAGAGCAGCATTTAAGGAGGTGTAAATAGAGGTGATAATACTATCAGATAAAGTGACATGAGTGAGTTGTATCACATATGTTTCCATGGTAACACAGTATTGCACAAGATTAAATGTGATGATGTCCAGAGTTAACAGTGTTCGTTGTACAGTCTGACAGCAGCAGGAAGGAAGGACCTGCGGAACCGTTCCTTCACACAGCGAGGGTGAATCAGTCTGTCACTGAAGCTGCTCTATAAGGTAATAACGTGACACAAAGAAATGCACAAACACATGCACTTCACTCTGATCAGTAAACTTTACAAGACGGCTGCAAAGCAAACCAACCCAGTGGCTGTCTGTGGATTTAAAAGAGCACATCTGGGACGTGAATGACTGACCGAAGGATTACGTCAGAAAGTGACACAGAAAAGACTAGTTTACATCTGGTTCAGTCTGGTTGAACTATTTTAGTCACAGGATTGATTATGTTGGACGGTTACTCATGAACTGGATGTGTGGACCCGGCGCTGAGATTCTGGGACTCATTGATTGACTGTGATCAAAGTCAAATTCACTGAAGATCAACTCACACTTTATTGGCAATAGTCTGTCTCTTTTCACCAATTCATTCGACTGTCTTTCATGATCATGTCACAGTAACTGTAAACATCCCGGTTGTTGTGGCTTCTACTTCCCATGCACACTCCTCAGACTCACACACTCAGAGACACTCTTGGAGGTCACTGGCACAGACTGTCCTATGAACATCTCTGCCTCCCTGTCGCCTGTCCACAACGTCTTCCCCCTTGTTTCTTCTCCTTTCTTTCCCCTACCCATTCTCACAAAAAATCCCATCACGGCACCACATGTACTGTGCTTTGTCATGTTTTTTTTTTCCTATGTCTTATATTTCATGTTCGGAAGAGCAAGTGGCGGCGCGCGAAAGGTGCAGCGGCCCGGAGGCTCACTCCAAACATAATTTTGGTCCAGCTCGTGTGTTGCCTGCTCCGTGATGTTTGTGAATGTGCTGTGTGGGCAGTCGCTGTGGTGGCTCCAAATTATGCCTTTCATTCGAAGCAGGGTAAAGTCAAACTTATTATAAAGGTTTTTCATACTGACCTCATATCATGTGCCACAAATGTCCAGAAGCAGCTGGTGCCATCCTGCCTTTTTGTAACCAACAAATGACATTAACCAACTTTTAAATGAAGCTGACACTACTCTGATTTACAGTGAAATGTCTAAAACAGTATATGTAGAGATAACAAGACTGTTTTTATTAGTTGCACAATTGATGGTGTGTGATAATGGATTACAACAACCTCAAAGAAACAAAGTATTTAAAGCTACCTTAGATACATGTTTTTATCTGACTTTGCATCTGACGCCTTAGTTTCAAGTCTTTTATTTTGCCACAGCAGAGCGACATTCTGACAAAGCAGAAGTCGATATGACCTCTACCTGGGAAGTGTGAGTTCTGGAGAAAACCAGTGTGATCCGGTCTGGGCTGTTTCGGCTGACTGCCCAGGACCCTGCGGGGAATGGGACATCTGTGGACACGAGGAGAGCTGGGTCTGATCAGGCGCACTGTATTAAGGTCAATGAAAGACCACTGGAGCGGCTCGTGTGGCTAATGTCGGCTAACTTAGGCTTCAGAAATCTTCGTCTTCAGGGTCTTGAAACTCTTGCTTCATGTGGATGATTGTTCTGAAAGGTCTGAGCTTGACATTGTGTGGAGAAGGCCTAAAACTCTATGTAAATGTAAATTATTTTTATTATTATTTTTTTCGTTTTGACTAACTTGAGTTCACCTAAATGACTGAAAAACTGATCCGGAATCAGAAAACATTTTACAGTGATAAACACTGCCCCTTTTACTAAAAAATTCTGCCTCTTTACAGTGATAAACCTGCTTATTTATGGTAAGATTGTTACAGTAAGTGGACTATTTAAAATGTGTAAGTTTATTGCTGATGAAATCACATTACAATACAGACAAGTGGGCGGGGATAGGTGATAGGGGAGGACAGGGCTTTTCTGAGCACTCAGTCATCAGCTGCAGGAGAATAGAAATTACTCAAACATACATGAATCAATCCTAACTCATTAGCTATTGACCTGATTTTGGTTCATGGAAGAAATGAGCAACCTGGCTCAGGCTGAGTTCCTTTATCCATCTGGAACTTCCCCTCCTGAAAGTGTTTGGGAAAAGATGGGAGCTGATTGAGTGACTTGTCCACTGCTGCTCCCTTACCTTAGTTTTTTCATAAACAATCACAAATCATCTTTGTGTGTCCAATGTGTTTCAAAAAGGAAATACAGTGGTCCCTTATTTATTGCCGGGGTTAAGTTCCAAAAATAACCAGTGAAAGGCGAAACCCGCGAAGTAGTGATCTTCATTGTTTGCCAGTAATTTCAGTTGATAACCTGCCTGGTTCTGATGTTTAGTGTCTTTTGTACAGGTAATAATTCACTGAACACATGATTCACCGCGAGATTCAACAGCGTGAGTTGTTTTTGTGACGTTTAAAGAGGGACGGTGCTGTGCGCGTTCACCTGCTCTGCTTTTGGCACATTGCCCGTCCTGCTGCGCTCCACAGCCGACCGCAGAACCACGGATCACACGGACTCCAGAGCCACGAAACACATCCGGACTCTAGTGAAGTCACAACACGCTCCTCAAACACATCTCTGAACTACACAAATGACGTTCCAGCGTGAACAAACTTATCATCGTAACTACGAGCTCAAAGAGTCAAATCCTCCTGGAGAAACGTCCGAGCGTCAGGTCAGCTTCCCCTGCATGATCCAAACTGTCTAAAGTTTTATAAAAGAGCTTCTGTGCTGTTGCCTGTGAATGCTGCGATGTCACACGGTCCTCAAACAGTGAGTTTGAGAGAAAAGCAACTTAGAGAGCACGTCTATAGGACTGTGCACTGTAAAAAAAAATTTAAAAAAGCAAAATTGCACACAAAAAATCCGCGAAACAGCGAAGCCGCGGAAAGTGAACCGCGATAGAGTGAGGGACCACTGTAGTCTGTATTTCTGCTAAAACAGAAACACATACATCCACAGGAGCTGCCATCTTTCTTTTGCTTGATTCAGGTGCTATTTGCTGTTGTCTTTGCTCAACCTGCCTGCTGCAATGCGATTGGGCAGTTAAACCACTGGATCGGACTGCAAACCAATCAAGTAATAGGGCCAAGACGGATTCTCTGAGTTTGTGAATTCACACATGTCGCTGGCCAGGTTTGAAACTGTTGATTTATTAAAATGCTAAAGTGTCTCTGTTTCTCATTTAACAAACATATTTGCAGGTTGCCTTAATAAGATTTGTGTGTTCACTGCTTCCATGTGCCACAAATGAACAAGAATCACTTTTGCTCTGTTTAGTTCATGTAAAACTTCACTTCTGTGTCAGTAGAATTGTTCCAGTGAAACATTTTAGTTTCAGATTGAACAGAGGCCTAATGATGATTGCCTTTAGGAAAGATGAAAGAATAAAGGATTACTCAGCTCCACCAGTAAACCAGCAGCGTCACTGTCTGTGAGTTTGACATGAAATTTACTTCCTGGTTCTTCTGTTGTGTTTAGGTGTTACCGTGCCGACTGGGGAGTGTTCACTGTAAACCGTCGTATTGTTTATTAAGCTGTGAGACGTTTCTTATGCAACTCATTTCCAACTAATCAGAAGTGGAAGAAGGAAGCTGTTCTGCGGAAATCACCTCGGCTTCGGCTTTTTACAGAAAGTTTATTTGGTTATTACAAAAGATAATGACAATCGATCAAAGCTTTGACAGAAAACATTTTTTTACAGACATGCTGGAAATTGTTCTAGCCATAGCCTATTAACTGTTTAGACACCATTTAAAAAATATCGAATTCAATAAATAAAGATTGCAAACTATTCATACGTCCCACCCAGAGCGTAATCTGTTTCTAATTTTTACCCTCATTATAACTGCCTTCTCATTAGTTTACTCATAATTTTATTACCCTAGTGTATTTGCTAATATTGCATGCCTGTAATTTTGTTTATTATAATGTTTTTTGAAGCTTACCATAGTTATTACAAAGCTTATGAATGAATAACCAGGATGTAAGTGAGTGCTAACCGTGTCCAGCGGTTAGCACTCTGGCCTCATAGCAAGAAGGTCCTGGGTTCGACTCCCGGGCCGCCCGGGGCCTTTCTATGTGGAGTTTGCATGTTCTCCCCGTGTTTGCGTAGGTTTCCTCCTACAACTAAAAACATGTCCATTAATGCCTCCCCTGACCCTTCCCCCAGGGCTCCTCTGCAAAAGAGATTCTGAATCTCAGTGGGAATTCCCTGGTTAAATAAGTCTGAGGATAGTAAAATCAGGTGCTCATTGAGGATTCATGGAAATAGGCAGCAGTGGGCAAGTCACTCAATCCGCTCCCATCTTTTCCCAAACACTTTCAGCGGGAGAGTTCCAGATGGATATAGGAACTCAGCCTGACCCAGGTTACTCGTTTCTCCCACGAATCAAAATCAGGTCAATAGCTAATGAGTTAGGATTGATTCCTGCATGTTTGAGTAATTTGTATTCTCCTGCAGCAGATGACTGAGTGCTCAGAAAAGCCCTGTCCTCGCCCACTTTGTATTGTAATGTGATATCTCAAAAAATTCAGATTCATACAACAAAGCAAAAGTTGTTAGAATACCTAGATTATCTATGTATTCTAACAACTTTGCTTTGACAGTCTGTTGTTCTAAACATGGATGAAATCTAGATTATTCCTTTAATCACCTATGCACTATTGTAATGTATTGTCTGTAATTAAGTTAGTGTGTCATGTGACTGCAGCACATGACCCCTGCGTCTATTAAAAAACCTGTGTGATTTTTGTGTTGCCTTGTTTGCCCTGACAAAGACCTGTAAGGGGTCGAAATGCGTCGGTATGTCCCTGCTTTATTAAAGGATTGTTATATTTTTGTACATCAGAGTGCCTCGGTTCTCCTTTTTTCTGCTGTACCATAGATACATTTGGAAGCTCGCAGATGGCAAAAAAGGTCTGTTGATTCATTCAAAAACAAATTTTTTCGTCCTTTAATTATGTGTTTTATGCACAACTAATAAAAAAGAAAAAAAGCGGTGCCAGCATCACATTAGTATTTAGTTTGCAGCTGCTGTTTGCATTGTTAGATATAACTGTGATCACCTTAATCTAGCTGATTTCATTTACTCTATGGGCTCATTTTCCTGCAGTAAGATTAGACACCTCATGACATAAGTACCAGTACTTGACCTGCTGACCCCTCCTCCTCCTCCTCCTCCATGTCTGCAGACTCCAGGCCTTCAGGAAATCAAACTCCCAGCCCTGCCTCAGACTTCAGACTGATTCAGACCCTGGATGGACCTGGGACCGGAGCCAAAGCGCTGGTTTTGGAGAGGAAAGAGCAGGAGCCAGGAGTCCCATTGTCTGTGTCGGCGAGAGGGCAAGGTCAAACAGAGAGACACACGCAAAGGACGCGCAAGTATTAACACTCCACAGGGACAAAATGTGACATGTCTTTATGTTTGGGAGACGCAAATAGAAAGGCAATGCAGGTTAAGTCAATCATAAAGTCACAAATGTTTAGATAAAGAGGACTGTACTGAAACGCCCCACGAAAATCAGCCACAACTCAAGCTGTGTCTCAAGACCAAGGCCGGTCTCGAGTACTACATTACCATAACTATAGTCAGCGAGGCCATAATAAGACAGTTCATTAACAACTCTTACAGTAGAATTCTGTTCCAGTTCATAGGTTGCAAACATACATACTATTATGAGAAGTTGGCCAGATGATGGACATAATAATATGCTAATTAGGCAGTTAAGAATGGGCTAGAACCAGAAGTTTAGTGTTTGCTCTAGGAGGGATGAGATGCAGTAAATAAACAATGAAACCAAAAGTTAAATACAAATATTTTTGTCTTGAGTTTGTAATGATGTGTAAAAACTAAAAGTGAAAACTATTTACATACAGTCTAGATCATGACCTTTGGTAGAAATATGATTAACATTTCAAAAAGCGATTTAAACAATCGACAAATCGAATATTGATGAGCAGCAATGTAGCATTCAATCAAATAATCAATCAGTCAAAAACCAGCAGGCTGTCAGTGTCCATGAAAACCAATCAAATCCCCAATCTCCCAAAGTTCACTGGTTGGTCTCTGTGATAGAGAAAATTGTCCATGAATTGTCCATGAGAGACTATTAAAAAAGTCCAGTGTCCTTTGTGGACAAAGTGCCAAAGTTAAAGAAGCAGCAGTGTGTGAGTGTGAAAGCAATGAGGGGCATTGGGCTTGAGTTTTTGATTGATGAGTTCAGATTCCTGGTTGGGTAAGCTCACTATCATTTAATTTGAATCAGGAACAAAGAAAAACAGACCCAGCTTGTATGGATAACAGGACCAGTGATCACAACAATAAAAAAATGTTCAAAATAATTATAAACATCAAAAATGCTCAAAATGCTTAAAAATATAAAGCTGCATCAACAGTGCACTCTAATTCTCATACACATACAATACATTTCATTTCATTAAGTAAATAGATACACATCTCATAGAACCATGGTTACTTTAGTAACTATCCAAAATTCATTGTGTCTTTGTAAAGCATTGTAAACCACACTGCTGTTAGCATAGCATGAAGCTAACAAGCGCCCATAGAAAACAATGGAGTTAGCATCTGATGCTAAGCTAATGCTAAGCTAACAATTAGACATGAATAGAGAGCGGCTAGCGCCGAGTTAGCATTAGACTTGCCAGTTCGCAATGACTAATCTAGTGCGTCACTGGCTTCAGATGGCTCGGATTTCGTCCACACACATCTATAAAGTTTTGCACATTATAAGCTGATGTTCACACAGAAGACAAATGAGATTTGATAAGTTTTAAAGTAGCTACTGACCTTGCTGCAGCCCCTAAGTGGCTACACCCATGCCTCGAGACTGAAGATTAAAACTATTAGGTCACATGATTCACATGTGTCACGTGACTATTGAACTCCCACGGGAAGGCGCTGAAATCTCGCGTGAACTCAGAGCTGCTTGTTTATGAAGCAGGGCAGAGTATAATATTAAAAACAGAGTATTATATTTCAGGGAGGGGATTACAGACAATACAGGTTTCCATGGAAATAATGGCAAATCTGCCATGTTTCTTCTTCGGATTGCAGAACAACAACCCAGAAAACTGCTGGGTGAGTACTGGTAAGTTTATCTTTTCGGTATTTTGCAGATAAAAATCTCCAGAGGTTTAGTATTAGATTACACCAGGGGTGGTGAACTCGAGGCTTGTGAGCTGCATGAATATAAACTAGCTTTATTCCACAAAAGTTAAATATACTTTCCTGTAGAATACAACATCAATACCACTGTTTTTAAACATAGAAGTCTGACTCAACCACGTTTCTTTCACCTCTCATGACCCCACTTGTAAAAAAAAAAAAAAATCAATTAGGATAATTTTAATGCTACCAATTTAATTTGTTCTGGGAAATGCTTACAGTGCGTATCTCACGTTTTTTACTAGCGCCCCCTGCTGCTCCTCTGCCTTTCATGTCCATCACTCACGGCTAATTTGAACCCATTGAAAGTCTTGTGATTATATTCTGTGCCTGCTGACTCACTCTTGCTGCTCATTACTGTAAACTGCGGCAGGATTAGCCCGTAGCGCAGTTAGCTCGCCATTAGCACGTCTCTGGGGAAAAGCTGGTGTTTTCCCATTTCCTCATTTGTTTTTATGTAGCTGTGCAGGTGTTTATGGAGATCGTAGTTTCCAGTAAAGTCCTGGTGGAGCGTAAACAGGCCTGCGCAGGGAAACGCAGTCCTGGTTTGACCGCAACAGCTCGGGCCCCGGGGTGCTCATTACCTGCCATTATCGCTCGAGTGTGTCGCATCACCTGAGCCATTCACATGTGTTTTATTTATGGAACGCAAATGTCAGTGAATCACACAGTCTTAATTTAGGTTTGGCTTTATTTTAGGCTCACAGTTGGTCTTGTGCTGCCTTCGTCGGCTTTGGAAAAGATGTAAATCTCCAGTGTGTTGTGTTTAAGTGGTTTTGTGATTGCGACAAAATAAAATTTATCTGAAAATGCAGTGTAAACAAGTGAATTTATAATGTCCATAAGATTGCTGACGTTAAGTGAAAACAGCACTATTTTGCTTGTTCTCACCCAACTTGGTTATTTTGATGAGATATTTAAGTGTCTTTTGTCCAGTAAATATAACATGCCACTACTGTTACCTAGCAACCACATTAAAAAATCTGGGCCAAAATACACAGAAACAGAGCTCTACAGGACATGTTTTTAGTGCTAGGGGAAACTGGAGCAGACTGAATGGCTCGGGGTCACAGAGGAATTGAACCCAGGACCTTCTTGCTGTGAGGCCAGAGTGTTCACCGTAGCACAGATTTTTCAGGTAAGACACTACAGTCGTTTTTTTTTTTTTTTTTTTTTTCATTTTTTAGTCAGTTTGCTCTCTCTGTATAAAAGTTTTCATGTGGAGACAGCCCAACTGTACAATTTGGATTAAAGCAAAATCATACAAACCTGTGCCTTTACTTTGAGTGGACTTGAGTGACAACAAAATAAACTATTCTTTGTACTGGGGCGCGTCCACCTGTTTTTCAGCATAGTGGCATACAATTATCATT
Source organism: Mugilogobius chulae (assembly GCA_038363315.1). Lineage (NCBI taxonomy): Eukaryota > Metazoa > Chordata > Actinopteri > Gobiiformes > Gobiidae > Mugilogobius > Mugilogobius chulae. The sequence continues at coordinate 1,481,076 of CM076397.1, forward strand.
CAGTGCTTTTAAGGTTAAAGGGGACCTATTGTGATTTTTCTGTATATTTAGGAGGAGACTATGACATATGCAGATCAATAATTCACTTTTTGTTCATTGCAAAACACAGAAATTAGTTAAAACGACTTAGAAATAGAAACAGGTCCACTGACTTCCTGTTTAAAACAGCAGAACTGATAAGCCCCGCCTCTTCCTTGAAAAAATTTACTTTAATTAGCCACAGATTTAAAATTAATGTTTTTTTATTGTTGAAAAGTATCTACATGACAATTTGAACCCTACATGTTTTACTCGCAATCTTGAGTAATCACAAGTAAATACAGACAAGTGGGTGGGGATAGGTGGTAGGTGAAGACAGGTATTTTCTGAGCACGGGAGCATCAGGTGCAGGACAATACAAGATTACGCAAACATGCATGAAGCAATGAGAGCACGAGAGAGCACAGTTGTAGCATTGCTAAATACTCAGAAAAGTAGATTTTACGTAATAGTTCTCCTTTAAGCTATACTTTATTGACAAACAAACAGACTTAAATAAATGTCGTTGCACTTTTGCTGCAGATAATAAAAGTATGTGTCCTTCCTTTCTTGGACACAAAATGATCTACAGTATTATCAGAACCTCCTTGTGCATGTTTCAGAGTCTGTGGCCCATTTGTCGTAAGTTTGTGTTTGGCCTGAGACAATATTAGCAACAGCTAATCTAAAAATATCCTGTGTGTTCCCATTGTTTCACTTGATCATGCATCCCAAAATACATTCAGTCGTTAATCAACTTTATGTCATGTTCTTTTGTTGGATGTGATTTGTTCTTCTATTACTGGCATTTTGACACAAAAACATGAGAGAAAGTTGTTTTTCTCTATTCATTATTTTGGTGAAACATATGGAACTGTAATGAAATTAATGTCTTAAGGATTATGAGAGCTCTACATGGTTTAAAAAGATGCACAAATCATCCTCAGTTTTCAGAAATATAGTTTTACTCACAAGACAACTTTGGGTCACAAGAGAAAACTTTTTCCCATCAACTGATGGTCTCTGTCTGATGTAGATACTCTGCCAAAATACAACTCCTACTTTCTCTCTGCTTACTGAACAGTATTTTCAGTTCAAAGCATTTTACTTCAGATCCATTTGATAAACACAGACTTTGGGCTCCACCTGATCAGCCTCATCTCTGAGCCATGTGGTCTACATACTGTCTACATACTGTCTGTTCTGTCTGATCTGTCTGAGCTGAGAAAACAAGTCTAACCTGTGACTTCTCAGAGTTCTAGTGCACATGATGTATCTTCAGCTTGTTTTGCATGTATTTGTGTACAGACTGTGAGCATGTGCACCAAAGCCATCTGTTGTGAAATGATTATTTAAACTCCACTTGTCTTTGCATTTTGGTGTTTTTTGCAACACAGTCGTCAAAGAAAACGTATAGATACCACAAAAATAGCATATGCTGAGCACGATTTCACGCCTTTTTTGCATATATACTGTATGTTAGCATAAACATGAGTTTTGGTTGAAGCCACATAGCGACATTTTCTTTGGGTTTAACAGGTAAGTTTAGGTTTCAGGTTACTAAAATGGGTAAGTTCAGGGCTGGGGCTTGGGATAGGTTAAGATTAGGATAAGGATGTCGTTAATATTCATACATTTTAACACATTTTAACCACCATAGAAATGAACTGAGGCTACAACGCATGTCGATTTTTACGTGAAAAAGACAAGAAATGGTGCTAATCACATGCTTTTGACATGTCCTTTTATGTCGACACAAACAGTGGAAACAAGTCGAAAAAGCACCATTGTCAGCTAACTACAAGTTTTTCAGAGCGAAAACAAAGTTATGCTGCTAAATCAACATTTGTGAATGAAATTTGACCCTATGAAACAGCTGCTCTCGTCCCATTTTGTTGTTTTATTCAATAAAGTTTCCCCAGCTAAGCATAAAGCATGTGCAGTAGGGTGGAAAGTGACATCGACCGAAAATATCTGGTTGCAAAAACGTACAAGTACATTTTCACGCCTTCCGCACGTAAATAGGTTGCAAAAAGCCAAAATGTAAAATAACCATGAATTTTGGTTGAAGCCAAGTGAACCGGCAAGTTTAGGCTTCAAGATGGGTAAGGAGAGGCTTGGAGCAGGTTAGGATCGAGATTTCATTAAACCAGAGAAAATGTCGCCACGTGGCTTCAACCAACGTTTTGACATAAAATAATTGGCGTGAAAACATGCTTATCGTTTGTTTTGACATTTCGTTATATATCTATGTTTTCTTTGGAGACTGGGCTTGTGAGATTGTATTTTTTAACTCAAATTCTTGTAAATTTCAACTTTGTTTGTCAATTTCTTCATATCTTGTAACTTAACTGCTGTAAAACTTAGAACTTCTCTGCCAAACTAAGTAAAAAATAGCAAAATGTAACAATCTGTCATGTACAAAATAGACAAAGTGATTTAATAAAGTAATAAAGAAGACCTTGCAAACAAAATCCACTCTGCATTTCGACAATCCTAAGGTCGTAGTTTGGGAGAAGCAGCCTGCTCCAGTTAGATAATGCTAATCAAGCGCTAGTTTATCTCAGTGTTATTCTGGGACTGTGGGGAAACGCTGGCTTACATAACGTTGGCCAAAAAGGGAAGTTTGGCTGGTTTTATCTGTGTTAGGAGTGACATGTCTGTACACAAGCCGACAGTCCCGCACAGACACTGGGTCGACCTCTGAACCCTGAACTCTGCGGTTAAATACAGCTTTTGTTTTGAAGAGCAGGAGCCAGATCATATTAATTTTAGTAAATTTAGTATTTCATAACTCAGGCTTTATTTTAGACCTGTTTGGATATTATTTGCAGCACTTTATAATATTTACAGGTTAGCCATGAGACGAGACAATGCAGGCGATGAAGAAAACTAAAATTCATACGTATCAATACAAAACTTATTATTTCATCATGTCATGCTTTCATTCAGATCTCTTAGACAACTGGCCCAAAAAACAGTAAGTAAATATTTTACAGTGAGTGAAAAACAAAATTGTATTTTTCAAAAACATTATCAGCTTAAAGGTGGAGCAGGTGATTTTCACACTGCAAACACAATTTAGGTTTTAAATCTGGCAACTTTCTCTCATAAATCCTTCAACACATTGTTATTATAAATATGTATTAAATTTCGGTTGCAATTTTGACCAAAAAACATCTTTTTTTTTCTCTTTTAAAGTGAAACTGGAGTTGCCTGGAGTCTCCGTGTCCCTCTTTCGGAGTTGTGTAGCCGTGATTGACAGATTAATTAGCCAATCAGAGACACGCATCATCTGCCGTGTAAAAAACCAACATAGCTGCTCCCGACGAAAAAAATACATGAAAAAAATATCAGGTGGAACTGAAAAACATCACGCATTTCTGCAGAATCAATGAGCGAAGCAAAAAACTATTTTACTGTGAGATGAGTGAAGTTAGATTTTGGTCTAAATGACAGACGACCAATCAGCTTCTTTGTTTCATCCGCGTCACTCAAATAAACTATCTGATTGCCCGGTATGATGTTTTTTGATCTGAAACACAGACGAGGGTGTGGTGACCAGACCCACTCTTCGCAGTCTGCTGAAGTGTGGGTTCTGGATCCCAGGCAAAAACTGGAGAGGACCACCCTAGCTCAGCCAATCAGAGCGCTGCATTCTGCTCCTAATTAAAACAAAAATTCTTTATCATTTATTCAGTGGGCAACTTTTTTCACAAAGTGCTGCATTTATTATAGAGTTTTTGGTGGAAAACACAAAGTTTACTTATTTACAACTAAAACAGTTAGCTACCCCAACTTTATTGTGCACTGTTTTGGTTTAAGCCTGAATAAATGTTATGTGGCTCGTCCCCAGAAATGTGGACTTGCAAGACATAACTTGGACTTGGGTCAGACAAGTCACTATCGACTTGAGACCTGACTTGATAAAATGTACTAAGACTTGGTACTTGACTTTTCCTCAAAAATAAGTAATTTTACATTTATAAACTGAAACATGCTTCTCTTGTTTCTTTTTAATGGGATAATTTATAAAAGTCAAAAAATTGTAGAAATGTAACATGTATTTGGTAGTTTGATTTAAAGACTTGATAAGACTTGAACTTGTTTGCCTGACCAGCCAGTCCCTACACACTTTGACAGACACTTTATAAAGATGTGAGGGTCTGGGAGCAGAGCACCGAGGATCAATTTCGTGGGCGGCCTTTCAGAGCGCTGAGTCAACCAATCACAGAAAACACGGAAATTCCACCAAAACACTGACACGCTAAACCGGATGTTTTTGTAAACTTGAATCTCGAGGAAGCCTCTCAACACGGTTTGCTGCTCAGGTTTTAAGGAATTGATACGTTCATTGTTCAAAATCGAAGCAAGAGCTGAATCAGCTACGTTCACCGTCTTGAATGTTTTGAAATGGGGCTTGCAAGCAACTTCCGACTTTTATTGTCACATGTCAGAGTCGCCATGCTTGATTGGATCATCCTAACATTGGACGGAGAAATTATTGTCCGAGGCTCCGGTTTCAGACCCTTCTGCGTTCAAACAGAATGAAACAGAATGTAGGACGGAAGGACTGGTCAGGCAATAAACTTGTGGGGATCTGACTTGGGACTTGACTTGGACTTGTGGGGCTTAGGGGAGAGTGGGGTGATTTGTGGCAACGGGGAAGTTGTGCCACCCCCTGTTTTGAAAGAACCATGAAAGAAATTGGTCATGTGACCATACATTATTGAAGACTTGGCCGTTTTACTCATCATGTAAAGATGGGAGGTTCATTGAATGAGAAATAAGGGCATTTAAGTAGGGAAAAAAATGTTTTTGCCTTTCAAAGTAAATTTTTGATGATCAAGGTTTTTTGAATGTTGATTCCAAGCAGTTATTGGCCAGCTTGTATTGTATCACCAATGTTTTAGTGCTTTGGTAAGCTACATTGTGAATCTATATAAGTAGCATGATGTTAGCTCAGATCTGACAGATGATGCATTTTTTCCAAAATGGTGGGGTTGGGGTGATTTGAGCCAAAGAGTTGTGCCATTGGGACCTCATTAATGAATAATTGAAAATATATTATTTTTTAGTAATTGTGTCATTTTAACACTAAAGCAATCTAATTCTTAATTTTACACCAAACAGAGATGGAAACATTTGGAAATAAGACCAGGATTCATGACAACTGGGTTTGCCAATCAATATAGTTTGTCATTTAACTCTGGGCATGTATGCTCATGTTGTGCTCGGTCTTGTTTATTCATTCATGTTAACTGTTTCTAAAATAACTTTAAGTTTAACCTAAAATTTAACTCGAAAATGCATAATGCGTTTGTTTAACTTGTGTAAATTATCTGTTTCTGAGATTAAAATATACCATTCATTCATTCATTTTCTACCGCTTAATCCCGTTAGGGGTCACGGGTGACTGGAGCCTTTCCCAGTGACTTTGGGCCTTAGGCGGGGAACACCCTGGACAGTGGCCAACTCATCGCAGGGTTAGACAGACAAACATTCATTCTCTCATTCACTCACTAAGGGAAATTTACAGTGATGCCCAATTAACCTAAACATACATGTTTTTGGCGGTGGGAGAAAACCGGAGTACCCGGAGAAAACCCACGGTGACACGGGGAGAACATGCAAACTCCACCCAGAGAGATCGTGAGATGTTGATATGGTCCGACCTGGGAGTCGAACCCACAACCTCCTTATTGGGAAGCCAGAGCTCTAACCACTTGGCTACCGTGCACCATTTTATACCATTTTACTTTAATAATAAATTGCACAATTAACCCCAGTGCAATCTCTCCAAAGACACAACTTCCCCCACACCAGGGGCAAGTTATGCCACATGACAACTTTTTTTCAGAAAGGTGTATCTCTTAAATACTGTACTTCAGATTAAAAACATGTTTCCAGAGATGCACAACATCCTGAATTATGTGTTCATGTTGTATTTTGAAGAATTATTCTCATGGTCTCACTTTAAAGTCATGTGAAGTAAAAACTGGCACAACTCACCCCACTTTACCCTACTTACTCGAGACTTGGTCCTACCTCTGCTCATCCCTTCTACAGTATATGACCCAGATTGACTTTTCTTTTGAAAAACATTGGACATGTCTGTTCTACAAAACATTACAATTTCCCACATAAGTCAGTTCGAAAGAGTAGAGATTTCTTCATGTCATTACGTAGAAAAGAACAGCTTTGTCAACAAGCATTGCAGTTTTAAAGTGCACAAGAAGGACCCCATTAAAGCCCATGAGAGTGGTTAGCCCTCTCCCCTCACAGTAAGAAGGTTGTGGGTTCGACTCCTTTTCTGTGTAGAGTTTCCTCCGGTCACTCTGGTTTCTCCCACCAAACAAAATGACACAGAACTTGCAGGCAGAATCTGTACATGCATTTTAACTTAAACTGCCCTGTTCCTCTTTAAACATGTTTGTGCAGCGGCAGGTCCCTCCCAGACGCTGCACGCTGAACAAAGCCCGTGTTTGTGATGAACTTAAACATGTGGAGGAAACCATTGTTCTGAACCAGGCCGTGGACTGGACAATGTGTCGCCATGAGATTTACACATGTGTCTGCGCTGGAGACAGAGACACACAGACACAAGGGAAGTGGACCATAATGGACAGAGGTTATGTAGATGATATCACAGTGTTTTAGCAGAAATACATGAGAGATAATGGTGGAGAAAAAGCAGCTACAGTCTAGTAACGAATGCAAACAACTGTAACTCTGCTGATCATCAAAGTAACAGGTAAACAGTAGAAGAAAACCAGACAAAAACACAACACTGAGGCTTTCTGTGGTAAGAAGACAAAGTTGTTTGTAGATGCTGACTATTTCCTAGTTATTTTTGACTCATTGACCAGTTTGCAAACTCCATGTTAGAAAAGGAAAAGAGAACATTGTAAGCAACTCTTTACAGAATTAATATGTAATAAACAAAATGCTCAGACAACTTGTCTGATTGTCAAGGGGCCATTCATTTGAGCAGCATCAGACAATAAAATTAAAATCAATAACAAAATGACAAAAGGTTTTGTCACTATGAAGATCTAATTAAAATAAACAGAATGTTCAAAGAGAAAACATTAAACACATTTAACGTGTATTTGTTTATATGTTAATTCATTTCTAATAGCTTGGAAAATATTGTGAGCAAGATGGCCTTTCCGTAGATCTGACTTGTACTACATGTTGTGTCATATTCTTCTCTCTATTCAGACAATACTGTATGTTTAATGGAACATTCCAAGCACAGCAACGCAAAAAGTAAAAAACAACTCCACCAGAAAGTTACATAGTTCTACTTTAAAGTGCCATGGACAACTTTTATTAAAAAAAAGTGTTAAAAATAACTTGTTTTGGCCATATTAATAGGTGGTGTCAGGGCTTGATTTGAGCTGGAACAAGCCAAAATCAGATCGAGGAACTCTTGAGGCGCATTCCAGCAGTAGCTTTGTCTGCTCTGGTAACGTATTCAGTTTGTGTCTCTTCCGTCTCTCATTCACAGAAACTAGAAACAGGGGCAGGGCGGAGTCACAGTGATTGTTTAAAATAGAAACTGCCAGTAAATTTGACCAATCAGAAGCAGGACAGGTGGGTTTAAGACTTTTCATTGGTTCCATGCGAGCCGCGCTTCTGTTTCTTCCTCCAAATCAGGAATTTTGCTGCAGGTTTTATACTATGTAGATATTTGTTGTGATTTTGCGACTGGTTTTGATGGATTAAAAGCAGAGACAGCAGCAGTGTGCCATGTGCCGTGTGGAGAGTACGGAACAATAAAGAGGTGAGAACCAGCACGGATACAGTTGTCTGCTTTTGCTCGTAAGTGCAACTACTTTAATGTGTTTTTTGGTGATCACGTTTGATGTACGAGACTGTGTCTGCTGTGTAAAGTCTGTTTGTGCTGCGTTGTTGTAGTGACTGACTTGTCGAGGGTCAGATACTGATGCGGAGACAATGTGCTGAGCTGCAGGACGAGCGCGTGTGCATCATGTCGCTGTGAATCGGATTCAGTTGCGCTTGTGATTTCTGTCCGAATGAATGAAAATCTCGGTGTGACGTGTAAAAAAACATGTGTAAAACAGAGTGAGATGAACAGTTCAGTTGTATGTTAGCATTTCTAAGTCTCTGTGTTTATTTTTTGTGGGTTTTTTTACGGTAAAGGTTCGACCTTGTCTGGAGCTCTGTCCAAAACCCACATTTTGTTCTGGCAACGTTTGATTTACAAATTAAGCACAAAAGTGTGCCATGACTCAAAAAAGGTTGGGAAATAATGCTGCAAAGACGTTTCAGTGAGACTTAAAGGTGGGGTAGCTGATTTTTACTTTGCAAACACAATTTAGGTTTTAAATCTGACAACTTCTTCTCAAAAGTCCTTCAGCACTTGGTTAATATCAACATGTATTCATTCTGGTTGCATTTACGACTTATAAACGTCTTTTTACAAACAACAAAGTGAAACTGGAGTGACCGCCCCAAGCTCAGCCAATCAGAGAGGTCAAATTTTTTTCACAAAATGCTGTATTTACTACATACTTTTTAGTGGAAAGCACAAAGTTTACCAATTTACAACCAAAAATGTTAGCTACCGCACCTTTAAGAGTCATTTTTCAGACAAGTAACTGTTCTGTATTTGCTGTGCCTTTGCCACCTCTGGACCCCATCACGAACATAACGTTGCAGCACATATTTTGGATTTTTTTGTGTTTGGTCTTAGTGATGACTGAACCAGAGGAATTTCATATTTTGTTCTTTACAGGAAAGAAAGCGCTGGAAACTATGTGGCATTTTTGAACAACAGAGCGTGAATGTGACTTGTTTCTCTCGACACATGGACCGTCCGCGGCCACACGCTTCCTGAGGCTCAGTCACCGAGCCGTCCTTGAGCGTTCGCCTTATTGTTCCACAGAAAACTCCTGTATTGTTCTGTTTGTAACTGAAATCCACTGCCACATGCCGGGGATTCCACTCAGCGGCTTCATTTACCAAAGAAACACAAAAACAAGTACTTCCTGGTTGGCTGTGGCTGACTTCCTGTTTCCTTATAAGGCGCACACACACGGAGGCCTGGAGGAGGTGGATTCTTTACTTGTTTATAATGAACAGTTTGTAAAAGAGTTATCAGACGACTTCAGCTCTGCTTCAGGGCGACTGGCTCCAGCAGAGAAATGAAAACAGGCATTTTGGTCAAAGATTTAACCAAAACCAACTGCACCAAATCCTTCAACAACGTCCTGACCGAGCCACCTGATGTTTATCTTACATTAAACCACTTTGCATTGTGGCTATGATTTTACAATGTGCATATCCAACATCTGAGTAAGGTTAGGGTTTTATAACAGAAAATAAATTATACTTTTATTTTGATCTTTGTGGTCAATATTTATTATAGTTTTGTCTCGGGTAAGTTGCAAATTATAAAGAAAGAGACAAAGAAGGTGGAAACGAAAAAGTAAATTGATTTCTAAACATGTCTTCAAAAAACACCAAAGTGCAAAGACAAGGCATTTGTGTTTTTAGTCTAAGCAAACACTGAGCAAAAGGTTCTATTATTTGGTCCATGTTCACAAGGAGTTATAAAACTCATCAAAACAAACTGGGTAAAACACAATGTTTATTAAAGTCTGAAGCATAACTATGTTTTTTAAAAAACGTGGTCTAGCTTGTCATATGCACTTTAAGATTAGGATTTGGAGAAAAGTACTACATCATGGCGTAAGTGTGTTGGATTAAGAAAGACGTGACCAAGTTAAGCTCAATATTTGGAGATGTATCACTGGGCCAGACCTGCTTTAGACCTCACCTGGGCCTTGAACTGGCCTTGATTGAGTTAAGTCCTGGTTTAGTCCAACCTGCGTTGGCCTTGATCCATCATGTTTTACATATGACCGCTGTGGTCTGTTCACGGTAGGCGGGTACTTGTTTGCTTCAACCAGTCGTTGCAGCCAGTACAGTAAGCTAAGTTAACACTTTAGCTAGTCATTCCAGGCTCTCTTTTTCTTGACTCCTTATCTTTGGTTTCTGATGCTGCAAGTATCAGCCAAACTGAGAGAGATCAGTTTGGCTTTTCCGAGGCAAAGTGTCAAGTCTCCAAACTTATTGCCTTTATTTCCAATAATTCTTCTGGTGCCTAAAGAGTTTTTATGTGACACAAGGTCAAAGAGGAGAACGTATTTTCTGAGGGCTGGACTACAAAACCACTTCTCGATTTTATGCTTTAGCTTTGTAATATAACAAACACCTCACAGTGAGCAATTTATGTCAGAAATCATGTTATGACGTTAATGAAGTGAAATAAAAAAAAAATTGCTTTGTCACATTAAGGCCCGTGCAGACAGGATGCGATGAGCGACAAATGTCGCTTGAAATCCCATTCATGTGTATGTGGCTGTCAGCGGAGGAACGGCCTGTCGTGTCGCCAATCAAAGCAGAGAAATGACGGCTTTGAGAGGCGTGTCGCATCGCTCCAGCTAGATTTCTTTTAACTGGAGCGATGCGAATGGAGAGCACAGGGCTTTATTTGGCAAAGTTAACAAGGAGACAGTGCTGTTTTGGGTTGATTTCAAGAGGATTACTTCTCTTGTCCATAATCACTTACACAACAAGCACTAAGTTTGTTCAGAATAATATAATTCACGGTAGCTGTCCCCGCCCACTTCCTCATTGGTTTGAGCGTCTTCTCGCTCCACTGAGCGAAACTACAGCGACAGGTCGCGTCCTGTCTGCACGGGCCTTTAGGCAACAAAAACAGACCTGCAGACAAATGTAAAAGAAGAGCTGGTGTAAGGAGCGCTCGGAGCACGTGAATCTTTATCACCAATAAGTCTTTATTTACTTTTTGTTGTTTGTGCTTTTACAGAGCAGTATTTTCAGATGAACCGGGGTCTCGTGAAGCTCAAAGCGCCGCTTTGAAAAACAGTCACGGGCAAATGAATATTTCTTGGAGTGCTGCATTTGGCATACTGGCAAAATGACAATGACACTAAAGTATACAGTTTGTTATAGCAGCTCAGGTTGGTTCTGGCCAAAACACAAGATCTCTGTTTGCTGATTGGATGATTTAAATATTTGGTTTTCAGGAACCATCTGCTGTCAATACCTGATCTAGAAACTGGAGTGAGATGAAACTGAGTGGAGGAAGGTGGTATCAGCCTGACTAAGCTTATAGTGCATATTACTATCTTGAGTTTTTAATTCAAACATAATTGTATACATTTAACTACTGAAGGTTAGTGCCAATCTTCAAAGCAAACAAATAAACAACAACAAAAAAGCAAATCATATAAAAAATAACAGTGCACAAATCAATGACAGTAATAGACCTATAGCCTATATCAAAATCACCAACCTTTTTTGTCTAAATAAATATTTTACCAGAACATAAAAACATTCGGTCAGATCTGAAACAAACCAAAGATCAATGACGCTTTTAAATCATCTTTGTATTGGCCTTTGTAAACCATCTCAGCACAATTTAGCCTCATTTTGTCCACAAATGCTAAACAAAGCCTTTCCTTCAGCCCGACTGTCTCCTTTGTCTCCGCTTTTCTCCCTGCTCTGGTAAACAATGACTTATTTTTCACCTCAGCAGCAGTAGTCGAGGCGATACGGTCTACTGGGGGTTTCCTGATTGGCGGAGCTCCCTGGAGTGGGCGGGGCTTCGGTTGGGGATGACATCAGCTGTGGCAGAGGCTTTCCCCCTCGCGGACTGCTGCTGCTGCTATAAAACCCTGCGCGCTGCTTCTCCGTCTCATTCTCCGCTCTCACTCTCACTACGGCGCAGTCTCTCCTGTCTCTTTTACGCACAACCCAACCGGAGACGCCAAAAAACATGTCCACCAACGCCAGCTACGAGTCCCGGCGCGTCACCCCGTCCGCGCACTGCAACCGCTTCGACACGGCGCACCGCAAGAAAGCCGTGGGCAACATTTTCGAGAACGTGAACCAGGAGGCGGTGATGCGGCTGTTCCAGAAGACGGGCGACATGAAGGCGGAGGAGCGCGTGAGGAGCATCTTCTCCTACACGCACGACCCCGAGGAGACGTCCAGGGCGCTCATGGCTTTGAAGCAGCGCAAAAAGGACAAGTTTCTTCAGATCGCCGGGATGGTGCGCCAGCTGCTCAAACTGCGATGAACGAAAGGAGCTGATTCGAGCTGTTGAAAAGCTGGATGTTGCAAAAGGAACTCACCCCGTTTTGACATTACGGGTGTGGGGTGTCACCTGCGTAAAAAGGGTGAACTGGCCACGCGCGCAGGGTTTGTGGACCGTGAAAGACCTCTCCCAAAGCGCGAGAGGTGGTGCCAAGCCGGTCCAGCAGCGCGTAATATGAAGGGATGTACTGCAAGATTGCCTTCAGAAGACTTGAATTCTCCAAGCGTGGATGCACGTGAAGTGTGCGTAAAAAAGATACATTCTGTTGGATTACGCACGGACTATTTCCCCACGCAGTGCCGACGTAAAAGACTTTTTTTTGTAATGACATTTTTGCCTGGAACAAAAGCCTTTCTCTGTCATGTGAAGAAACGACCACTCATGTGTTGTCATAAAAGCACAATGTTTTTGCAAGTTATGATGCGATCCTAATGTGTTTTTTCTACAATAAATTATTCACTTGTGTACAAAATGACACACTTTCCTCTCCTTATTGCCTCGCACAGTTCACAAACACACGTTCAAAGCACAAAATCCAGTCAGAAAATAACAAATACGTTTTCAAATCTCAAAACTCAACTTGGAAGTTTTGTGTAATCTGCAAAACTTGTCCTCATCCAAAGGTCATAAGGTCAAAAACAGGTGTTGTAAAGGTCAAGATGGGTCAAGTTAATCCAATTTTCCAAAACAAGCTATCGACACAGACCACGGATGATTTTTCCGTAGAGTAATAGTGCTAATATAAATGTGTTGGTGGAGAGATAAGAGATGTGACGCAGCCGGGGATTCCTTTTTGGTGTTGTTGACCCACATTTAAGATTTGAGCAGGTTTGGTAAGTGTTAGGAAAGAGAAAGTTCTTGGATGTTGAAGATGCCGGTTCAGCAAGAAAAACAACTGTAAAAATACACAGAACATTTACTCAATAATATGAGTGATTTATAGTTTATTTATAGTATATTTTATGAGCCATGGCACACTGTTTTGGTTGAAAATATTGTGTGGCACTGGCATATTTCATACTGCACCTCAAAATGCAAAGAAGAAGAACTATTTAAGGTTCACTCCACAGTAAATTAGTGCTTACTTATCTAATATATTGTTGACTTCTCTATGTTTCATCAGTGGGTTTAGCTTTTCACATGTTCTATTATTAGATTCAGACCGAGACTGCAAATTAACTTTCATCCAAACAGATGCTTGAACATCATAACGGTTTGGACATTATAACATTATTAACACTCTTACAGTGACTCTATAAAGAGTGTTTAACCTCACAGTTGTTATCTATGTCACTGTGTTTAGCTTTACAGCCATCAGTGTTGGGTGTAACTTACTGCAATTAGATTACATTTTTGAGTAGTGTAACTATAGGCTATTGTGAAAAAAACTTGTAGTTAAATTAGTTACTGACAAAATACTTGCTGTTAGTTTTAGGTAAAAATAAAAATCTTGAAAGAGATAAATCAGCTCAGAGACACGCAACAGCAGCTGGATCAGAGCCCAGAATCATTTTTAATGTTCATTTTACTTAATATAAGTATAGTAAAGCAGCTCATTTGTTGTTTACCTCTGGTTAAATGCCAATAATAAAATGTTAAATCCTACGATCTATGTTTGCAATAAAACGCACAAAGTAATCCCAAAGTTATGTAACTAAATTACTTTCTTGGAGCAGGAACTAAATGGAGTAAAGCTTGTAACTAATTACTTTTTGAATACTTTTCTCGAAAACTGATAGCCATTTATATGTACTCTAACATGATAAAATAAGGAAATACATATTTGCACACATCAATATCTCAAGGCTCGCTAGTGTTTCAGGTTTACTGGCTGAAAATCAAGGTTTTATGATAGACGAGAACACAACATTCTGAATAATGCTGCTGTAATCTTAAATGCAGATGTATGAAAGCTAAGATGAACTGTTTACACAGATGTTTATTTAAGACAAAAGCTGAATGAGTTTAGTAGAAATCACCAAAAGGAAATTTGTGAAATTAAGAGACTTTTCATGACAAAGCACAATGTAATTATTAAAAAGGAGAAACTGTGACATATACTGTACTATGGCACTTTTGTTACCTAGCAACTATAAAGTAAACAAGAACAAAAAACTAAAATTACACAACAGTCCTGGACTATTAATGTTTGACAACAGTGTCGACGAGAAACAAAAAGTGGCACAAAGGTCGAGGCCTTCTTGTTGCACACTACAGACACTTCACACGACACAAGACAAAGCCAAACAATAGTATTTGTATTTATTTCGATCAGCTGTATGGAGACAGATATTCTTCCTGGGGTCAACATAATAACAAAACACATATTAAGTGCATCATTTATTCAGATTACAATGAAACTGATTTCTTACACAATACTCAGGGTTATTTAGGGCAATAAAGACAAGATACCTTCTTAATATAATTTTAAATGTTTTTTCACTATTTGAATGTATAATGTCACTTGGTAGATTATTCCAAGCAGACATAGATCGGTATATTACAGTGCATTTACCACAGTTTTCTTAAATGGCTATACTTCACTCAAACACCAATAGATTCAGTCGGCAATGCGTCATATTTGGGTCTGCTGAGAGTTAAAGTCATGTTGGAAATCCTATGTTAAGAAATGGAAAACTTATCTTTTTATCTCTTTCTTTATATCTTTCTGGCAAATTAAGCGAACTATAATTCAAGTCGAGTCAGAACGAAGTTGAAGTGATGCTGCGTTATGTCAGAAAAGTAAATAGAAAGTTAAAGAAAGATGTTAAAACACGGCAGGCAGCGCTGGAATCACATCAGCATTTAACTCGCATCAACCGTTAAAATAGTTGGATATATTTACATGTTTGAATCGTTATATCAATTTACCTATTTATTTGTCTATTGTTCTACATCTATTATTCATTTATTTCCCGAAGTCTGCATTTACTGTTGTTGTTGAGCAGTGAGTGACAAAACTGTTGTTCTGATCCACTCTCAATGTTAAGTTCCCCCACAGAGGTCCGTAAGTGGGCGTGGCCTCTCTTCTTAACCTTCTGTTACCACGGCAATAGGGTTGTATATTTCCAGGTCACAAATGTTATTGTTGTTGATGGAAGAAAAATGACAATCCGAGGTATTAATTTAGTTCAAATCTGAAAGTAAAAATGGCCACAGAGACATTATTGGAGACCGGGGACAATTGTAATACCTTTTTCCAAATTTGACAAATCAGCTTAATCTTAATTGAAGTCCTGCTTAAAACAACATGAAATAAAAGCTGCAGATCTTGGCTTGACGTGTGAACAGGTTTGGATTCTCTAGAGCGATTTATTTTGAAGCTGTTTTCATTTCAAGACAAGAAAGTCAAGTGTTACATCTGCCCCACAACATGAGGACAATTGTAACACACCAAGGAGGCAAATGTAACACATGAAATTACAACAATAAGATTTATTTTTTTCTTTATTAAAGCTAATACATTTGACAGACTGGAAGGTTGTCTACATTTAAATAACCTTAACTCTGTAAGGCGGGGAACACCCTGGACAGTGGCCAACTTGTTGCAGGGTTAGACAGACAACCATTCACTCTCTCATTCACTCAGGGTAATTTACAGTGATGCCCAATTAACCTAAACATACATGTTTTTGGAGGTGGGAGGAAACCGGAGTACCCGGAGAAAACCCACGGTGACACGGGGAGAACATGCAAACTCCACCCAGAGAGATCGTGAGATGTTGATATGGTCCGACCCGGGAGTCAAACCCACGACCTCCTTGTTGGGAAGCCAGAGCTCTAACCACTCTGCTACCGTGCACCCCCTAAAAAAAGATTAAGGTTCTGATAAAAATCAGTCAAACAAATGATACACAAACTTTTTTTTGGACAAAAAACATAAATCTAAATAAATCCATCCAAAATGAATTCATAAAATGGCCGAGGGGCAGTTGTAACACAGATGAGGGCGGCCATGTTTGGAGGGATTTTTTTCTATGTAACATTCATATTTGTTGTTGTAAAACTCACCAAATACAGACCATAAAACCTATATTTAAACATAAAAATGACAGCCATGTCTCAATCACATCTCTGTCCAGAACAAAAACATGAGGTCATGTGATGTAGAACTTTACTGCTCAAAAAACTGTTTTTTTATATAAAAAGTTTCCTGAAATATCAAATCTCTTTCCATTCAAACAGCAGGTGGAGATGAAATGAGCAGGTTCTGTGCAAAACTTAAGCTTCTGGTTTACTTCTGCTACGAATGAGAGCCTCTGTTACATTTGCCCCGTGTTACAATTGGCCCCGGTCAATTGTAACACGGTCACTGATTAAAAAACACAGACATACACATTCACACAGGACTAGAATACATGAGAAGGTCTGAGTTTGGTGAATTACAGGAGGTGGAAGACATTTTTACAGACATGGACAATTCGCACAGGACCAGAAACTCTGACAACGTCTGTAATGATTATAATGTACATGAGGTCCTGAGGTAAATACTGTTTCGTGTTACCAGGACATTAGAGTGAATGGTCGTATCTACAACAGCAACACAACAACAACACCTCGGCTTGAAGGTGATGTGTCTCCAGAGTTCACCTCCTGGGCTGTTCTCTTAAAGGAACAAAATCTATTTCAATAATGTAATGACAAAAGAACATGAGGCTTTCAGAAAAGCTTCATAAAAATGTGATGTGAAAGTTGCCACGCGGCGCCTTTTACCAGAAACGACGAGATTACCAAATTATACAACGTCATCAACTTATCACAAGTATAAAACCGCCCTTAAACTTCTTATTCCTGCTGAAACTTGCGCAGACATTGACCCACAGTTGCCTCCAGCCGCTGTTTCTTTGTCCGTGTTTGCACAACCACCTGCTGACTCATCCCCACTCTTTGCTCTGCAGTTTCACATCTCTGATCTCATCCATTTACCGGAAACGTAAGACAAACTCGCGGACTCGGTGGTAAGGTTATACTGATGAAAGTACAAACACAGGGCTGGTCTCTTTGTGGTGACTGCAGACCGGAGCGAACCAGTTCAGATCAGCGCAGCCAGCAGAAGAGGGAGGGGGAAGGGCCGTGTTTGCATGGGAGACGGGAGATAAGAGCTGCTACTGCACTGACACGACAGGGCTGGACTGTATGTGAGGCTGTAAGGCAGTGAGTGTACAGAGAACGAGTCTATCAGAAATAAGAGTGACAATAGAAAGAATATAATGTTATAAATCCTCATGGTGGGAAAGTGACAGTTCCATAGAAAGTATTGTACTTTGTCATGAATTCATTTAACACATTTTCAATCTGTTTCAAGAAATAGATAAATACATAAAGACAATATACATAAAATAGATTTAAAAGGATAATTTATTACATTCAACTAACTTGTGATGTTCAATTAAGCATAAATTGGGATAATGTAAAAGATTTTTTTTTCTTGTTCTGAAAGAGATATCTTCTAGAGAAAATATTTTGAGGTAATGGCCAACAAAACTTAAAAAAATATATTATTATAAAACAACATTAATAATAATGTATTGAAGTTACAGCATTGTCTTGCACTGGGCATAGCGTAGAACTTTTTACCATATTCAACAATAGGATAAAAAAAAGTGTTAAACATTTTATAATAATGCATTGTATTTATACACATCACGTCACATTTTGCATTCTTTATTCATTCCACACCTGGTGGTGGTAAACTACTGTAGCCACAGCTGCCCTGGGGCAGGCTGATAGAAGCGAGGCTGCAATTTTGCTCCATAAACCCCTCCAGCCATCACCAACCATTCACAGAAGGCAATGTGGGTGAAGTGTCTCACCTAAAGACACAGTCATCTCACTGTTGCACCTGAGGTTCCACTGGTCTCCCATCCAAGTGCTGCCGGGGCCAGACATGCCTAGCTTCTGAGATCTGACAAGGTCAGGTTTGGACAAGCTAGAGTGGACATAAGTATGTCTTCAGAGTTCACCTGGACCTGACTGTGACGTGTCTCTGGACCTGGACCTGACTGTGACGTGTCTCCACTTAGACCTGACTGTGACGTGTCTCCACTTAGACCTGACTGTGACGTGTCTCCACTTAGACCTGACTGTGACGTGTCTCCACTTAGACCTGACTGTGACGTGTCTCCAGACCTGGACCTGACTGTGATGTGTCTCTTGACCTGACTGTGACGTGTCTCCACCTGGACCTGACTGTAATGTGTCTCTAGACCCGACTGTGACGTGTCTCCACCTGGACATGACTGTGACGTGTCTCTGGACCCGACTGTGACTTGTCTCCACCTGGACCTGACTGTGACTTGTCTCTGGACCTGACTGTGGATGTGTTCTCACCTGAACACATCCAACACACACATTCACACTTGGTAATCTGGATGAAGTGTCTTGCTTGAAGACACAAATACAGTTTGCTGTAGAGTCTTTTACAGTGGCTCCTTGTCTTCAGTAGTGTAATTTCTTATACGTATATTAATAAAAGATTCCTTGACTGTTGCCATGGTGACCTCCCCTCCTGCTGACTTTCGCTCTTGTCACTCATAATGCCACTTGCGGGTGTGGACTAAACGGCTTAGCTGGGGTCTGACGGTGGATCACGCCCGTGTGTAATCTGCCCGTGATAGGCCCCAGCTCCAGACCGGTTTGAACCAGTCCCAGTCCACCGTCTGCAGACAGGGGGCAGCGGCGAGTGACGTCAGGAGCAGCTCACCGTGACACAAACACACACGATACTGACACCAACGAAGACACACACACGCTCCTGACACCAACAAAGACACACACGCTCCTGACACCAACGAAGACACACATGGCACTGACACCACAAAGACAGCAGGTCCAGTTTTACCGGAGAGAAGAAGGAGCAGCTCACAGTGACAGACACACGCATGATAATGACACCAACAAGGACATGAGACCCGCTTTTACTACAGAGAAGAGAAAGAAGGTGGAGCCACTACATACTTCGCTTTTACAACAAGTGTTTACCACCAGTAATAACGTTAATGCAACCACTAACACGATAAATATTTCTCCATTCGGGACTGTAAGCACCGATGCTGTCAGTGCTCACTTTGTACCGGAAACACACTCTGTACCTTTAGCTTTACTTCTCTTACGTAAATGCCCAATTAAGCTCAATTTGACCCATCTTCCTGACCATTCTTTTTGCTCATTTTAAACAATATTCACAGCTCCAGAAAGACTTTGTGCAACTGGAATCATGACATGTTGTACATCAAATGAGACCTACAAGTGTCTACTTTCTTTTATAAAAATAAATTATTATTCTACATTAATTCGTTCTCAAAACAATATGAGCTACTATAATGAAATAATATCTTTAGGATAAAAAACAATGAGGTTTACAACAAGGAGGACGAGTCTTTTTCATCTTTAAACCACTAAAAGCTGTTACAGACGAGAAGGCAGCAGCATTTTTCTACTTTCTGATGCAGATTCTATAGATTCAGCCTCTTTCATGGAGCAGACATTATATTGAACGTTACAAACCTCTGACACTTTTGGATCGCTCACAGAAGAGGAAGTTTCTAGACTCGCTGCATGTGCCGTTCTCCTTAGAGTCCTAGTCCAGTAGGATCGTCTTTTCTTCATTTCAAAGATAAAATATTTGCTCTAAACTTACTCAACAATGTTTTTAGTCAAAGATATTTTGCCTGTAATCTGTTTGAAAAGATATTCGGCCTCCAGAAGCAGCTGATCACATAAAACACAGCTGATTGCGCTGGGTATGCAAAACAACAAGCACATATATTTCCTGGTCTTGTGACCTCGTCTTGTTATTGTGCTCACCCAATTCCCCCCTCTGCTGGTGAACCTGTGAAACTGCCCCATGTAATTGACTGTAGACAAAGTCAGCACCAGGCTTGCCAGATTTTCAGTGAGCAACAAGTGACCAAACCTTTGAAAAAAAAAGCCCAAAACAAGCGACCTCAGCCCCTCAATAAAAAAGGAACTAAAATAATCAATTAATTAAACACGATGTGTCACAGCAAAACGAGAGTTACTGATTTTGGCAGATTTTAAATAGTATTTGATCACTAGTAAAGACTTTAAAGATTGAAAATATGCAAAAAGTTCATATTTCTTTCATGATTGAGTATATCTCTGTGAATAAAACCTGGGAAAATGTAGAAAAATTACCTTGTTTATGACGTCAAAATGCCTCTCAGGAACAAGCCCAAAAAACAGCAACCCGCGACTATCAAAATTCACAAGTGACTTTCCAAAAAAAGAAGCCCAAAGTGGCTATAAAGAAGCGAACTTGGCAACTTTGGTCAGGACGTGCATCAGAGAGCCCAACATCGTCACAGAGAATAAAAGTACAATGGCGTCATTGAAACATCGGACACAATAGCACAATAATAACTACTTCAGTGTGATTAATAGGTGCAGTAGTAGATGATATAATAGAATTTTAGAAACAGTTGAAAGAGTCTAATTTATAAATGCTATTTACTGTATTGTGTCAAATCCACATCTCCTTTTATACAGATAGTTAGGTTTGAGTAATATTGCAGGTTACTGGGGTCACTGGGATGGCCTTGGAGTGTAGTCTGCAGAGCGTTTGTCCATGAACACCTTCTCTGCGTCCTTCTGCTGCTGGTCCAACTCCTGCTGCTGGTCCATGTCCTGCTCCTGCTGCTGGTTCATCTCCTGCTGTTGGTCCATGTCCAGCTGCTGATCAGCCTCTTTTCCAGACCCAAACAAAAATACTGACAACATGTGAGCCCATTACAAAACATTGTCTGTAATGTTATAAAGTACATGGAAAATTACTGCAGTCTTACTTATGCAGAGGCGCATCATCTGTGGAGGAAAAGAACAAATATTATTGTACGATTTAATAGAAAAATAGTAGTATGTATTTGTATTGTTAATGACCCTGATGGAGGTCACTTTTGGAGATTCACAGAGGTTGAGGACAAAATAAAAGTATACGTAATAATCTTAAAGAAGTCACAGCACTCTTCAAATTCAGAGGCAAATAAAGATTTTTGATTCTTAGTGTCACAAATTAATATACCTAGCTGCCTGTCCTGTAATTAAAATAAACAAAATTGAGTTGTTGGAGGCCTATTTTTGTGTTGGGTCTTTCTATGGAGTTTATCTCTGTAACGGTTTGCTCTGTGCTTTACAAACCAACTGATAACATGAGGCTAATGCATTGTCAGAGACTTACTCCGCCCACAACTGAACACAACTGGAGGCCTTTTGAGGAACGCTAAGTGAGCGTGAACAGATGTGGATTGAGAGCACAAAATATGGACCGCGATGGCAGCTGGGTGAGTGTTTTGAGTTTGGAGAGATCTTCAGAGCAGAGGTAGATGAGCTGTGTGCTGAGTTTGACTAACACAGGTCTATTTGCTTACTTGCATTTCAAGATGCCATGTTATTTACTTTGCAGACATATGTATGAAACCTTTGCATTACAGAAGCACATGACCTTATGTGAGTATTTTGTCTAAAATTTCAAATACTGTAGTTTTAATCCTGTGACACTTTACACTTGTGCAGTGCAGGCGACTATTTGGAACATCTCCTGATTTGATTCTTTGGATAGGTGCAACTTCTGGAGCTGCTTTCTCTGCTAACTTCAGCAGCGCGGTGAGTTGATGACACACGCTGTTCTCCATGCATGCTTCCCACGCACGGTGGTCACGTCACACTGGATGTGTGTGCTGTATACTGTGAGTTGCAAAAATTCTACACGTAACCTACTGTTGAAGAAATATTCGCGATTATTGAAAAAACTATTAAATTTAGCATCCCTATTTGGCTATAAGAGAGTTAATTTTATTTGTATCTAGCAATTCTAAGAGCATGATTGTTGATCAATATAGTAAAGAGTGAACTACGTTCTAAAAAGTTTTATAAACAGCTGAAGTACATTCGGAACGTTGCTTGAGTTTTCACCAGAACCAGTTTAAGTTTCTTCATGGCCAAGAATATAAAAACAACAAAGAACAATAATAAAAAAATAAAACTTGTAACTGTTCACTATAAATAACAAATAATGTAGATACATACGCCCTTTGACAATCCGTTGCCAGAGACTTTCTGAAGGCTCGACCATTGACATGACCAGAGCCAGAGTGAGGAGTGTGATGGGGCCCTTCATCCTGCAAACACAAATACTTTACACATCTGTGATCAAGTTAGTTTTGTACCATACCTGTTGATATCATACCTGTTGAACGATTGTCGGACGATTAGCAAAGAACTGGGTCGTCTTGTGATGCCTACTGACTGTCAGACTTTTATACACATTACAACGAGGAAGCTTCAGAGTTTGCAGTTCAGAGATAAGTCTGCACCTCCAAGACTGTGACCACTGACCAGGCTGTTTCATGTTGGTTAGATGAGCCAATGTAATGTTTCTAGACAGTTTGTCCACAGGTATGAATAATCTACAGAGTAAAAAGGCTGTTCAAGCGTTACTGTTTTTCTGTTATTGTGCATACTCACAAAATGAACACTGTGAAAATGAAAATGCCCCCAAGTTACTTTGCACATGAATATTTGGGCCGCGAAGTCAAAAGTTTAGGAACCCCTGCTGTAGGACAAGTGCACCTTTGTCCCAGTGTTTCTCCTGTCTCTCTGTGTGTTGTGACGGTGGTTTGTCAAGTCCAAAAAAGCACAGGTTTTTCGTATTTATTTGGGATTGAGGCTGCAATCAGCCCCGACCGAGGAGGTGGTCTTGGTCCCATTGTTTGAGGCGGATCAGAGTTCGCTTGTTTCTATTCAGACCTGACAAAAAGTTCGGATTTTCCAAGAAACGAACTCTGGACCGTTTTGTAGGTCTGAATACTCCCTAAAAAAGCAACGTTTAGGGCAAACAAGAAGAGACCCTCCTCTTGACCATATACTAATAGTTCATATTGGGGCCATGCTAGGTGCATCAGAATAAAGTCATACATTTTTATTATTTATTTTGTGTCACAAAAAGATCTACACCAAAAAGTTTCACGATGTTCAATTAGTCTTTTATTACACCATGACTTCTAACTTGGTTTGAGAGAGAAAGAGCAGATGACACTGTTCTACGATTATTTCGGCACTGTGGCAGAGCGGATAGTGCTCTCGCCCCTCAGCAAGAAGGTCGTGGGTTTGACTCCCTGCATGACTCGGGCCTGTGGAGATTGCATGTTCCTCTCTGTGTGGTTTCATCTGGCCACTCCGGTTTCCCCACCAACAAATAACATCCCTGCTTGTCAAGGCCTGATTCTGTCAGATTTCAGAAGCTAAGCAAGTAGTGCTTGGATGGGAGACCGCTGGAACACCAGAAGCAAGGCACTTAACCCACATTGCCTCAGTGTCTGTTACACAGGGTGAGTGGATCCCTGAATGTAAAGCGCTTTGAGTGCCTTGTAAGCTGGAAAAGCACTATATAAATAGAGACCATTTACCATTTACAGGTTAGGGAACACTTGGTGGTGGTCAGAGGTTGAGGCCCCAGGTGTTTAGGCGAATCTCTTCTTCTGAGCTGCTCCAGGGCTGCTGCTGTCACTGAGTGAGGAGGGTTGCTGAATGAAGCACTTTGGAAGACATCTGTCTATGCAAATGTGCAATATCAATCAATCCATCCATCAATCAATCAATCAATCAATCAATCAATCAATCAATCAATCAATCAGTCAAACAAGGAATCACCTCTGACAAACAAACAAAAGAGAAAAAGTAAGGTTCTGAAAATGATTGCCCTCAAAGGATTTTGTGTAATTTATCTGGAATATGGCAGAAGGAATGCACTACCCACTCTCTCCCAAGGAAAAGCTCACATAATTCATGCGATTCTCGGAAACCTTGGCCTGGAGCCGGACCCGGAGGCTGCCTACACCTCCTCCAGAGCCACAGCCGCTCCTGGCCTTGTGCTCCTCACACTTTGGCCGTTTTATGGGTTTTCCTGACTCTTTGGCTCGCAGTCTGTCATTGTCCCTCAGAGGAAGCGTCACGGCTCTGTCCAGCGAGGAGCAGGGTCCGCACCTCTTCCTGTGTTTGAGCCGAGCGTTTGATGTGCTCCAGACTGAGAGGCAGACAGCACGACACACGAGAGCGGGACAAGAGTCGGACAGAAGAAGGTGAAGGTTAAGACACACTTTTTCTGTCTTCTGCATTGGACCCATCTTTTAACACTTCTGGGGCAGGGATTTTTTAACCTATTGTGTGCTTTAAGACAGAGGTGGCAAGTAACTAAGTATTTTTACTCCACTGAACTTAACTCTTTCACTGCCAGCACTGTTCTCACTTTGACCTCCCTTACCTGCCAGGCCTTTTTGCTCATTTTAAACAATATTCACAGCTCCACTTTGTGGAATCATGACATGACAAAGTGTCTACATTCAATTAAAAAAAGACTTGTTATTTTACAATAATCTGTTCCCTCTTTATAGGTTTGAAAATCCTGGTTTTCCTAGAAAAAAAGCGTGCTGTGAGAAAGTCTGCTTTGAGCATACTGTATAATGTAAACTCTGGTCAAGCCTCTCCTTGTACCACATGTTTTCTTGAAGACGATTAAACGCAAACGCCACGTGTCTCTTACAAGTAAATGTAGAGGTGCAGCTCACTGTGGGGCTCATTGATGCTGACTTTGTCTACAGTCAAATACATGATGCACTTTCACAGATTCACCAGCAGAGGGTGCGATTGGGTGAGTGCTAGGACCCAGAGGTGCTCTTTTGTTGACATTAGGCAGCACAGTAGTCTCTATTTTATGTGATCATCTGATTCTGGAGACCGGCTTTCTTTTCAAACATATTACAGGTAAAACATCTTGGACTAAAAACATTATTGAGTAAGTTTAGAGCAGATATTTGATCTTTAAAACAACGAACAGACGATGCTACTGGACTAGGACGCTGAGGAGAACGACACATGCAGCGAGTCTAGAAACTTCCTCTTCTGTGAGCGATCCAAAAGTGTCAGAGTAAAACTACTGTATTTCTTCATGTTTGGAGGTTAAATATAATTTATGCTCCATGAAAGAGGCTGAATCTATAGAATCTGCATCAGAAAGTAGAAAACTGCTGCTGCCTTCTCGTCTGTAACAGCTTTTGTTGGTTTAAAGATGAAAAAGACACTTGTCCTCATTGTTTTAATCATGTATCTTTTGATATACAACATGTCATTATTCCAGTTGCTCAAGTTTTTTATAAAGACCTGGGCGGGAAGAAGGGTCAAAGCGAGAACAGGGCTGGCTGTGAAAGCGTTAATAAGGCTAAACTTGAGTACATTCTATTTATCTGGCTGAGAAAATCCATCTTCAGGTTGCTGTCTCATTAACACTCTTTTATGAGCTCTATAAAACACGAGAAGGAATCCCCAAACAGATCCTTCCTGCTCCAAAGGTCAAGTGCCGCTCTGTTTCTCATAAAGCACCGAGTCAGAAGAAGAAAGGAGAGAGATGAGTGCGCAGACCAGTTCAAACCGGTGCCTGCGCTGTTCAAAGGCTTACAGCTGGATTAGTCAGCGTCTGAGGTGGAGGGACTGACGGGACAGTTGCACCTGACTCAAGTACGTTTACAGCACTTTGGGTTGGAGTGTTTGCTTGATTTGTTAATGAGCAACTTACTTGTCCAAATGTCCACACTGTTGTTCCCTGCTTAGTCCTCTGCCATGTGTGACGTTTAGAGGCTTTAAACAGAAACTAAACTAAACTAAATCTTTCTCTTGTGCTCATTTTAGCAACAAAAACAGCTCAAACCATGTCTAAAGCAGAAGTTAATAATAAGAATAATACATTTTATTTGAAAGTGCCTTTCAAGACACTCAAGGACACTGTACAGTTTAAAAACATCAAGTCAAAAGAATAAAATGGCACAAAACTGGACTGTAATATTGTCTGAACAGGAAAGTTTTGAGACTGGATTTGTAAAGTGGAAGAGAGTCAATGTTATGAGAGGTGACAAGATTGTGAACAAATATGGCAGTGGTGTGAGTAGGGCTGAAACGATTCATCGATTAATTTGATTACAAAAAAGCTTCTATTGTTTTTTGCCTCGATGATTTGTTTGATTTGTATATTCAATAAAAAAAGGCGTGACTCTGTGGTGCGCGAAGCCGGTGGAACTATGTAGCTTGTTTCACACAGAACGTATTCCCAGACGCACCGCTGCCGCAGTTACAGCTTTAGCTCCAGCAGAGCGGAGAAAAACAGCGGTGTATTTTAAACTAGCGCGTCTGTCTTTGGAGCAGACTTGTGTTTGTGAGAGCACGCCAAGTCGAGATTATAAAACAAGCAAAGCCTATCACTACGGAGGCAAAATGAAGCGCCCGCTATGCTGCGAAATGACTCGAGCTCTGAAAAGAATCAGACGAGCTGCAGATCCAGCGCTCAGAGATGTTATATTCATAGTTTACATGAAACAGACTTGTGTGTTTGTGCATTTTTTTAGCTCCGCTGTCAGTCTGTCATACGGCGCTCCATAGTACTCACAAAAAAAAAATATTTATCTCGTAATTACGAGATAAGATCTCGTAATTACGAGATAATTTTCTCGTAATTACGAGATAATTTAAATGGCTTTTCCCACATTCTGTATATCCACACGCTTCGTATAGGCTAAGCTAGTGACTTTATCCACAACGAGTAGTCTTTTCTGTGCTAGCTTGATGTTTCTAAATAGCTAAGATGTACTTGTGGATTTCGTTATGTTAAATTAAGTGCCTGTGGTCTTCACTGCAATGTTTACGGTCGACAAAAAGTATGAAAATAGCTAATAACGTGACTGTCAACTCACGCTACAGTTAGCATGCTATTATAAAGACGGCCAGTGTGTGGAGCTGTTCACCCACCAGAAAGAAGCTAGTGGTAATCGGCAGGTTTTTTAAATAAAACTCGATCTTCTTGACTGTTGACAGTCAGTCTCACTCATCCTTAGAAATGTGCGGCTGTTTTTCTGTGGCTCCAGCGTCTGGTTTTCAATTTATTTGGCCATAAAGGAGAGAAGTGCTGCAACAGACTTGCAACATACGGGCATTTTTGCAGTACCCACCCACTCTGGGTGATCCATGCGGAAGTGTAGCAAATGTGCAGCATTTCTCTTCTACGAGATAAATATTTTTTTTTTACGTGAGTACTATGGAGCGCCGTACTGTCACATGTGGGACATGTGTGATACTTGAGACGCAACGTCAACGTGCTTGAAGTCAAAACCACGAGTCTGCAGATGTTTGTGGATTTATTATTGAATCTAATGAGAAGTCATGAAGATACAATAAGTCCTCAGATCGCCATGTTAACACACTTCTGCATCTGTGTGGAAATGATTCAATAAGAGAGTGAAATGTGGCTCACTTATTGAAGACATAAAACTTGTGTATTAGGAGGAAAAGTTTTGTTTTTATGTGCAATGTAAAATTAATGTATTCTTAAGCATTCATTCATTCATTTTCTACCGCTTAATCCCGTTAGGGGTCGCGGGTGACTGGAGCCTATCCCAGTAACTTTGGGCCTTGACGGGGGAACACCCTGGACAGTGGCCAACTTGCCGCAGGATTAGACAGACAATCATTCACTCTCTCATTCACTCACTAAGGGAAATTTACAGTGATGCCCAATTAACCTAAACATACATGTTTATGGAGGTGGGAGGAACCCGGAGAAAACCACGGGGAGACACGGGGAGAACATGCAAACTCCACCCAGAGAGATCGTGAGATGTTGACATGGTCCGACCCGGGAGTCGAACCCACGACCTCCTTATTGGGAAGCCAGAGCTGTAACCACCTGGCTACCGTGCACCCCTTATGCATAGCCAAGCATAAGGGGTAGCAAAATATCCTTATTACCCTTCAAAAAAAATGTAAACAAAAGTTAATAGATTACTTTATTAATTGAAGTAAATAATAGATTGATAACTCTATCAATTTAGTAATCGATAAAATAATCGATTACTAAAATAAGCGATAGCTGCAGCCCTAGGTGTGAGGAGTGAGAGAAGGGTGAAGGCGAGAAATAGTACGGAGGTGAAAAGTACATTTTTGAGAAACAAAAACCACACAGACCAACAACCAACCCCAAAACTAAGAAACACATGTTAACAGGACTTCTTTTCATATTAGTGTCAATTTTGTTTATCTTAATATGAGGTTAAGTCAGTGCAGACCCTCTATATCCAGACTGTTACTATAAAGATCAGCCACATTTCCTTCACATCTCTATCCGTATTTACACTTGTGTGATTTACTTCTTGTTGTGTTCTCTTCTTATAAACTTTCTGACACTGTTGTAACAAACGCCGGCTCTTACTGGAAGCAGGACGTTCAGACTCAACCAAACATGGACTGTTAGTGTCACATCCATCTCGAACAGAAAAACTAATAAACACAAGAGATTAAATAGCTTTCTTTTTAATACAGAGATAAATGTATTCCATCCAGACAAGTCATATAAAGCAGACTTATGTAACCGTGATGTTTTAATTGTTTGAGTGGAATAAATGTTTAGTTTTGCAAACCACATTTTGCAAAAAAGCCGGCTTTCTTTTTAAACAGATTGCAGGCAAAACATCTTGAGCTAAAAAACATTGTTGAGTGAGTTTAGAGCCGATATTTGATCTTTAAAAGGAAGAAAAGACGATGCTGGAGAACAAACTCAGACAGAGGAAAAGCAGACAAGCCAAAAGTGTCAGAGTGAGTCAAACTACTGTATTTCTTCATGTTTGGAGAGTTAAATATAATCTATACTGAAAGAGGCTGCATCTATTAAATTTGCATTAAAAAGAAGAAAAGTGCTGCTGCCTTCTCGTCTGTAACAGCTTTTGTTGGTTTAAAGATGAAAAAGACACTTGTCCTCATTGTTTTAGTCATGTAAACCTTGTGTTTTTATTGTAAGGGCTCATACTCTTTCACCAAAAAGTAGAACAGAAGAAAATTACACTAAGTTTACTTTAGAAAAAGGACATTCAAGCAAAAACAATGAATTTCCAATGAATTAATGAATAACAATTCTTTTTTTTTAATGAAACTAGACACTTGTAAGTCTCATTGTGCAACATCTCATGATTACAAAGTTTTTTGTGGAGCTGTGAATACTGTTTAAAATGAACAAAAAGGCCTGACAGGGAAGGAGGGTCAAAGTGAAAACAGGAATGGCACTGAAAGAGTTCACAGCTCATGATGTCTAGTTGAGTTTGCATGTTCTCCCTGTGTTATTTTGGGTTTTCTCCAGGTACTGCCTCTTGGTTTTCTAAGAGCTTCTGAGCTGTTGCTGTTGCCTACCTGTAGTTTGAATGTGTGCAGGTCCAGGTTTGGGTCGGGCCCTGATTTTCAAACTCATTCATCCAGGCTGGGTGGGTCGGCAGCCGTGCTCTGGTCCACCTCCTGGTATCACGATAGAGTCTGCTCAATGCCACACCACAGTAAAACTCGTTTGGATTCATAAGGCGTTTTCCCACATGAAAGTACCAAGAACTAGTCCCCACATTTCTCCAGTCCCTGTTTAGTCAGAAGAACTGCCCTGTCCCCATGTTTGTGTACACGCAGCAACAGTTTCTGAAAGTGGGTCTAACTAGCTTTAGCATTAGCATCTGTAAAGTATAGAACATTTAAAAATAAGTCATTAAGTGGTGTTAGGAAAACAAAAGTTGTCTTTTTTTCGATTCCACATAAAAATATAATGTGCAAAAGTAAACAAAAAAACTGAAATTAACAATGAAACACAATTATTCACTGTAATTCCTAATATAGGCTACTTACAATTTAAGTAAATACATTTTTGGGAGGTACCGAGGTAATAATTTTTCTTAAGGATATGGAAAGTTTATCTAACTGTGAGAATGTTTAAAACATGTTTCACTTGTGTCAACAAAAGGTTCCTGGTCTGACTGGAAAGTACCTGCCCCAGAGCAGGAGCTAAAAAAGTCCCTGAAGTGTGGCCCCAGTCCATAGTTCCTGCTCTGTGCGAATGCTCCCAAAATGGGGGCAAAAAAGCAGTATTAACTTGGTTAATTTAGCTTTATGAGTAGGACCACGCCCCCATCGCACTCCAACCACTCCCCTACGTCACCGGAAGCCTTCATACCCCAGCTCACGCTTATGTCTCAGTTTGACCATACGCTTCCTCTCAGTTCAACCCCACACTCTTAAGATCGCAGAGAGAGAACCCCCTCACTGAGTCTCCTTACCCGGTCATTGCTCATCTGATTCCACGGAACTTCAACATCTATATCTATTCAATAAACAATGTATAACTATATCTGTTTGGTGTGGTCCTTACTAACAAAAGTACTAGGAACTGAAAAAAGTTCCTACAGTGGAAAAAGGCCTAATAACTGTCCTTTAGGAGAGATTCAGGCCCGCGCACTGTTCAGTTGTGCTGGTGTGACTTTAAATAATCGTGGCTGTTGCAGTGTCATTTGGCAATGTTTAGGAAGGCATTCTTTTGGAGATTAGATTAAATGACTTCTTGGAAAATTACCTGATGAGATATTTTGATTTGGAGGCTTCTTACAGCCACAACCTTAATTATGTTTAAGTGAGAAAACTACCACCTTCTTCATAAGACAAAAGAGAGACAGTAAGACGGCACAGATACACACTTATGTCTGTCTGTTATTATTCTGTCGTCATGTCAACAGCTCAAACACTTTTACTCCTCCAATTGTGTCATTTAGGAATTACTGGAAAGCACAAAGTATAGGCCTGTTCTGTAAATGCCTTTGTTATTCTGGGATTACTTTTGTCTGCAAACATTCCCACGTTTAGTTTTTTCACTTTGGAAGTCGATGTAGACCGGTTCAATCAGGGTAAAGGATTACGCGTTGTTTATAAAAGAAAATCAATAGACGTTTTGAATACAGCTAAGTTTTACTGTTAGTGCCTGGCCAAAGTTAATTATTTCAAAGAATCGTTTGCAAATATTGAAGGAACAGGCTGATCTGATCTGTATCTAGTGAAATGTATTCTGTGATGGGGCCACACTGAAAGCTGAGTAAGAGTTGCATCACTGCCGCCTCGCTGGAGCTGTCTGTTGTTTTAGGATGAGTCAGTTTCCCAGCCGCTGTTCTGTGGACTGAGAGGACGTCATTACTTTGACCTCTGACCTCTCCGGGCCTCAGTGAGACAGGAACATCATGCTATGGACGGCTTTTGCAAAAACAGAAAGAGATTTAACCCAATGAGAGTTTCCACGGATTAGAACTCTCGTCGTGTCTGTGGGTCAGTGTAACTCTTATGCCAGACAGTTAAAAGCTCCTGACTTTTAGCTCTTTCACTGCCAGTCATGTTCTCGCTTTGACCCTGCCAGGCCTTTTTGTTCATTTTAAAGAGAACCTTTTATGTAAAATCTACTTTTGTGAGTTTTTGTCCATGATACAACAGTGTTCTCTCATCATTAGTTATATTTGGATTGATTCCTGCATGTTTGAGTAATCTTGTTTTGTCCAGCAGCTGATGCTCCAGAGCTCAGAAAATCCCTGTCTTCGCCTACCACCTATTCCTGCCCACTTGTCTGCATTTACTTTACGTTGACTCAAAAATTTGCATTGTTAGTAGAACATGTGAGGTTCAAAATTGTCATGTAGACATTTTACAACAACAACAAAAAAATCAGTTTTGAACAGGAGGTCAATGGACCTGATTCTTTTTCCAAGCTGTTTTAGATCATTTTGTGTTTTACAATGAACAAAATGTGAATCACTTATGCCATAGTTTCATTCTAAATATACAAACAAAATCATAATAGGTCTCCTTTAAACAATATTCAGAGCTGGAATCATGGCATGATGAACATCAAATGAGACCTGTAAGTGTTTAGTTTTATTTAAAAAGAATTGCCGATGTACATAATTCATTCTCTTTTTATAGTAATTTGAAATTGTTTGTTTACTGTAAATGACATTTTAGCAATTAACGACTTTTTTTTTTCAGTCATATGCACAGATAAAAATAAATGTTTTGAACCAAGATTTAAACAATGTCACAGTCAAGGCCTGTTTTACAACTTCTGGAAGACTGTTCCAGGTCTGAGCCGCTGATTCCCCATGTTCCCCTGACTCTGGTCCATGTTTAGTCCAGACTCTGGTCCATGTTTAGTCCTGACTCTGGTCTACGTTTAGTCCTGACTCTGGTCCACGTTTAGTCCTGACTCTTGTCCACATTTAGTCCTGACTCTGGTCCATGTTTAGCCCTGACTCTGGCCCACGTTTAGTCCTGACTCTGGTCCACGTTTAGTCCTGACTCTGGTCCACATTTAGTCCTGACTCTGGTCTACGTTTAGTCCTGACTGGTCCACGTTTAGTCCTGACTCTGGTCCACGTTTAGTCCTGACTCTTGTCCACATTTAGTCCTGACTCTGGTCCACGTTTAGTCCTGACTCTGGTCCACGTTTAGTCCTGACTCTGGTCCACGTTCAGTCCTGACTCTGGTCCACGTTTAGCCCTGACTCTGGTCCACGTTTAGTCCTGACTCTGGTCCATGTTTAGTCCTGACTCTGGTCCACGTTTAGTCCTGACTCTGGTCCGTGTTTAGTCCTGACTCTGGTTCATGTTTAGTCCTGACTCTGGTCCACGTTTAGTCCTGACTCTGGTCCGTGTTTAGTCCTGACTCTGGTTCATGTTTAGTCCTTACTCTGGGCACCAGCCGGAGGCCGAATCCTGAGTCCAAGATGGTTCATGCAGCACTAACATGTCAGTGATGTACTTTGGTGCTAGTCCATGGAGAGACTTAAACACAAGCAGAGCTGTTTTAAAGTCTATTTTCTGAGCCACTGAAGCCAGTACAAAGGCCTAAGCACACAACTAATGTGATGGTACTTCCTGGTTCTGGTCAGGACTCGAGCAGCAGTGTTCTGGATGTGCTGCAGCTGTTTTACAGCTCGTTTGGATAGGCCGGTGAGAAGGCCGTTACAATAGTCTAACCTACTGGAGACAAATGCATGGATAAGTCTCTCCAAGTCGGGCTTTGACACTAGACTTTTGACTTTGGCGATGTTTTTTAGATGGTAAAAAGCTGCTGATGTTATAGCTGATTGGTTGTTTGTTTGTCTAAAAGACAAACGACCAATCAGCTCCAATGTTTCATGGGCATCACTAAATAAACTAATCTGATCCATTGTGGAGTTGATTCCACTCTTTGCAAAAATGGAAATGATGAATCAAAGTCTGACAATATCATTCAGTTCAGTGCTTTACATTGTTTTTGCTGACCCTGATCATAATTGTGTAAAATAAATACTTGTACCCATATATATTTATACCATATTTACACAGAAGATTCCAGAGTGTTGTATTTGGATGAAAATGAAAGTCTGGCGTGTCCCTTGTCTGTTTCTGTGAGGTGGAGGTCTTTGGGTGGAGGTGAGGGTCAGGACGCCTCTGCATTGTTCTGGATTTCATGTTGATGAGTTCCAAGAACAATATTCAGGCTCCATTGTGCGGCCGCAGAGATAAGGGACATTCAGGAGCGTCCTGTGCTTCACCCTTCATCATGACTTTGAAACTTGCATAATGTCATTTGCACATTTGTGTTGTTGCCAGAGAGTTTTATTATTCTCTGGTAATTATATTAGTCATGCAAAACTTACTTAAGCTGTGTGTGTACGTGATGGAATGTTAATGAAGCAGCTGCATGCTAACACATTTTATTCTTTGCTTTAAAGGTGCATTATGCAACTTTTGGTTCAGTCACGGTTGAGCAAGTTTTGATTGAGATGTTCCTGCACATGCATTTGTTCAATTGCAAACAGTGTTGGTGATCTTTAGTAGAAAGCAGTGTTTTCTCTGTCTGTCTGACGCTCCTAAAGCAGGGGCAAAGCTAAGAGGGTATCTAGGGCTTCATTTTAGTAAAATTAAAACACATTTTAAGAATATGTATTTTAAAAAATGAAATTGTATACAATTTTTAAAAATTCTCCTGAGGGAGGGCCCCAGACCCCCCAGAATTACATCAAACTCATTATATAGAAATTAGTGATGGGAAAGAATATATACATGAGTGTTCATCCACAAATAGCCACAATGTCTGAAGAAACAAGGCATGCACTTGTGTAGGACCGGACTTATTATGTTGCGTTGCTCAATTGATGGTGGACTTCTAAATGTGGACACTAAATATTTTTGTTTACTGTTCAAATGTTTGAAAAATGTTCTGCCTTAAGGTAAAAAAATTGCAATATAAACTGAAAAGAAATTCTGAAAATTTAAAATTGTGACCGCAAAATCGAAAACTGAATCGAATTGTGACTTAAGTGAATCACCCCACTCCTAATTGAAATATATTTGTAAAAGGCTCAAGGGTGTAAGGGTCTGTATGTAAAATTAAATTCAATATAAACTGAACATTTCAGCTCTTGACCTCTGACCAGTTAGATAATCCTGTTAAATATGAAACTGTACCTTCCCACCTCTCAGAAACAGAAACAGAAACCCATCACAGACAAGAACGATTACGCTTTACTTCCTGGACGACAAAAAGCAGCAACTAGTTCAAGTTAAAAGTCCGTGCCTGCCGTGGAGTGTGATGTTTCCATGAAGTGACATTCCACCGGCTGATGCATGAGGCTGGACATCTCACATTTAGATTTGTATCACCCTGCATACTCTCCGGCCGTGTGTGTGAGCGCTGTGCCCTTGGATTCTCCTCTGCGGCGGACACACCTGATCTCACTTCAAAGAATCACTCGCTATTAAAAACTGTTTTATCTTTTATCTCTTGGCCTCATTTCAATCTCTCACAATCTCAGTCCGTTCTTTTGTTTCCCGCCGTTAACATCAAAAGAGTGTTGGCATTTTTCTCTCTCTCTCTCTTCACCCTCTCTCTCCTCCTCTCTCTCTGTCTTCCCTCCCTTATCTATCTCTTACTTTTTCACAGTGTTTTTCTCTTTCTCCTCTCTCTTTTCTTTCTCCCCCTTTCCCTCTTCTCTCTCTCTTTCTGTCCCCCCTCCTTCTCTCTCTTCTTTTCTATGCCCCTTTCTCTCTCTCCCTATTTTTGTCCCCCTTCTCTCTCTCTTTCTCTCTGCCCCCTCTCTCCACTTTCTTTTTCTCCCTCTTTTTGTCCTCCTCTGTCTGTCTTTCTTGCTCTTCCTCTCTTTGCCCCCCTTTCTTTCACTCTACCCCCTTCTGCTCTCTCCTTTTTGTCTGTCTCCCTCTTCCTATTCCCCCTCTCTCTCTATGCTCCCTGTCTTTCTCTTTCCCTCTTCCCCCCTCTCTTCTCTCTCTTTTCCTCTCTATACCCCTTCCCTTCTCTCCCTATCACCTCACTTCTCTCTCTCTCTGTCTCCCTCTTTTTGCTTCCCTCCTTTTTCCCTCCCTCGCTCTCCTTATCTCTTTCTCCCCCTTTTTGTTTCTTTCTCTCTCCCTCCTTTTTTATGCCCCTTTCCTGTCTCTCTCTCGTCTGTCTCTCTTCCTCTCTACACCCCCTTCTCTCTCTTATTTCTACTCTCTTCCTCCTCTTTCTCCCTCCTCTCTTCTTCTTCTCTTTCCCTCTTTTTTCTTTATCTTTCTTCTTCTCTATGCCCCTTTTCTCTCTCTTTTCTACTCCCTTCCTCCTATTTCCCCTCCTCCCTTCTTCTATCCTCCCCTCTTTCTACCTCCTCTCTTCTTCTCTTTTTGGTTTCTTCTTCTCTTTCTCTCTCTCTCCCTCCCTCTCTCTCGTCCTACTCTCTCTCAATCTCTCCCTCTCCTTCTCTCTCCCCCTCTCTCTCTCTTTCCTTCTCTCTCTGTCTCTCTCCTTCTCTCTCTCTCCCATCCCTCTCTCTCTTCCTCCCTCGCTCTCCTTCTCTCTCTCTCCCTCTCTCTTTCCTTCTCTCTCTCTCTTCCTCCCGTCCCTCTCTCTTTCTCTCTCTCTCCCTCTCTCTCTCTCTTTCTCCCGTCCCTCTCTCTCTCCCTCTCTCTTTCTCTTGTCCCTCTCTCCCTCCCTCTCTCTCCTTCTCTCCCTCTCTCTCTCCCTCATCTCCCTCCCTCTCTCTCTCTCCCTCTTTCCTCCGTCTCTCTCTCCTTCCTCTCCCTCTCTTCTCTCTCCCTCTCTCCTCTCCCTCCCTCTCTCTCTCTTTCTCTCTCTTCTTCCTCTCCCTCTCTCTCTCCCTCCATTCCTCTCCCTCTCTCTCTCTTTATGTCACATTGTGTAAGCCGTGTACAGCCCAGTGCTTCCTGTGAGGCGGCCCTGCAGACTCTGTGTCTCAGTCCGGGGCCGGTACAAGGACTTTCTATTGTTCCTCTCGCTCCGTCCCGCTCAGGTGCTGCTCAGGCCCTGCCCCGTCGCTCCAGAGGAAAAGCCACAATGACAAAGCTGACAGAGCGCTATTTTTGCAGCTTTTGTCTTCGAGCTTGCACGGTTTATTTAAAGGGGATTTGTGATTGGGTCAGATCAGTGAGAAGTGATGTTAGCTAAAGAGGGTCTGGGCTTCCCCTTTAACCTACAGGGCAAAGTCTGTGAGCCGACTCAGCAATTCATATCACATTTAATCTTAAAGTGAGACAACAAGTGAATAGGAAGGAAAACTTGAATATGAAAGCAAATACTGGGCTTTAGCTACCTTGCAAATAAAAATGCATTCTCACTGCATTTGTGGGTTTAAATTCACGTGAAGCTCCAGCCCATTGGTTCTAACCGAGTATTGATTGCTGCAGCCAGTCTCCAAAAAACACAATGAAATGTAAAAAAAAAAACTTATGATGAGCATGTTGTCACGCCTATTTTTAAGAAATATACTACAAAAAGCCCAAAAGTCACATGATTAAAGTTGGGGTAATTAACTTTTGTAGTTGTAAGTTATTAAACTTTGTGTTTTCCACTAAAAAGTAAGTGATAAATGCAGCACTTTGTGAAAAAAATAATCTGAACTGAATAATACAAAAATTTAGTTCTAATCAGGAGTTGATTGCTGCGCTCTGATTGGCTGAGCTTGAGTGGTCCTCTCCAGTTTCACTTTGATGTTTGAAAAAGAAGTTTATAAGCCGTAAGCTCCCTGTGCGAATGGCAATCAGGCCGCTCAGCTGAACTGCAGCGGTTGGGCCCAAGAAAAATGTCCCCATAGAGCAGGGGTTCTCAAACTTTTTCAGTCCAGGGACACCTTATCGGCTCAAAAATCTTCCCCATACACTTTTCGTTTTGGTATCACGTTAAAAATCTGGAATCAAAGCCAAGTTATATATCAATAGTGAATAAATGTTTCATTTCCTATGGTAATTTTTACTGATTTACTAGTCAAATAGTAAATTCAAAGCTATATTTTTATCCAAATTCTATGTTTAGGATGGTAAATCACAGAACATTGTTTTAGTGAAACTATGACCAATGTTTCAAAAAAAATTTGGGGGACCCCCTACACTCTGAGAACCAGTGCCAAAGAGCGACAGTGCCTTTTTCAGCTCTTCAAACTGCTCTTGCTCCGTCTCCGCCGACATGGCACCTACAGGTTTAACTAAGGTCTCATTTTGAAGGTATTTCTCTCTAGTTTCACAACATAAACTTTTCCATTTTTTCAATGCCCCAAACGCTTAAACAGTGTTTAGCTTACCGCTCTGCCCGCGATATCTCCCCTCTCCCCCCGCTCAGGCCATCATCGCTCTGATTGGTCAGAACTGATCACTCTGTCACTTTTCTGACGTCACAATAGTGGAAGGCACTCGCCCGTATTCAGGAAATAACGCAGAAGAAAAAATCTTTTTCTGCACCACTGAGCAGAAGCCATTGAAAACAGCGGGCTGCCATCTTGGACTCATCTACCAGTTCTAATTATACTTCCATCATGGTTTGCAGTGTGAAAATCAGCTACTCCATCTTTAATATCATCATGTATTCACTTTGATTGCAAGTACGGCTTAAACCCCCCCAACCTCAGCCAATCAGAGCGCAGCATTCAAGTCCTGATGAGAACTAAAATTCTGTCTTATTCAATTCAGACAGTACTCAGGATCTTTCACAAAGTACTGCACAGGAATACTCAGACATGCAGTATTCAATCCAAATGCAATGCTGAGTTCATTCATGGTAAAATGTTCAGGGCTAAAAGTTTCTAAAAGTTAATTTTGCATAACATGATCGTTGCACTCACTGTTATCACAAGTAAGTTGGACTGTTGTATCACGAGGAGGAAAACACAGCAACAGCGATAAAGAAATCATGTCATAAACTGAGATGGGAGTATTCTGCTGAGGCTTGTTGATGTCTGCTTTTTATTGTAGAGCAAAGATAAAGAATCTTAGGTCAAACGGCCACACACTGGACCAATGTTCTAATGTCCCACTCACACAGGATAAGATTTACCTGGGTGTCTTGAAACTTTGAATTATCCAGCAACATTTTTTTTTTTACAATCATTCTTAGGGACAAAATAAATGTCTGTAATTTGTTTGTATTTGCAGACTTTATTATTTAGTGACACATATGACTTGATTTATGACAATAACCTTTTGCTTCATTCTTGAGCATTTCTTGTATTTTAGTTTTGTTTTGTCATGAATGACCTGAGCTGATCCCACTCCGCTCGAGTGCATCTCCGACAGCCTCCGCAGATCCCTCGCCTTGTCTCCACTCCAGTCCGCTTCGTTTGGTTGTGTTGCCTCGAAGAGCTCAAAAAGAGCATGCGCCAAATACACGAGTTTGTGAAATAAAAGTCATCATTGAAGAGCTCAAATAACTATATCAGGAGCACAGACGACTCCTGTGTTTCATGAGATCGCTCTTTAGCTCAGATCACAACAGTAAACATGTTTTCCTCCTCCGCTGAGGGTAAAGAGGCTTTAAACTGTTACAAGCACAAACTCAATAACGTTGTCCTGTCCATGTGTGAGTGACAGTCTGTAGTGAACAGTCTGCTGGGTCCATATATCAAAGAAACCTTATGTAAAACTACAAACTTTTCGTTATCTGATTAAATCAAAGTGCGGAGTGGTTTTAGTTTGTAATTCTGGACATACAGTAGTTCACTTTCTTTTTCGTGATTGGTCTGTTCTGATCTGCAGAGATTGACTTGGCCGGACTCGGGCAAAGAAGAAAATAGCCTTTATCCGTATTTTGGTCGGACAGCGGCTGAGAAAGATCCCTGTGGAGCGGACGCACAGGATGTGGAACGGTCTTCACTGACAACAGCCACTTCAACGGTCGGAACTGGGCAGAACGGAGTGGAGGTGCATGAAGTGGGATCAAAGCGTAAGTGTGACTGGTCACCTTGTACTGATCGTCAATCAGAATCACATCCACTCCATCAGTATTCTTATGAAACAATCTTTGTCTCTGTTAACCCATTTATAGTGATAAAGTCTCTCCATCCAAACGTTGCTGCGCTCTGTCTAAACCAGACTCCAAACATCCATTTTCTCTACCTCCTGTTGCAACGACAACAAGGTTGTACTTCCAGGTCTTGGAGATGCTTAAGCTAAGAATCTGTCACTTCTTGATACATTTTAAATAAAACATATTGTTATACTAATGTCTTAAAAAAGAGATTTCAGTTACATCAAAAATAACTAAGCAATATTACTAAAAGTCGTGGGTTGGCAAGATAAAATATTTAACAATAAAGCAAAAAAGTCCCGCCTACTATGAAGCAAACAAACCCCAATGGTGCAACAAGACAGTTTCAATGTAGAACTCAATGCAGAAACATAGACTTATCACTTTGGGGCGAGCCTGGTTAGTCATTACAGGTGAAATGATACTGTGTTTCTATTGACTCTCATCCATTTATGCCACTCACTGCTGACATTTAGCTGTTATGTCATCTACATCATCTCAAATATCTTGTGTAAAACCTCACACATTTCCAGCACAACTGTTCCTGTGAGTTGTATCTGTGCTCCATAATAACTGGTGCACAGATAAGATGTAACAGGCCACTGGGTCTACGTCCCAAAGGCAGCTGGGTCAAAGCT
This sequence comes from Mugilogobius chulae, assembly GCA_038363315.1. Classification (NCBI taxonomy): domain Eukaryota; kingdom Metazoa; phylum Chordata; class Actinopteri; order Gobiiformes; family Gobiidae; genus Mugilogobius; species Mugilogobius chulae. Next base: position 1,521,078 of record CM076397.1, read on the forward strand.
GTTAGAACATCACGGACTTTAGACGGAGAATCGGCTCATGTAATGTGAGGGCAACACGAGGTCAGAAAACACGAAGAAGCAAAGGTGAGTTTGGCTGATATGAACAATGGTGTGAAGTAGTTTTTCAGTGAAGATTACAAAGGCTTACTGTAAAAGAGAGAAGCTGCATGTCTCGCACTGTAAACAATACTAAGGCAGTTTAAATGTTTACTGTGAAGCTTTCTGAAGGTAAAAAGTCAACTATACAGTATAATTCAGTAGAAATATAACTTTAACTCCACATTTTGAGGCATTATTTATAGAGACAAATAGGTTTCATGCCACAATGTGAAAAATTAAATCTAAAGAAACATCTGCTTCATTGAAACAAGCAAAAGGTGACTCTCCTCAGGACAACTAAGCCTGCTCAAAGAAAAAGCCACAAATTTTTAATATTTACTGTAACAAGAACATCTAAATGACAGTCATGCTTTTATTCAAGTTAATGTTTTGTCAAAAAGTCACACAGTGCACCTCTCTGTCTCTCTCTCTCCTCTTCCTTTTCTCTTTCTTGCTTACTCTCTTGCTGTCTCTTCCTCTCACCGCCTACTCTTTCTATCCTTGCTTTTCTTTTTCTTTTGCTCTTTCTCTTTACTCTCTCTTGGCCTTCTTTCTCCTCTTGCTTTTCCCTCTCTTGCTCAGCCCCCCCTCGTCTCTCTCCAAATTATTGTCCTAGTGACTTTTCACTGTGTGGAGGTAGTTTTTTTAGAGTCATATGATTTGGACTTTGGGCTGCGTAATATTGCAAAAAAATAAAAATGTTGATATTGATATTGGGACAATAATATCAGTCCAACAAAATTTGCTGAACTTTAAGTTAAAGAACTTAAAATATGCATGCTTAGGTCCAACGTGTTCTCATGGATTGCGTAAAATAGCACGCCATGACAAATTGCGTGTCACGACAACGCCCTCTGCCCGTTTTGGCGTGCAATTACACGCTCGTTTTCTCAGGCGTGGTCTGGACACGCCTAGTGGTTGACGACAAACAAGAGGTTTTTCAAGAGATTAACGGCAAAATTCAAGTCTGAAGTTACAAAAATGGGTAAGTTTAGCTCTTAGGCTTGGAGTTGGTTAAGGTTAGGATTAGGATTGTGTTAGTTTTCATGAATAATAACAGCTCTTAACATTCACCATTGAAATGAACTGGGACAGAAACGCGTCAAATACACACGCAAAACATAGAAGTTGCGTTCATATGACACGCTGTTTACAATAGTATGGTATTGACACGCTTATCCATGAGAACAGGCTGTTAGGTCAATTGTAAGTAAGTAAGTAATCTTTATTTGTATTGCGCTTTTCACAGACTGAGTTACAAAGCGCTTCACAGTGAGATGAACCCTCCTGTCCCACTCAGTGACAGTAAACTGCCCTGGGACAGCTCAGCAGTGGCGATTCGCCTAAACACCTGACGCCTCAACCTCCGACTACCACCAGTGTTCCCTAACCTGCATGTTATTGGTTGGTGGGAAAACCGTAGTGCCCAGAGGAAACCACCCAGACATGCAAACTCTTCAGCCTTACGGGAGTCGAACCCACGACCTTCTTGCTGTGAGGCAAGAGCACTATCCACTCTGCCACCGTGCTGCCATTTAGTAGCACTCCAAAGTGCTACAAGTTGCCCACTGTCCGGGGTGTTCCCTGCCTACGGCCCAAAATCCCTGCTACAGGCTCCAGTCACTTCCAACGGGAACAAGCAGTAGAAAATGAATGAATATATTGTTTTAATGTATTTACTTTGTCTTTAAATTATTTTGAAAATGGAACAAACATTTTAAAAATTAAAAATGAAGAAGTATCATGTTTGCGTTCATGGGGTCACAACAAACTCAGATGATAAAAAGCCGGTATCCAGTAGATAATTATGTCCAATAGAGTCAGAATTTAGAACAATTAATTCAGAATTAAAAAAAAAAAACATAATGTAAACGTGGCAGATACAAACTATCTTCAATCTTATCACTGTTCTTATCACTTTGTTTTGCTTTGAAATTAGCCGCTAACACTTTCCACAGCTGTGTTTAGCTTAGCCTCTTATCTGTCATCACCACAGGAAGTTCATTTGTGCAGACAGGAAGTAGATAAGGCTCAATTACTCCTCTGTCGATGGTTATCTTCAACTGCAAACGTCACAGTCTACGTCACAGCGCTGGGCCGGAGGACAGAGGGAGCCCGCCGTGGTCAGAGACACTTCGTACTAAACAAAAGATGAGTTTGGGGAAATTGCAATCAGCTGCTGAAGCTAACGAGTGGAGCTACAATGTTCCATGTTTATATTAGCGCTGTTAGCGGGAAGTAACGTCCATGTTCTCATGTGAGTTGATTGTTTTGCTTCTGAAGTTTGTTGCCAGGTCAGCACGATAGAGGTCGGGATTGTGACATCGCGCTTAGAAAGAATTTTCTAGTCTTTTTTTTTTCTCTTCAACCCAGTTAGCATAGCCTACCTTTCCCAAATCCCTAAATTTACTTAACCTTAGTCTAACGCCTAATCCCCAACCAAATATCTTACCTAAATTTCTAAAGTAAATATTTTAATTAGAGCTGGGCAGTGACTAACGTTTTTTAAATGTTTAAAACCAAGATCATGTTTTGTTTTGTTTTTTCTCACTGATGAAAGAGTCTTAATTCGCACAGCATAATATTTACCTCGGGACGTCTGTAAACTTTAAATTACCCCACGACCTCTGAGTTTTTTTACAAGCATTTGCACGGACCAGCACTGTCTCACTAGAGGGCGTATATTTACCATGACACAAAAACAGCGCATTTTGAGCACGAGTTCACAGCTATTTTTAGTACTTACGTAGTACTTTAGTACGTTACGCTGTGCATTTAGCACGATATGAAAAAGCATAAAAATGACACGAGTTTTGGTTGCAGCCACGTGGGGACGTTTTCTTCAGGTGAAACGGGTAAGTTTAGGCATAAAGTTACTAAAATAGGTAAGTTTAGGTCTCGGGCTTGGGGCAGGTTAAGATTAGAATCAGGATTTCGTTAATATTCATAAATAAGAACACGTCTTAACAACCACCATTGAAATGAATGGGGACTGTGACGCGTACTATAATTACACAAAACAGCTGTGAACCCGTGCTAATCATACCTAATTTGCATACTTTGTAATGTTGTGGTAAATGTACGCTTTCTTGTGAGATCAGGCTCCACGGACATATTCGATGTCTGTAATTACAGACTTTATTTCATCCATGAAAAGAGTGTTTCTTGTGTTTTCGGTTTGTTTTAACATGAGTTAGCTGAGTGTACCTGAGCTGCGACAGCAAATGTAGCTCCTCGTCACGTAGCTAGTTGAGTCCGTTTTTCAGAATCACATCCACAACATCAGATTTCTACGAAACAAACCGAAGACTCTCTATTTTAATCCATTTACGGTGATAAAATCCAAACATCCAAATTTTGCAGTGTTTGTCCAAACTTTTCCTCAAACGTCCATCTTCTCGACCTTCCGTTGCTACATCGAGGTAACTTGTACTTCCGGTTCATGGCAATAAAATTATTTCTGATTCCGATTCTGACTTTTAATCGTAGTTTGATTAATCTTTAGCGTTTTAATTGTAGAAAAAAGGACAATTTCATTTGAAAATAATCCGTAAAGAATAGTAATCAGAATCAGACAGATTTTTAATGCCATTGTCAGTGAACAAACAATTCACAAACTAGGAACTTGCTGCGATGCTAATGTGCAACATATATCACAGAAAACACAAATAAAGAATAAAAAATATATAAAGAATAAAAAATATCAACTATAATACCAAATATTTAAGATAGACAAAATCAAAAGTAAGGGCATGCAAGATAGGCCAATAAAGTTAGGGAATAAAAAAATATACGCAGTCACCAGAACAATATAGTGCAATCTGTCAGTGCAAAGATGAATAAAGTGGCAGGTGATGGTAACATGACTGATAAAGTGACAATGTGATGAGTGCAGGAGACCAACATAGTCACATGTTTATAAAGTGTTCATAAGTCCAACGGCCGAGGGAAAGAAACTGTTCTTGTGGCGTGAGGTTCTGGTCCAGATGGATCGTAGCCTCCTGCCCGAGGGGAATGGCTCAAAAAGTCTGTGTCCAGGGTGAGAAGGGTCAGCTGCTATCCGACCTGCACGCCCCCGAGTCCTGGAGACGTACAGGTCCTGGAGAGATGGAAGGCTGCAGCCAATCACAGAAGGTGTTCTGTTCAAATTTGAAGGTAAAATAAGCCGCAGAGTCATTATTAATTCATTCACAAACCGTTCAGATTGAAAACACAGACATACGCATTCACACGGCTTTAGAATTACACGAGGACGTCTGAGTTTGGAGAATTACAGGAGCTAAAATTCGGGGGAAACTTCACAGACGTTTTTACAGACATGGACGATTCGCAAGAGGGACGGGTTTAAATAGTCCACGGGCACCAAGCAAATGCACCCTCGACACGTGATTTCCAACAGCAGTCTTGCCACAATTGCGTGCTCAGAAAAGCCCTGTCTTCACCTATTTAACTGTGATTATTCAAGATGTTCAAAACCACAGTAAAACGTGTATGCTTGTTTCGCTCAGTGTATCACCTGTTTCTGTTTCTAAGCTGCTTTACATCAAATTTGTACTTTACAAAAAACACTACACCTTTGAAAAAAAAAGTGTCCCCGTCAGACCTTTTAGACTATGAACCAGGTCTAAAACAGAACTCTTCCAATCACAAACTCAACCAGCAGAGAGAGAGTCGTCCAAGTCATTATTTCGGTACACGACAGAACTTTCTCTTTTAAAATAGCTCCTTCCTTGTTCCTAATAGCAGCAGCAGCAGCAGCGCTCTTCAGAAGTAAATGTTTATGTTCCTCTGCAGATTGTCTGGCTTTGTTTCATGTGCTTGACTAAGGAATGCTTTTGTTTTGAGGAGCTTTCCCGACCGCCCAGATCTATTCTGCTGTGTTTGGATTCTACAGAACATCAGCAGCACATCTTGAAACGGCCCGTAACCTGTAACCTGCTTTTAAAAAACATCTTGCCAGAGAAAGTGTGATCAATGGTAATTTAAGAACAGGTGTAAGTACTTACTCTGAACTCGTATTTATTTTTACCTTGAGGACTGGCAACCTCCTCCTTTTCTCCTGAAATGAGCTAGAATCTTCATCAGAACTGGAATTCCAAATTACAGGATTAGTCAACTGTGTGCTGTAGAAACAAGATGATATATGATGATAACCTAGACACTCACACTTACAGGCCACTGTTCAGCCGATTGTACTTCCTGTTTTACCAGTTCTGCGATACCTGACCTAGTTGGAGTGAAATGAAACTGAGCGGATGAACTAACTTTAGGTTGTGTGCCCACCGCTTAGTAAACATCAGGAGTCACAGAGGTTAGAGTGAGACCCTCTCTGACATAGACATGATGTTACAGTCTGAAATAAGACACGTCAGGACATTCAGCATTAACCTGCTCACATCAGATGGATCTGTGCAGAACTCCCATATTTCTTCCACATCATCCATCCAAGATCTCCATCACTGAAAGCGTTTGGGAAAAGGGGGATGTTTAAATATAGGAAATACTTTGAACTGACTGGGTGAATACCTTAGTTTGTGTTTAACCAATCACAACAACGAATCATAATTACTTATCCAAAGTCTGTATGGGATAGAATAAATGTCACATGGACAACTCTTTGCTCTTCTAAATACTCCACATACATCCACAGAAGCTGCCATCTTTTGTTTTGTTTCAGGAGCTACTTTCTGTTGTCTTTACTACCAACTTACCTCAACCCGTCCTGCTGCAATGTGATTGGGCCGTTAAAGAGCCACTAAACGGCCAGAAAAAAGTTTTCTCCGCCCAGGAGCTACATTCAAAAAATGCTTTCTGTGGGGCGGTGCCTGGAGGACTAGAGAGAGGTGCGGGGGGAGAGCGGGGGTGTGTCCGCGGAGGCGTGTTCCTCTACCGGAGTAAACAACACATTACAACATGGCGCTGTGCGCACCACGGCTAGGTCTAGCTTCTAAATGGAACAGATTTTTGCGGTTGGATTATTCATTCCTCTTTTTCGGACCCGACGGGACATGGCGGAACCTGACGGCCCTGAGTGAAGCCTCTACAGGCCGCTGGATGAAAGCCAAGTGTCCAAATGAACTGAAGCAGCCGCAAAAAGCTAACGCGCTAACACCGAGCTAATGCTAAAGCTACCAATGCTCCATATACTGTATTTTGAGAGATAGGTTTGGCTACTTTCAGATGTTTATAGTGTAAAGTTACTAAGCATAGCATTGAAGGTTCGTTCTAAGGAAAACAAATGTAGTCAGTAATGTTAATGCTATTATCAATCAATATTTTTACAAGTAAAAATATGTTACAAACAAAAGCAGCTACAGCATTGTTTTAATATGCACATTTGCACTTCTGTGGCTCTGCAATCTCCAAACATTATAGCATTTGTTTTGCAATATGATAGAGACACAAAGTAATAGTCTAAATATATTTTATTCATTCATATTCATTACTGAGCAATGATTTCTGAAGCAGTTTATCCCTTCATGCAAAAAAGTCTAAATACATGTTTCATGTTAACACAATTTATTTTTAGATTATGAGTACAATGACAAAATAACAATACTTGTGATGAAGAGTTTATTCTACAGACTCCAGACTCTTATTGTGAACTAAACTGATGCTGTACATTCAAGAGTTTATTCTACAGACTCCAGACCCTTATTGTGAACTAAACTAATGCTGTACATTCAAGAGTTTATTCTACAGACTCCAGACTCTTACTGTGAACTAAACTAACACTGTACTTTCATGTCAACATGTTTGTGCCAACTTTACAAATGCAATAAATGTATTACTTAAATTTGGCATCATTATTTAATTTTATTGAGCTTGATATTTGTGATGGAATGTTTGTGCGCACAGTCTGTATTTGAGATGATCTGAAGACGTCTGGTCACAAAAGATGAAGCCACAGAAAGGAGCTGAAGCCAGATGTACAGCAGGACAACAAAGACCAGCTTCTTCAGTTTGGAATCTGGAAAACAAAAAAATATGACATGAGCAAATTTGCCTTTTGAGGTTTTCACTATTGTGCCAACAGACCTGGTTAATGTATAACCCATCAAGAATGTATTCATTTACATTGGTGTTTGAAAAGATTCCATCAATTGTTAGCACAAGTACATTTTTACTTACATTTTTGTTAAGCCATATAAGATATAAGTGTGCAGCTCTAATACACTTCTGATACCGCTACACTAATCATGTAGGTCTACTATATTATACCTGGTGTTGTATGCAGCTCTAATACACTTCTGATACTGCTATACTAATAATGTAGACCTACAGTACTATATTATACCTGGTGTTGCTGCTCCTCAGTCACACGCTCAGAGAAGTCTTCCTGATGCAGCTGTCTTCAAAGAACTGCCACAACTGTTGTATGAACAGAGACAACATTCAATTAAAACTACCTTATTCTAGCATTTGCACATTTATATTTAGTAATGTTACCTGATTGGATTCTGGTGGGATCATCAGCTTTTGTGACTCTGCCATTGCCTTCATCTTCTATCAGGTATTAGAATACAACCTGAAAATGTAAAAAGCAAAGTCAGTTATGATGTATCTATTATGTACTGACATACATCCTTTTTAGCTTTTCTAACTTGTAACTTATAATGAAATGCACAGTCCATCTAGTTCACAGGAACAAAGTTTGTCTTCAGTTTATTACATTCTCATTTCTCATGCACAAAGCACTGACTCACTTGGACAACTACCTATTTATTCACAGCCACAGCAAAGGTTTATACCGTTACAATTTTTTTTAATAAAAACAACATGTTGTGTGAGTGAAATTGTGCAAACTTACCTCCAAAAATGACTCGTCAGAGCAGCAGAATCCGTGTTTGTAGAAGCAGATGGCTAACATGAACAGTCATAGGCCAACTTCTGCAGAAAAGTTCGTTACAAACTCCGCTCAGCTGACGAGTAAATGTAAAAGCGTTTGTTTCAGAGCCTAAACAGAAGCTATAGCCCCAACAGTAAAAATAATCTGCTACAATAGAAGAGTGAGCTGATGCTATGATGCTAACAACATAGCTTCCCCCGTGCTCCGCTCTCCTCTCTCTCCTCTCCCCTCGCACACTGCTGCACATGGAGCAGCCCCGCCCTCAGGGGGAGAAGGAGCACCCCTCCCCTCGCAAAGACCCGTGACGTAGTTTGCTGATTTTGCGTAGTTTGAATGAGCTGCTCCAACCGCGAAATTCAAATGTAGTGGCCATATTTAAGCCCAAAGAGGACAATACAGACACAGTTTTAGACCCAAAAGTCAGATTTTTAACAAATATGCACCAAATTACCAAAATAAGACCAGGGATGTGTAGATTCATCTATTTAACACCCATTTACACAGTTTATCAGCTAAAAAAAGTGGTTTTGGTGTTTAGTGGCCCTTTAAACCATTGGTTTGAACTGTAGGGCTGGTGCAGCCCAGATAGATTTTTCTAGAGTTTGTGAATTCACAAGGATCACAATACAATCCATCTGGCTGGCCTGGTTAATTCAACTTTTTAAAGTGTATTTATTCACAAAACAGCCGCATAATCTGTCAGAGCTTAAGTAAAAACACAGTACAAAACACTTACATCATTAAAAACAGTTCATTTTGCAGACGGCTGCACACATATTAAAGCTATGAAAAGCAGGTCAGAGAAAAAACATTGCAGTAACATACAGTCAAGAACATTAGCAACAGAAGAGCAAAGAAGTTCTTTTCAAAGAAGAAATGCATCAACTGAACTTTCTGAGAACAATGAGGAGAAAATGTGCTGCTCTGGTTACAGATGCTCAGGAATCCTCCGGTTTCACACTCACCCCGTCCAGTTCAGTCCAGTCCGTTTGAGGAGCTGCTCTCTGGGAGCTGCTGTCGGCCAATAACGAATATTCTGAGGTTATTTTATATGATTTATTGAGTCCTTCATGCCTTTTATTAACCTACATTTCTATTGTGTCCTGCATGTTTGAGAGAATATAGAAAGTAAATGATTTAGCTGTATATGTATGTGTTTCTCTCTGTCCACAGGCCTGATATGGAGATGTCTCTCCAACTGCAAATACAAAGACTGGGAAGGTCCAGCTGCTCTTAAAACAAGGAAATGTGTCAGTCCATGTAGGTCAGAAAGTGTTTTCATCAATATGCATCAAATCTACTTACAGTAAGTCATAAAACACATGAGTTGAATACTTGAAATGGAAAACCTGACTTATTCCAGCAATAATATGTTTTAACCATCTTCTAAATATCTGTGTTTTTAAAGTTGGTTAAAACAAGTAATTGCTTGTATGAGACAGATATTTTCGTTTAAATATTCAGACCAAAAGATGGGTTATTTTGACCCATCTTTTCATTTTATTTTAACAAAATGCTGAGTAGAAAAACGATCCCAGCAAGTTGACTTAAATCTGTTTCCCAATGCACTTAATAATGAAACCTATGTTGGATTAAAATTGGGCCCTTTTTTTTAACCCAACATTTTTATGGCTTTTGGTTGTAACCAAACATGTATAGCTGTTTTATTTTATTTTGCTTGGGCATTCAGATTTCTGATATCACTTTTAAAGTTGGGAAACTTTCCGACTCTCTCACTCTCACCACTTGGCTTAAGAACGTTTTTTGCTGACACAAGTGAAGCAGGATTATCACTGTCTGCAGAGACAATCATGTTTCATCTCAAAGAGTCAAATGATGACTCACAGGGCTCTAAAGTGAAAGGACAAGCTTTTTCATAGTTCTTCAGTAAACTTACAGAGATAGAATTTACGCTCAGATGCTGAAATGATGCTGATGTCTGAAAACTGTCTGCTTTGCTCTGTGCACATGAGCAGGTTGGTCCAGGTCCAGTGCATGTGCCGTGGATCGGCCAGAACCGGTTTGAACCTGGTCAGGATTAACCCTGGTTTGACACCGGCCGCTGCAGAGGGTAAGCCGCTAAGAAGATCATCTGTCAGTGCAACACGAGAAGTGTAGCTTCAAAGACAATACTGCATCAGTGTCCACCTGCCTCTGCAGCACTGCATCAGTCTGATTAAAGACATACTCATGTTTGGTTTGTTCTATTCTTGTTAGATCTGTGCTCAGCAAATTAGGAGTTGGCATTCAATTAAAGAATAGTGACATGGTTTTAAGAGTAAGTTAAGAGTACTGGTAACTGTTTGAGATGTCTCCTGCACAAAAACTCTCTTTGACTCACTTTGAAGAAGACCCAGGACACACTGGAGGGACTATAGACTGGTCTGGTCTGAAGGAGCTGTGTGCTTCAGCGACTTAACTCCGGATAAAGCACGTGCGAGTTTCCCTTGAACATCAGCTCCAAACAACTGCAGCCTGTATTTTCCTAAAGGTGCAGATTCACACGGATTACCACAAAAATGCTCCTATTATGACTTGAAAGTCGCACAAGACCTCTGTGACTTTGAGGAAAAATAGACTCTCTGCAGAGTCTTTACGCACGCTGGCACAAATCTTGAATCTGCACACACACTGTCCAAGGTCTACAAGGTCTACAAAAGCATATTGGTTTTAAGCATTGACTCACGGAAGTCCTGACCCGCACCAACTTGCTCTGAGTGTACGACACGGGTCAAGCTTCAGTCAGACGTCCGTCATACTGGTTCATACCTGATCCAAACAGCTAGCTCTCGTCCTATTTCGTGGTTTTTATCAAAAAAGTTTCTCCAGTCCAAAAGGCGGACTGTGCATCTTTCTCCAGGTGACATGTGCAGAGCAAAGTGATGTTGACTGATAATCCCTCTATTTGACACTGTGAGAATCGTTAAATAGAGAGACTACTTTCTAAAGCTGTGGACTTGCAGATCGTGACTTGGACTTGAGTCAGACTTGAGTCACTATTTCGATGACTTGAGATTTGACTTTATAAAATGGACAATAACTTGGGACTCGACTTGGACTTGAATATCAGTGACTTGATTTCGAGTTTAAAACGTAACATTTCAAGTTTCTGTGGAGCAAAAATAGAGGGCCTCTATAAAAACACAAAGACATAGTGAAATGACAATAAAATACCCTCTGGGGTGCAATAGCAGATGTCCCGCGATGCAATTTTGGATCCTGGAAAGGAATTTAGAATTTATTCACTTTCACTTTCATTTTTTCCATTTTCATGCTGACATCTGTTACTGGAATTGGATATTGGTGCCAATCCAGGAAGTTTTACTGAATCCGGCATTGGAGCCTTGATATTGGTTCAGCCAATATCATTGTTGTACCTTTAATTGGTCATATGGGACTATTTTAATGGCTGGTGTTGGTCCAGAACATCTCATATTATTTAGATTTAAATTGTGACTTGCCATAATATTGCACTGGAACAGTAAAAAAACACCAAATTTCTTATGTTCTAAAGAAAAAACAAACAAACACAAACTGTTTTGTCTTAGCACTAGTACCGTTGTTATTGAGTATCGACACATACTTAAAGCCAAATTATCAGAATCAGTATAGAGGGATTTTCGATCAACGTCACTTTCCACTTTCCATCCGCTTAGCTGGGGAAACTTCTTTGAATATAACAACGAAATGGGACAAGAGCTTTTTGAATTGGGTACGAACCGATCTGATAGACGTCTGTCTCCTGAAGCTTGAGACAGTTTCTCTCAGTTTTTTCACCTGAATGTAACTTTTAAGGGTCGTAGGGTCGAATTTCATTCACAGATGTTGATTTAGCAGCAGAACTTTTGTTTTCTCACAGCGATAATCTTTTGTTTTCACTGTTTGTGTCTATGAACGGCGACTTTCTGCAGGTCTGTTCTGTGTGCATAGCCCGTGTTGATAAACAAAAACTCCCTCTTTAGGAACTGAAAAAGCTGGATTGGTGGATCTCTACTATTTACAACTCAAATCAGTGAATGGGAGATCTATCTCAGATCTGACTTTGTAATGACATAATCTCATCTCCATAGATATTTAAATTCAAAACCATACTACTTAAATATAGATAAAACAATATCCTTTGCACAGAGAGAAAGTGATTCTTACACAGTGCATCTTTAAAAAATCATTTTGGACTTGACGCACCCTCTCTCTCTCGTTGTCGTCATGCTAATCCTGGTTCATTGCTGCTTAGCCCGGCTCATGCGTTTAGCCTGAAGCTAGCCTCAAAGCTAACGCTGTTTCCTGTAAGCTTCTTAAGGGCCGCAGTTATGAGCCTGTATTACTCACTCTTATGTCACCGTTCGTTCTCTGGCTGACGGTTCAGACCCTCCAGGCAGTTTTGACAGAATGTGGCGGGTGAATTACTTTGTTACGCAAAACTCAGCAGTGTTTGGCGTCATTCATTAAGCTGGTTTTATTGGGTCGAGTTTGAAACGATCGGGTCACTTTGTTGAAAGGAACAGTGGTGAATGTAATAAAGAAACACTGTGTTACTTCTTAAAGCATTTGGGAGTGTGGACTCGCAGTTGTGACTTGGACTCCAGGCTGACTTGAGGCACTATTTGTATGATTTGAGACTTGACTTGATAAAATGAACTTAAAGACTTTGGACTTGCAGCTCTGTGACTTGACATATTTTGATTACAGTGGCACCTCGTTTATCGCGGGGGTTAGGTTCCAAAAATAACCCGTGAAAGGCGAAACCATTTTTTACCAGTAATTTCAGTTGATAACCTGCCTGGTTATGATGTTTAGTGTCTTTTGTACAGGTAATAATGCACTGAACACATGATTCACTGTGAGCTACAACAGTGCGAGTCGTTTTTGTGACACTTAAAGAGGGACGGTGCTGTGTGTGTTCACCTGCTCTGCTTTTGACACGTTGCCCGTCTCACTGCGCTCCACAGCCGACCGCAGAGCTACGAATCACTCAGACTCCAGAGCCGACATGAAACACATCTGGACTCTAGCGAAGTCACAACACGCTCCTCAAACACATCTCTGAACTACACAAATGACGTTCCAGCGTGAACAAACTTATCATCGTAACTACGAGCTCAAAGAGTCAAATCCTCACCTGGAGAAACGTCCGAGCGTCAGGTCAGCTTCCCCTGCATGATCCAAACTGTCTAAAGTTTTATAAAAGAGCTTCTGTGCTGTTGTCTGTGAATGCTGCGATGTGATACGGTCCAAACAGTGTGTTGAGAGAAAAGCAGCTTACAGCGCACGTCTATAGGGCCGTGCACTGTCAAAAAAAAAGCAAAATTGCCTACACAAAAAAAATCCGCGAAACAGCGAAGCAGCGGAAAGAGAACCGCAATAGAGCGAGGGACCACTATACTCTTTATTTGTGACCAGATATTTATTTTAAAACACGACTTGAAACTAAAGTTGAAGGACTTGGACTTGACCTGGACTTACGAGACACTGACTTGGGACTTAACTCAGACTTGAGGCCAAAGATTTGAAACTTGAGACAAAACAGTGACTTGGTACAACCTCTGGACAAAAGTGATAAGTTAATTGAATGCTGGCTTATAAACTTGTATATTTATTACCCTATTAGTTTTATTAAAAAAATCTTTGCATCAACAACAAAGTGAAACGTTTGAGAGTCACAACATTTTCTGAATGTTTTAGGGCTGAGTGATGGCAACAATCAATATCCCTTTTTTTGTGAGTGTACACTGATAAAAATTAAAATGTTAACCTACCAAGCCCCAGTCCTAAACTCACCCATTTTTGTAATTTAAAGCCTAAATTTACCCATTAAAATGTCACTATACGTGGCTTCAACCAAATTTTATGGTTATTTGACATTTTGGCTTTTCGTAGCATATTTACGTAAAAACTGTGTGAAAACGTGCTCATCTTACGTGGTGGTGGATGTAGCAATACCAAATCAGTGACCCCTAAACTGGACAGAAGGCTAGAGTAGATCCCTGGACACACATTAGATACCTCAGTCCAGAAAAGTGCAGTCCTAACAGTCAGGATACTGCGCAGAAACCTCAAGCTCCCTGGTCTCTGGTAGAGCAGGAGTTCTTAAACTTTTCAGATCAAGACCTCTAATAAAATCAAGCCAACACCTTGCCACCCCCACAGTAAAACTGGATACATGTTTGTATTGATCTTAAATATGGGATGTAAAACCAGTCAAAACCAGGTTTCGTTAGTAGTTTGTTGTATTGTGTCATTGAGATTCATTAACAAACTTTCTTTAATGTAAAAATCCTTTAAACACAGAGTAACTTTGCAAAACTACATGTTGAAGTCATCTGACGACCCCCAGCAGCCCAGCGTCAGCAGCTGGAGAACCAGAGCATCCTGAAGAGAAACGAGCTGCTGGAACAAGATGGACATGGCTAATGGCTTTACTTTGTGCTGAGGCGCCATCTAGTGGTGAATTCTGCATAGAACTATACTAATCCATGCTTAGAAGAAAGAATGTACTTAGAATAGGCTTTTCCTTCATGTGCTTTATTGCAACTCAGTGTTTTACCATCTCTAAATAACAAAAATATGAATGATACACATAACATGAATAACACATTTACACATATGTACAATATGTATATTTATACAGTATCTGTAAGCATAGGGTTAGGGTTACACATGTGGACCCAAACATGTACGAGAAGTACTCTTGAACACATACAGATACATAATATACATTTATTTTCACTCAAAAGTACATTCTACAGATGTTTACCTGAGTGCATGTGTAACCTTCATAAATAACACATAATAAATGATCTCCATTGTTTCCATATGAGAGTGGCAAAGTGACATAAGGGTTGTTCAACTTGACAACTTAACAACAAAAGACTTTCTAAAGTCTTCATTTTTACAATATATTAATATTTCCAAATGAAACAAAAATGTAATTAATTAAACTGGATAAAAACAAAACAAAAACACTTAAATTGAGTGTTTTTCTCAATTTTAGGTGAGATTAAAAATAGATTAATTAGATTAATTAATTACAGATCATAATTAATTATTTTTTTAATTGCTTGACAGCACTAGTTATTACTAATTTGTTTGCTTGTGGTTGGAGTCTCATCTTTTTTCACAGTTCTTTGTTATTTGTTTAAAAACAATAATATACTTAAAGGCATTTCTTTTACTCCAGCTCCATCTAGTGGTGACCTGTGTATACTGGCCTGTAGTTGACCAAAAACATTCTTGAACGACTAAAATCCTGTCCCATGGACCGATTAATCGACTAAAAGAGGGTGTGGCCAAAGCTCTGAAGCCAAAAAGTATCTTTTGATCTAACCATGTCTTTGACCCAAACTGTGCTGAAAAAGAATAAAGTGGCTTTGGAGTTTTGGCAAAACAAACAAACAAACAAAAACCTACAGGAAAAGAATTGTGTGTGTGTGTTCATGTCATGAAATGCAGATTAAACCAAAATATTCATTTAATTCACTACGTTTTGTGAATTAATGAATGAATTAATACAAATAATAATTATAATTATAATACAAATAATAATTAATACAAATACAAACTTGTAAAGCTAACAAGTAAAAAAAGAGATTAAATTAAATAGTATCTCTCATGATCTTTTATGACGGCTTGCCAATAGAACACGTACAATTAGTTTGTATTCCAAGTACTGAAAGATTTTGCTGATTTCAAGTTAGAATAAATACAAATAATAATAATAATTATTATTTATAGTGAAACAATACATTTTATGTTTGATCCATCAGTTGTCTTACTTTAGACCAGTCAAAATCTACTTACATTTTTTCAAATGCTGCTTCTTTCAGACACATATTCATTTGTTGTTTAATTTAAGATTATTATATTTTTCAGTGTAAATGCTTATTATCTATAAACAGGAATTAGTCCACCACTAAAAATGTCGGTCGACTAAGAATGCATCGCCCGATTAATCGACTAAAGCAGTGGTTCCCAACCTTTTTCAGTCGTGACCCCCTAAATAACAACCTAGTCATTCGCGACCCAAAATGTATCCTACCTGCAAGTATTTATATTTATTTTAATTTGAAGACATAAACCTATAATAATCTTGTTGGCCAGCAAATATGAATGGACATTTATAACTGTATATAAAGCTGCAAAACCTTGTTTAAAATATTAATGTTCAATTTTTCACATGATCTGGTGACCCCCTGAAATCATTTTGCGACCCGAATGGAGGTCCCAACCCCCAGGCTGAGAACCACTGGACCAAAGAAACTACAGCAGTAGTGTGTACATTCTTTACACTCACACAAACTTCATTCCAGTTGAGGGACATTCTTATGTGGACAGATAAATTTTTTTGCCATGATGTGAAAAATTTAACATTTCCCTAAAACATACAAGAGGCCCTTCTCCAGCCCAGATAAAAGTTCAATTCATGCAATCTCACATAAAATAAAGATATATATTCTACAGGTGATGCTGTTTGATTAAATCTCATGAATACTAGTGTAAGTCAGTATCTGCAGAGAAGGTCACAGAGCTCATTATTGTACAGTTGTGAGTGAGAGTTCATTATGAGAAGGTTTTCGACAAGAGCAGAGCCTCAGAGCAGTGCACTTTTATTCAGAATATAAACATACATCCAAGGTCCGGAGCCTTTCATGTGCTCTGTGGAAACGCAGAAGAAGCAGAAGGTGAAAGCAGCTCTCTGAAGACTCTCCCTGCCTGACTGTGTATCTGTCTGCCTGTCTGTCTGTCTGTGTGTCTGTCTGTGTGTCTGTCTGTCTCTGAGTTCAGTAGCTCTGTGTTGATGTGAAGAGACTTTGTGCACCAGCAGAGGGCAGCAACTCACTTTAGATTCCCTGTCCAAAGGTTATATTGTGTAAGAACATCCCACAGTGCTTAGAGATTCTTTCAAACTTGCCATAATATTACATGAATCAGAATCAGACTAGTTTTTAATCCCTCCAGGGGCAGCATACAACACAAAGAATAACAGCCAAATAAATACAAAAACTACACAGGCACAGTATCGTCAAGGCCTTCAGAGGGTTTAATGAATGTAGGGACAAAAGATTACAAACAAAGATTAGTTTTACTGTTTGGTAACACATAACGGATAACATGCAGGTTAGGGAACGCTTGGTGGTGGTCGGAGGTTGAGGCGCCAGGTGTTTAGGGCTCCTACTGTCACTGAGTGTGTCCATGTGTGCAAAGGTTAATGTGTGAAGCACTTTGGAGGTCATCTGTCTGTGTAAATGTGCTGTGTATGAGTACATTTTATTCATTTGTAATGTCTACGTGATGGTAACATGAAAAATAGATCTCAAAGAACCTGTTATGCTATAGTGCAAAGGTTCTCATATGGGGTGCTGTGACGTGAGTCCAGGGGTGCCGCGGGAAATTGTTGAGTCTGATAGAATTTTTCAAATAAAGGCTTTGAATATAGACCAGCAGTTGTGAACACCTATTGCGCCCTTTGCCTCACTCAGAAACATTTACGTTCCGACAGCTTTTCTTTTTTCCTCTCTCCCATCCTCACTTTAGAGAGACTGTGTGTGTCTGTGTCATATCTGAGCTTATTAGCAGTAGATTGTGTCTTAAAGAAGCGTTTGCCACACCTCGTATTGGTGCTTCATTTGTTCAAATCTGCCTTATATCCGTGGAGGAAAGGTCTGAAACAAATAGTGAAATAAAACAAAGGAGAATAGAAACTCGATGAGGCGCGTAACGGTGCAACACGGAAATCGTCAAAGTGATCTTTGGAGCTTTTGCATTTGCAAGAATGTTTCATAAAACAGAAGTCCAGTCCTGATAAAAGTGTGTGCAGCAGTGTTTTCTCCGCTCCGATCATGCAGGACAGTCTCGTCACATTGAAGCTTCTGAACGCTGGTTTACAGGGGCGGAGCTAGGTTGGGGCCTCATGAGAGCGTCTGATTATAAAATGATTTTAAAACAAGCTTTATACCTTTTTAATAATAATAAAAATACAACATGCATTAGTAAAAATAATATTAAATATTTCAGAATACAGAATATCACATTAAATTTAATAAAATGTTCCTGTGGTGTTTGGTGGAGGTTTTTATTGCAAGTTTCAATTAAATCTAAATAAGCTATGCACGTTTTTAAAAAACAAACAAACAAAAAAAAAACACCCTATTTAAAGTAAAATACTACGGGAAATTGTAAAGGGTGCCTCAGCTTAGGGCAAGAACGCTTAGGGGTGCCCCAGTGCTGAAAAGTTTGAGAATCTCTGCTATAGTGACACCAGCCTTAAGTCTCTTTCACCCAAGTCAAGAGTCTGAATGGGTTTGGTAACTTTTTGCCTACAGAGCTCCTGCCACAGACCAGGATCAGCTCTTCATCCACACCGGAAGCCCTTTTATGGTCACCTCTCGTACGTGGCTATGCTAGTATGTAATGTATATAATTTTAAACATTTATATCCCTAAGACGGGGTATTTTTTGGAAACAGTGAGAGATACAGAGTAGCCAGACATGACCTGAAAAAGGGCATCAAACAGGCCAAAGCAGCTCAGAAGGGAAGAATTGAGGAGCACTTTTCCACCAGAGACCCAGCCCAAATGTGGCAGGTCATACAGTACTCTGACCCTCAGTACAGGAGCACCGCAGGGCTGCGTCCTGAGCCCTCTGATATCTGCCTGGCGACTGTGTTGTCAGACATTCCTCAAACACAATAATTTAATTTGCAGAAGACTCAACAGTGGTGGGACTGATCATAATCATAAGTACGGATGAGGAACCTTACAGAAATTAAATAAAAAAACTGATAGAATGGTATGTAGCCAACAACTTAACTCTTAATATTAAAAAACCTAAAGAGTTAGTTATTGACTTTAGGAGGGGATGAAGGGCCTATTCTTCAATTAAAATCATGGCGGAGGAAATAAAGGGAGTCGCAGGTTTTACATTCTTGGGGACTCACATTTCTGAGGATCTCATGTGAACAATAAACACCACTGCTATAGCGACTCTATTTTCTTCAGACATTAAGAAACATCAATCTGTCTGCAGAGCTGCTGGAAGCCTTTTATCACTGCTGCGTGGAAAGTAGCTTAGCAGCATGGTGCGCTAACTGTTCAGAGGCAGATCGGAAATCCCTAGAAAGAGTCATCAACACCTCACATCGCAGAGCTAACACCATCCAGGAGGACCAGACCCAGTCGTGTCGTCAGTTCATCTCTCTGGTGTCGTCTGGACGCAGATTTAGGTGCATTAAACTGATTTTTCCGGCCAGAGGTGGGCTTGATGAAGGAGAACTGGTTTAGACCTGGCCTGGTTTTGGCCTAAACATGGTCACACATGGTTCAGACTTGGCTAGTCCTGGTCTAGTTCTGGTTTAATTCGGGCTCTTTGCTGATTTTGAAAGTTTGTAAAGCGATTTCAAATCAAACAGAGGTTAGAGCAGTAGTGACTGAAACAGATGAATATTACAGTACAACCCTAAATTTTGACAACTTTGGTCATCTGCAGTGGATCTACCTGGACCAGTGACCATGGCTCTTTAAAAATCTTATTTGAATAGCCCTGCCTTACATATCAAACATAAAAACAGTTGCCCGAATGCCTCCCAATAGTTCCTGAACCTAATTCCTGCCTGTTCCGGTTCAAATTCAGTCTCGGTTGTGTCTGAAGACAATCTTAACCCTCAGTGCTCCTCCATGTCTCCTTAAACAGCTCTTTACAAAGGTCTGACATCACATGAAAGTAACCTTTAACCCCCTCTCTATAACACACATTCTTTGCTCTCATAAACACTGATTGTGCAGAAAGAAAATCAAAGCGTTGGTTGTTTTACGGTTTTCTCCCACAGGTCCTGAGCTCACTCTCCTTCATCTGAGCCGCCTGCAGCCACTTCCCAGGTCTGCCCGCGCCTTCAACAACAGCGCATTAGCATAGTGTCCACGCAGCACTGAACATGTAAAGATTATGTACACCGCTGCTGACCCTGATAAAGGAGAGACTCTTCATATTAAAGATACATGCAAAGTTGTTTGAGGAAAGAAATCTGCTCTGTACCTTTCGTAATGAGGTCTCCATGAGTTAAGTTTCTTTACATTGTGTGGCCTGTATATACCACAGAATGTAAAGAAAAGTCGTGTGAACATTTTCTTTCTGTCTGTGGTGGATCTAAGGTGTGCTATATATGATTACCCTAGGCACAGACTGCATGTTGTGGTCCAGTACGACGGTGCGTTCACACGTAATGCGACCACGTGAATGATTTCGGTAAGTCTCCAACAAGTTAATCAATTAATCTGCAACTAATCAATTATTGAAATAATTATCAACTAATTTAGTAATCGAATTATTGTTAACCGGTCTATAATAGGTTCTCAAACATGCATCAGCTGAAAAAATAAGTTTTATACCATGGTCAGTGAGAATTCAAATGTTAACTGGCGTGCATTATAATCGTATATACGCACACGTAGTTCGGCAGGTTAAATCACTTACATATCAGTGCGCTGAACACGTCTCCACGGCAACGCGCAACATCTGAGCAAAACCAATGAACTTTTGACAGGCTGAGATGGAAGAGCAAGAGTCTCTGTAGCGCTGTCGCTGTCTGACTCTTTCATAATAAAACTTTGCTTTCAGCAGGATTATGTTGAGGCTTTTATTGTGCAGTACACACAGGAAGTGATACTTTTGGTTGACGGTGACTTGACCGTCTTGACACAACTTAGCTAGCGCGGTTTTTATCTAGTTTTTGATAGACTCGTGTATTGGATATTTTAAGCAACATGAGAGGACGGACATCGCATTTTGTGAACGTGGACCGGGATTTTAGCAAAGAGACACACAATGGTCGGAATACATCGCCTGCACAGGCTTTGAAAACTGAGAGACTGCATCCTGCTCGAACTTTTCCTCTGCCCTGAGGTAAATAAACACGTGTGACTGAGAGAGAGGCAGAGAGAGAAAGAGAGAGAGAGAAAGAGAGACGGAGGAGCGATCTCTCCTCCGTCTCTCTTTCTCTCTACAACAGCCTGACAACAGCAGCGCTGTGCATTTGAACGTAAACATATGTTGCCGCTGTTAAGCCCGGAAACAATAAAAGTAGAACCAAAGATAAAATTTGAGATCAGTGAACAAACTGTACGTGTATGTTAAAGTTTTTCGCCGTTTGACCATGGTATAAGCGGATTAAACAACTCGGAGCCTGTGCTGCGCGTCGTGATGTTCTTGACTCCGCGTCGTGCATTGTATCTGTGTAATGCACGGCTCCTCGTTGTTTAATCCTTACTTATAATACCATCTGGGCAGCAATGACATAGAAGGTGTGTACATTTACTGCTTTTACTAGAAAAAAACAACTGTTACTAGTAAAAATCTCGAGTTAAGGAAATGTGAAATAAAGAAGATTCTACAAAAAACAACAACTAGATATTTCTGTGATTATTTCAAGTGGAGTGAATTTTTCTTGCTTCTCATATGTTTAACTAAACATAACATTTTTTATGATTGTTCCATTGGCAAATCTTATTTTAAGGCAAAAAACGATGGTCAAATTAAAGTACAGTGGTCCCTCGCTCTTTCGTGGTTCACTTTCCGAGGCTTTGCTAGTTCGGGGATTTTTTTATGTGCAATTTTGCCTTGTTTTTTTTACAGTGCGCAGTCCTATAGACGTGCGTTGTAAGCGTGCTTTTCTCTCAAACACACTGGACCGTATCACATCGCAGCATTCACAGGCAATAGCACCGAAGCTCTTTTAGAAAACTTTAGAGAGTTTGGATCATGCAGGGGAAGCTGACCTGACGCTCGGACGTTTTTCCAGGTGAGGATTTGACTCTTTGAGCTCGTAGTTACCATGATAAGTTTGTTCACGCTGGACCGTCATTTGTGTAGTTCAGAGATGTGTTTGAGGAGCGTGTTGTGACTTCGCTAGAGTCCGGATGTGTTTCGTGTCAGCTCTGGAGCCCGTGTGAACCAACGTTCTGCTTTTGGCAACGTGCCAAAAGCAGAGCAGATGAACGCGCACAGCACCGTCCCTCTTTAAATGGTCATAAAAACTACTCGGGCTGTTGTATCTGGCGGTGAATCATGTGTTCAGTGCATTATTACCTGTACAAAAGACACTAAACATCAGAACAAAAAATGAAGATCACTACTCGATAAATTGAAAGAATAATTGACCAACTAATTGATTAGCAAAATAATCGTTAGTTGCAGCCCTAGATTTTAATGCTAGATCTACGGGGGCGACCCAAGTGTAGTGTGTGAAGTCTGATCATATTCGGACAAAAACACAAACAAAATCATAAGGTGTCATTTCAACTCTTTATAGACGACTGCGATATTGTAGCTTGTAAAGCAGGGGTCTCTAACCTTTTTCGCCAGGTGAGCTACTTTTGCAAAAGAAAACTATGGCATTGTTAAGAGGCCTATATGAAAATTTTGTCAATATCTTTTTAGAAGTAGACATGAATAGGCATCTTAAGGTACATTTACAGTAGAAATAGTCATGTAGTTATTAGAATAAAGTAATACAACATAATTTATATGATTCTAAAATTCTTTGGCGAGCTACTTGGAAGGTGGTGACGAGCTACTGGTAGCTCCCGAGCTACAGGTTGGAGACCCCTGTTGTAAAGCATTGGTTTCTTGCCCAGAAATCTGAGTATGAATCCCAGAAGAAATAAACATTTTTCTTTCTTTTCTGCACTTATGCATATACTGACACATTAATTGTTTTGTAATTAAATAGTAAAAAGTCTTCAAAGTTGTCATCTGGACCGTGTTTCTGAAGATCAAGACGTTTTGACTCTCATCTGAAAGTCATTTTCAATCCGATGGAAGTGAACTAAGACTGGCTGTATTTATACTAAATTAAGCCATAAATACAGTCAGTCTCAGTTCACTTCCATAGATTGAAAATTACTTCCAGATGAGAGTCAAAACGTCTTGATCTTCAGAAACACTGTCCAGACAACAACTTTGAAGACTTTCTACTATGCATCACTCCCGATTGAATGAGGGATTACATCGTCTTATAATTAAATAATTAATTGTTTAGTGTTTTAAAACAATAAGACAATGTTTTGTGTAGTATTATAAAAAATAATACATTTGAACATCTTTGTTACAGTTATAATTTGCTTCTGCATGTGAGAGATCAAACTCATGCACCTGAGCTATCAACTTGGCCACCCAACCGGATAGGAATAAAAGAGTTAAGTTTAGGACTGGGGCTTGGGTCAAGTTTAAGCTTAGGATAAGGATTTTTTTTTATTGTTTATAAATAATAACACGTCTTAACATTCACCATACAAAGGAACTGGGACTGCAGTGCACATCATACTGTATATACCAAACAAACAGGTGAAAGTCCACAAGTTAGGGTTAGGGTTAGTTTGCGCATATTTACGCAAAAAGAACGTGAAAATCATTGTGTTGAGGTTTATATACTTTTGCTTGTGAGATTAACTCTGCATATGGTTTTAGTCTGCTTTTTCTTTATACCTCACTGAAGTTTCATTTTAAAAAAAACTTTTCCAAACCCGAGCATGTTTTTGTGTCCATCAGCAGCACTTTTGCGACCCGGGCCAGCTCAGTCTGATTGAGTTCATTCTGCTGCTCACACTTCCATTATATTGGAGTCTTTATGGGACACTTAGCAATGAAAGAGCATTTAGTCCAATCAACAGTAAGTCATAAGCATCCAAACACTCATTAGGCTCACTGCAGCATGTGCAGATTGTGTAATTGAGTGTCAAAGCAATTTACCTCATGAATAAATGCTTCAATTCACTTTATTCTAAACAAGAAGCAGGAGTTGGATGAAGATTGAGAAGTTATTGTGCTTTTCTTTTCGTAATAAAACAACTTCAACAGCTCAAAACTAAAGTAAAGATGTAACTCTGACAAAAAACAAAACAAGAGGCTTGGGGAATCTCAATGTATTTTTAAATATATTAAACATTTTCAACAGTTAACAGGCAAATGTCTACATTTCAAAACAGCTGAATGTGATTGCTTGATTTAACATTATTTTTTTTCTTAGCTTGAGTAGATAGAACACCAAAAAAATCCATCAAATTTAATCAGTTTAATTAAATCCTTAAAAAAAAAAAAAAAAAAAGACTCTGGTCCGTGTTTAGTCCTGACTTTGGGCACCAGCAGGAGGCCAGTCCCTGAGGTCCTCAGACTCTGACATGGTTCATAAAGCACTAAGATGTCAGAGATGTACTTTAGTGAAGGCCATGGAGAGGCTAAAAGCACTTTCACACTATAGTCGAGGGTCACTCGTCTGAACCGGTTTGTGAATGAGGCTGTCAGAGGTCAGGGAAGCGCGGAGCAGGACGTAGAAGTGGAGTTTTGAAGTCTTGTTTGGAGAGTCTGCGTCATCAGTTGCCGCTGTTTGATTGGCCCGTTACTGCTAATGAACGAGCAAACAGTATTTAGCCGCACATGTACTGTTGTTATTTACACGGTATCAAACACTGAGGAGAATGGCTAATAATTGGAAAGAAAAAAACAATGACAGAGGAGTTGCAGCATTGAAAACTTGACTGTGGTGGGAAATAGAAGTTGAACTTAAACCATGAGGTAAGATTAGAAACTTCTGCTCTTCACATGCAGTTTATGTTTCATCCTTTTTGTCAAGCGTTACGTCATGCACATGCACACTTAGGGTGACCACCTGTCCCGCTTTTGGTTGTACCGTCCCGCTTTTTAGGCTCGTTTTTCATTGGCGATTGAACATAGCGAATATAACATTTACAGCGCCGTGATTAAACGTGAGTTCAGGTATCTGTCTGATCTCTGTTCGTGCACGCTCGTGCAAGAAGCAGCAGTCTGCATGCCGCTGTGAAAACTCAACTTCTTCTTAATCAATGCAAACAATTAGGCCTATCTTAAACCAAAAAACAACTAATATTTCAATAAATAAGAAAATTATCTATGTACGCTACTATTAATTTGTTATTCAGAAAATTTCAAAATATCCTATCTGTATCTCTGTTTATTTAGTTAAAAGCAGTATAATCAGTTCAAAACAGGTTTATTATAAAAAATGATTTGTCTAGTCCGTCCCACCATGTCCCACCAAATCCCCAAACCTGTCCCACTTTTTGGAGTTTTTGAGGTGGTCACCCTATGCACACTTGGCATTTGTTTGTCGACCGGTGGATGTTTGGATCATGTTTGTGTGACTCTTCTTTCACATTGACGCACCCCACAGTTCTGGAATAAGTAACTCTGAGGAAAAATGTCCCATAGCTTCTAACAAAGTCTATGTTTAGCAGTCTCCCAAACTGTAAATTCTAGGACTTGAACATTCCTAACCTACAGGATCAAGCGTGTTTGCCTGTGCTGTTCATCTTCTTTTTTTTTTTTGATAAGTGCCAGAGGATTAACTGTCCTTTCAGCTCTACGACTTCTGCTCCTGTTTTTATTCACTTTATTGCATTTGAGAAACTGACAAGTGACACTTTGTTGCATCAGGGGAAATATTCTACTTTATGTTCACCGTTCTCTCTTCTCATTCCCTCATGTACTTTAAACACCTACAACCCAAGCACAACGCAGGCTCTAATATTGATATGACAGTATTTTGGCAGCAATTAAAACAAAAGCTCTCATACGTCCCACCGCGGCGAGGGACCTGAAGACAACAAAAGGTTCCAACATCACACCTGCCACTCAAGCTCAGCCAGACAAAAGCAGCGTGGATTTGGTAATGAAGCCCCGGGATTCGGCTTTTTGTGGAGAAGTGATGCTATCGAGAGCCTTTGTGGGAAGAAAAACAAGAGATACAGTCACACCAGGACAATAGGTTTAATCTGACGCTTTCTCTAAAGACGAAAATGAGTTTGGCCAGGATTAGACCATGAAAAGGTGTTTCAAAGAGGATCTTAAAGGCTTTGAATCAGTTTTTAATGAAATGATTTACATTCAGTTTTGCCCCACAGCAGGCATATTGTCAAAGTTTAAAAGGGACACATTATGTAAAATTAATTTTTCTGAGTTTGTACCTGTAACGACGTTAAACAGTGTTCTCTCATCATTAGTTTCCTGCATGTTTGAGTGATCAAATGTTTGAGAAAATCCCTCTTTTCACTTATGACCTATCCTTGCCAAGCCGCGCGGATGATAGATGGCTGCTGCTTTAAGTCAATGGCTTTGTGACTGACCAATCAGAGCGGGAGTTTGCTAGAGCGAGCTATAGCCGAAGCTAAAGACTAATAAACTATTTTGAACAAAACTGAAGACTTAGACTAAGATTTGTCACAAAATCTGACATGTGAATTCCTTTTGGTCCTAGTGTTCACTCAACTGCACACTCTGCAGGTGAATCTGAAAACTGAATCATGTATTTGACTGTAGATAAAGTCAGCACGTGCATCAGAGACAACGACATCGCCTCATAGAATGATACAGTGTTTAGAAAATGTTAAATATTGTGGCTATTGGGCTTGGATAAGTGTCAATGTATTGACCAGAGAACCTACAACAAAATGAGTCAGGAGCCGCCACTGGTTCAGGACGATGTGTAGGTTTAGGAAAGGGACAACTGTTGGATGAGAGTCAAAACGTCTCGATCTTCAAAAACACTGACAATTTTTAAGCCTTTCTACTAAGAATCACTCCTGGATGAATGAGGCATTACACTGGCACAGAACAATAAGGGCAAAAACATAGGTTATGCAAAACAGGACAAAACAAAACGAATAAGACTTTAAAACTCCTTATCATTCCGGTGTCCCCTCGGAGGGACGTCCCACTTTTTCTTAAAACTTTCCATTTCGTTCAGTGTCTGAAAAAAGCATATTATGAAGCACCTGGAAAGGTTACATATAAAAATACAGTTGTGTCCCTTTTATTTAGAGCAAAATCAGCCTCTTATCATCCAGACTACTGGATCTACTGTAAACCTCAAAAAAAAAAAAAAAAAAAAAAAAAAAAATAGGATGCGCCGTCAACATTTTTTGAGTAATTTTGGGTCCCTAATTTTTACCTTAATTACCTTCAGCTTTTACAGAGGAATGGTCAAAACCCAAAATCTGCCAAATCCAGTGTCATTTATGTCTCAGCTTCAACACCAGCTTTACCAATCCTTATACCTACCACAAAATCTTTAGGCGAAATTTTGTTTTTCTTTTGCTTGGAGAAAGTCCTCACTTCTGATGAGAGCCTGTTGGACATCAGAAGCAAAAACTACAGGGACACAGCTTTAAAAAGACTCCAGTCATTTTCCATGAGCTCCAAAGGGTCAGAAACGGTTTTAAGTTTTACATTTAGACGATTTTTGTCAGACGTGTGAGGGAAAAAAGGACGGAATGAGAAGGGGTTTTAATTCTTTAAAATCTTTAAACGAACGCCTTTCTCTGTTCTAATGTGAGGTCCTCTTTCTCTCTCTCTCTCTCTCTCTCTCTCTCTCTCTCTCTCTCTCTCTCTCTCTCTCTCTTCCTCCTCTGCCCGACCATCGATTAGCCGCTATAAAAAGAGATAATGAAAAGGCTGCGTGGTCGATACGCGGACCACAGACTGCAGTTACAGGCTGTGGTCCGGAGACGAGCAGGACGGCGCAGGAGCCTAACCGTGAGCGCTGATTTACTGCAGCCTGACTTTTACATGACAGACTTTATGTGCTGCAATCAGGAGCTCACACATCAGCGATACAGAGAGCAGAGAGACGAGCCAGGACGTCTGTGATTTATCTCTATGGAAGACCACCACATGTACAAGTAATTCTGACAGAACATGACTAAGGTCTGACCACAAAACCTTGTCTCTTTTGGTTCATTGGAGTGGATAAAACAGACAGATTTAAGGTTCCTAAGCAGGCCTTGTCCTAACAGGTCCAGCCCGAGGTAGAGGGCCCACCCACTTTTTCTTAATTAATTCATTTTTGCCCACCATCTAATTAAAATCTACTATCAATCTCCCTGACATGTTAAAGACACCGGCCAGATTGTGTTTCCATAAAGAGCCTGCCATATGAATGTAATTCATATGGCTACCTCAGTTCATTTCTACCTCAGTTCATTTCTGTAGTGGATGTAAAGATGTATTATTCATGAATATTAACAAATTCTCAAACGTAAACTTACCCATTTGTGTAACTTCAGACCTAAACTTAGTCGTTAAATCCAAATAAAACTTCCTGTGTGCCAGAAAAGGATGAAGCGTCGTCATGAGAACACGTTGAAGACACAAATAAATTGATAATTGTCATATTTACCGTCAAAGCAACCATTCTTTTACTCAAAACCTATAAATAAATAAAGGCAATTATGACAGATCTATTGTGACTTTTCCGTATGTTAGGAAGAAATTATGGTGTAAGTAATTTTTGTTCATTTCTTTTGTTCGTTGCAGAACACAGAAATCCACTAAAACAACTTAAAAATAGAAACTGGTTCTTGTTTAAAACTGCAGAACTGTTATGCTGCGTTCCCACCAAACGCGAATGGCGCAGCAAAATCGCGTCTGACGCCCAATAAATGACGCCAGAATATTTTACTTAATTCTCGCCGCTGTACACTTATTCGCGCGTCCACGCCTCTTTACATAAAGTTAACATTAAAACTGGTTGCTTTTGACGCGCCTTTCGCGTTTGGTGGAAACGCAGCATTAAGCCCCATCTCATTGTTCAATTTAAATTTAAAAGGCCACAGATTTAAAAAATGCTTTTTTGTTGTTGTTGTTGTTGGAAAGTGTCTACTTGACTATTTAGAACCTTACATGTTTTACTCGCAATCCTAGTTTTTTAGTAAATGCAAGTAAATACAGAAAAGTGGGTGGTAGGTGAAGAGCATCAGCTGCTGAACAACACAAGATTACTCAAACATGAATCAATCCAAATACAACTTTGGGTAAAGTAATGATGAGATAACACTGCTCTAACAAGGTTAGAAACTCAGAAAAGTAGATTTTACTAAACAGGTCTCCTTTAAAACTAGAGTCAAACAGACTTCAGAGGCTAAAAAGCCTTAACTTCACAAAGAGTCTTGACAATAATTTGTCCACAAAGGGTCAAACACCGTTTCCACTTGAATTTTCATTAGGCATTTTAACAAAAATACCCCTACCTGGAGGCTTTTTACATCTAAAGTCCCTGGACATTATAATAATAATAATAATAATAATAATAATAATAATAATAATAATTATTATTATTATTATTATTTTATTTTATTTTTTTTTTTTTAACAAAGGTAACATAGTTTTGTTGCAGTTCATGGATTGTAAACATGTGTTTTCAGTTTTGTCACACTGTGGTGTCCATGTCTAATCATGTCTTTTACATTCATTGTGTGTTGATACATGACAAGTAGCCTGATGTATCAGCCGGTTTCATTGGCCGTTTCTCAATTCCCAGTCTGCAGACTCCGTACTTGTGTACTCCTGGGTACAGACTTGTGGGAACAGACTTGGAGAATGGACTTGAGGAGTTCACAAGCTCGTACTTGGCTTTTTGAGTTTTGGAACAAGTGAACTTGATGACATCACAGGAAATACAGCTCACGTGTGCACTTGCCATAAAAAAAAAAAAGTGAATCTGAAATTATTAAACAAAAGCAGCAGTACTGTTCACATTTCTACACTATTTATTACAGTATTGTATATGAAATATATAGTGTAAAATAGGTTATTCTAAGAACTAATAATAATTTGTTATAAAAGCATTATTTTCACTAAGCTAACCTGTTTTTTGTCAAAATTATATTTTTGACATAAAATAAACATGGCCATTCTTATGTGATGATTATTGTAAATCCTGATCATGAAAATGACAGCTAAAAATCACATTTTTATTAAGCTTGTGTTAAATATTTAGGCTGTAAACGAGCAGCCTAATTAAACCTGAGAATTTTTTTTTTTTTTTTTTTTTTGCATTTTGGAAGCAATTTTACTCTCCTCTACTTTATTATCAAGAAGCATAATTCTGTAGTGTTGAGGACGACTTTTACATTATGTGTAATTAACTGCACTGAAGTGGGCCGTAACTGCCAGACCGGTTCTGACCCGCTCCGTGCGTGAGTCTGCCGGTTCTGTGCGCGTGGGTTTGACGCGCTCCATGCGCGCGAGTCTGCCGGTTCTGTGCGTGAGTGCCAGGCTGCTGCTCTTCGTGCGCGCAGAGGAGGGGGCAGCGGGTGAAAAGCTGCGGTGATCAGCCTCCGGTGCGTGCGGTATGAAGTGCATTGTGGGAAATATACTGAGCCAAGTACGGACAAGTCTCCTCCGATGCATCCCCGGTGAAAGGGGCGGATCAAGTTCTCATCCGGGGATTTTCAGCGGAGTACCCGAGAAGCGAACTTTGAATTGGAACAGGACTTGTTACGTGGAGAGTGACGTTTCACAAGTCCACGAGCACACAAGTCTGCACAAGTACGTGGATTGAGAAACGGCCCTTCACTCCGTGGAAACCGTCTGAAGCCGCAGCATTAGAGCTTGTTTGTGGTTGGTAGGCGGGGCCTTTTTCGCATTAACCAATCACTGCCGTATTTTCGTTACCGGACGTTACGTATGTACTGCGACTGACAAATCAGCTGTAGTCCGGGAAGTACAGTGTAAACATGGTTGCGTACATGGATCAGAGACGCAGCTCTATGGCCCAAGCTCAGCGGTACAGGTCTGCAGCTAGATACTTCTGCAGTTTTCGGCCCGTGCGAGGGATGAGGAGATGCGGCATGTGCGGAAGCCCACGGACACGAAGACTAGACGAAAACACGGATAGCCTGACACAAACACGGAGGGACCGACTACCTGGAGGAAATCACAGATCGCTAACACACACAGGAGGGCTAGCGCGCAGGGAAAAGGGTGACAGTTGGACGCAAACACGAAGAGGACAGCTTTACCCGGCGCAGACAGCAGTCCTGCACGTTCACGGTGGAATAAAAGCTACTTGTTGTGAAGTTTTAAACTTTTTCTTCTGAACACACGGATTTTAATGGATTATACACGAATCTTCAACACCCAAGGAGAATTTGGAAGAGTTATTGTGTGTCTCCGCCTCTACAACGCAGGTAAGAAACACTGGACACTGTTTTGCTGTTTAACTTTGTGAGAATGAAAAGTGCTTAGACCAAAAGACACGAACACTTGAACAGATTAAACGGTTATTGTTGCCACATCTTCGGAGGAAAGTAAACAACAAACAGCCTACATAAGGAGCCAGAAATACACATGGTTTGTTAGTCTTTTGCGCTTTCATAGCGTTATAATCTGTTCAGTGTTAACACACGAAAACAAACCCTCATAAGCGACCCGTGTTGTCTCTCCGTGCGCATGTTTTCCTTGTTTCTTTCGACAGTTTGTGTTTAGTCGAAGCTAGGAGCAGATCTGCGAGGAGTCCTGAATATTTCTTTTACATCAGAATATTCCGATTGTAATTTTTACAAAACGGAGTATGAGTATTTTTGTTTTTTGCAGGTGTTGACATGGCTGTGTGCAGTCGGGTTATTGCTAACGGTTTATTAGCTGCGTGTAAACGTGATGATAGACATGTCTGTGGTTTCTGTGATGCAAATTTATGGATACAAGTACATTAATCTTTAACGGCAAACTTGTGGAACTACAAACAGACTCTTGGATTTGACGTAACCGCTGTTTGCTGTTCGCTGATTGGGCGATCATTTTTCAATCGGATTCAAGCATAAACAAACGCTGAAACTCCTGACCTAGTTGCTGGAGTGAAATGAAATGGAGCAGAGGCACTAGGTGGCGTTAGCCTGGCTACATGACAAGTGCCTTGGACAAACTTTGGTCATTAGTGAGCACTCTTCCTTTGTTGAGACAATCCATCCTGCAGTCTTACAGGTGTGGCATATCACAAGAGTTTGGGATCAAACATATTACACTTTATTCCTTAAATTTTCATTTATTAAAAACTTTTTCTACTGTAGATGTATCTTTAGATTCCTAATTGTGTCCACTTCTAAATGGATTCGTACATGGATCTAACTGTGACCCATTTAGGTGTTGAATGTGGTAGTTCATCGCCAGTGAAAAAGGTTGAAGACTTCTGACATATTGAGTAGATGGGCTTGAAGTTGGTCACATTTAACTCAGCCTATTGATTTTAGCTGTATTTGTGACGTTCACAAAAAGTCAACAATCCTTCTGAACATAGGAAAGATCTCTGTTCTTTTTTTCCCCTACTAGATTTGATAAAAAAAACAAAAAAACCCGAGTGACTTATCTGCAACAATCTGTATCAGTTATCAGTCTGGCTTTGTGCAAGGCTTAGTCACAATAAAAGAACACTAAAATGTTCAGTTTGCTTATTGCACAATGAGACAGAAGACGGCAACACGTCATGTTTGGGAGCGTGGACTGCTCTGGGGAACAAACCTCTCGTTGATTCAATCTTGCACCAGAGCTGCTGTCCTATTGAATATTGATTTCTGCATCAAGCTTGTGGTATAAAAAATCTATACATTTTCTGCATTGTGACACATCATTCTTTTAGAGTTACCTTCCTATAGTAGTTATGTTCCTTTAGTAAAAGTGATTCTCGGTGCACAAGGACATAGAGAGGTGAACAGCCCTTGATGCTAACGCCGTCGCTAACCCTCGCACTGAAGGTGAGCAAAGTGGATTTAGCGCGTCACTGCTGTGTTTCTTTGAAGTGCCTTTTCTGCAGCTTCAAAGTCACATAAAAGTGTAAAGAGAGCCAAATGTCACCGAGCTCTCCTCTTCCAAACACACTCTGATCGAAAAGAACCTGCTCTGGAAACAAGGACATCACACTTTCCACTTGTTCGATTTAGACAAAGAAGCTGCATTAGGCAAATTAGACACATTTTAGGCGTTAGAGAGCAAATACTTCATTAACTCTCTTTGAAAGGCTTTTAGAGAAATTAAGTTCAGACCAATAAGTCGACAGATCTGGTCACATTTAGTCACATTTGTGTATTGTGAATGGACAAGTTTATACAGTTTTTTTCAATAGCTTTGGCTCCAAAGTCAAGGTAATTGAACGTGTCTCAAATCTCAACATCCAGGATGCAAAACCTTTGCTACAACAGTAACACCATGTGTGTCCTCACTCTTTTTGCTTAACTCCTCACACAGTGTTTTTCTTGGTTCAATCACCTGAACAATGAACGCTTGTGCTGTGACTCTTCTGACAAATAAATTTACAGTTTTTTTCAATAGCTTTGGCTCCAAAGTCAAGATAATTGAACACGTTTCAAAACGTAACATCCAGGATGCAAAACATATTCTACCTTTGCTACAACAGTAACACCATGTCTGTCTTTAATCTTTTTGCTGAACTCCTCACACAGTGTTTTGCTAAACCTTACACACAATTAGCCTTCCTTAACTCTTCGGTCACTGCTGTTAAACTATGTTTTTATAACTAACACTTTTGCTCCAAAGGGATGTTTTCTTGGTTCAATCACCTGAACAATGAACGCTTGTGCTGTGACTCTTCTGACAAATAAATCTGGCCCATGAACACAACTCCATTAGGACAAATAGAGTTACTTTTGTTTTAGAGCGTCAAACCAGACAAGAAGAAGTGTGAGAAGAGGACACAGAGACAGGACAGATGATTTAGCCCAATGTCAGACACTTCAAGATTAGACAGGAACACACTTTTAGCTCGTCAAAATGTTTTATTTTATTTGACATTGTCAGTAAACCATGTTCTTGTTTCACAATTCTGAATATTATTGTTTCACAAGCTCCTTAATTTCCAAAATATTCAGAAAAATAAAATTATATTATGTTGAAATAAATTCCAAACAATGTTTAACTGGTAAAGGTGAAAGTGAATTCATGTGTTGCTTTTGTTTCATGTTCAAACCAAAAAGTGCAGTTTAGAGATGAGTGTTTATCATTTTAACCACAAAGTGTTATTTTCACAAAGGTGTCAGGAGTTTTGCACAAAAAGTGTACATGTGCAATCATTCTAAAAAGTTTAGACAAATGAGTGATCAATCTGACTGAATATGTAGAGGTTTTGCCATATTTATGACAATTTCCAAAAAATGTGCCAAAGCGATTAAAAAAACTGTCGTACTTGGAGGATTAGAGAGATGTATATGCAGGAGAGCAGGTGTGCATGTGAAAGTTGAGACTTAAGACTTGACTTGATAAAATGGACTAAGACTTAGGACTCAACTGGACGGTCAGTGACTTGAACTAAAAAAAGTTAACTGTGTAATTTTACATCAACAAACTGAAACATGTCACTTTATGGTTTGTGATCAGGAATTCTTATTTATTATATTTGATTTTATTTATTTAAATGATTTGACTTGAGGGACACTGATTTGGGACTTGACTTGGAGTTAGGGATGCCAAGATTAACTGTTTTTTCAACAATCACCATGCTAGGTAGAATTTTTACAACTTACCACAAACACGTCTCATTTCAACCTGGAGAGACTCAAACAGACAAAAGCAAATTATGAGAAGACTTTATTGCAATGTAAGGTTTTGGCGCTCAGACCCTGGCGAAGACCTCCGTGCTGATCAGCGAATTGGAGTGGATGTGCGAATAGGAGAGGTCTTCCCCCCGGGCCTGCGACCTGGTGGTGGTCCTAGGACTGAAGAGGGATGAACTACTAGGTGAGAGGAGGAGAAGGGGTGGAGGTGGGGCGTGCCGAACTGAGTAGCAGGGGCGCAGCTGCAGGCGAGGGATTTAAATAGACCGGCTGGGCTTGATTAGCTGCGAGAGGGGATCTGAAGGAGGAGCCTGCTGCAGGGAGGAAGAGAGGAGCTGGAGGTGAGATGAGACAGGACGATGAAGCTGCAGGTAAGTCTCCCAGGCTGAACATCCGCTTAAGCTCCATTTCTTATGTGACATGACTGCCGTGTGTGGGCAGCGCCAGAGGAGAATAGCTCAGGGCTAAGTTGAAAGGCTGCTGAAGTTATATCCATCCAAAGAAACAAATCGGTGGATGTTGTACAGATGACCAGGGCACAAATGTTCAAGACTTTTCACTGAAAAGTTTCCACTAAAAATAGTAACACATCCAACAGGATCAAGCATCTTTGACTCGATCATCAATGTTTGTACAAGTGAAAGGTAAAAAAACAACAACAACAAAACAAAAAATCAAATCAAATCAATTTATTTTTGTATAGCCCAAAATCACAACAACAGTCGTCTCTGAGGACTTCCCAAGATTATTAATTTTAGCAAATATGAATAATAGGAAATCAAAATAAAACAATACACATTCAATGAAACAATTGATCAAGCAAGTCAAAGCAGATTATTAGTAGATCCCCTGTCCTTAGACCCTCCTTCTGTCCTCAGACCCTCCTTCTGTCCTCAGACCCTCCTTCTGTCCTCAGACCCTCCTTCTGTCCTCAAACCCTCCTTCTGTCCTCAGACCCTCCTTCTGTCCTCAAACCCTCCTTCTGTCCTCAGACCCTCCTTCTTGGTAAGGAAAAACTCAAAAAAACCCTAAGGGAAAAAGAGAAACCTGGAGGAGAACCACAGTGAAGAAGGGATCCACTCCCGTGGACGGACAGGCTGTAGATGTAACTAAGAGAAAACTGTATTTGTGCTTCATTTGACATAAACTCTGATCTGAAAATAAAACAAAAGCAGATGTCATGTGACAACCTGCAGGGAAAGCAAAACATGTCAGTGATGTTTGCTTCATGAGTCTAAAGTCTTATGCTGCGTTCAGACCGGACAGCGTCTTGGCGTATTTGCGTCTATTTTCAATGTTAAGTCAATGTAAACCCGCATCTTGAGCGTTCAAGCGAATTTTCCGCGCGTATTGACGTCTGGGGCGTCAGTTGACGCGCGTTTTGGCTTTTGAAAACGCGGCGTCTTGCGGATTAGATGCTGGAAGCTGCGGCCGCCGCAGAAGATGGGAAAATCCATCTTCAGACGCGTTGGAAGCCGGCGTCAGCCAATCAGAGACTACACTCCCGTACACATGACATGTTGTTCCCCTGTCACACCAAGAGGAAAGGAGGACTACTGAAGTCTTTTAGTAACTTTTTTAACGAAAGGTCGCTTGTTTGGGGGCTTTTTTCAAAGACTTGGCCGTTCCTTGTTTTGAAAATCTGGAGACACGGCAAACACAGGACATGATCTGGACTTACAACGCCTCACGTGGATGTATTAAAAATGCCCCGGTGCCGTGTTTAAACCTGCTGTACAACGGGAGGAGCTGAGGAGGACGGATACAGCAAAAAGACACTGGGGAGGAGAAAGTTGTGTGATCGGGTAAGCTCTGTTTTATAAATGCAACAAGCCTCTTTCTCTCTCTCTCAACGTGGTCTGTCTACGAGCAAAACAAAGCCTGTAAACAAGCGAGAGCTGGAAGCGCTTTGGGGCGTTAAAAGTGTCTTTTTGTCCACCAAAGCCTTGACGCGCGTCAGAGCAGCTTAGAAGCTTATTGAGGCGTCAACAGCATAAATAACCGGCGAATTTTCACGCGCGTTTTGGCGAATTTAGACGCAAATAAGCTGTCCGGTGTGAACGCAGCATAAAGGCCCGTGCAGACAGGACGCGATCTGTCGCTGTAGTTTCGCCCGGTGGAGCGAGGACACGCGCAAATCAATGAGGAAGTGGGCGGAGACAATTGCCGTGAAAAATATTAATATAAACAAACTCAATGCTTGCTGCGTAAGTGATTATGGACAAGAGATCTAGTCCTGTTGGAATCAGCCCCAAAACACTCCCGTCTCCTTGTTAACTTTGCCAAATGAAGGCCTGTGCTCTCCATTCGCGTCGCTCCAGTTAAATTAAATCTAGCTGGAGCGAGAGCGGCAACGCGTCTCAAAGCTGTCATTTCTCTGCTTTGATTGGCGGCACGACAGGGCGCTTCTCCGCTGACAGCCACATACACATGAATGGGTTTTCAAGCGACATTTGAGCGACATTTTTAAGGCTGAGTAAAGGTGAAGTGCAACCAAGTCCAATGTTTTAATATTTAATATATACACTGTTCAATGTAAATATGCATGAATGTTTTAGGAATAGAGGGCACTCTGCAAACCCCAGTGTCTTGGTCATCTCTGTGCGGCAGGAGAGGACCAACACGTGGATACGAACTGGTCTTAAACTAACTTAACTTATTTATTAGATTTAAAACCGCAGCACTTTAAAATGACTTAATGCACCTTAACCACATTTACACTTTAGAAAGTTGGCACTTTGTACCCTGAGTGAGTGTGGCCTTTATGACTTGCGGTCTTGTTGTGTTGTCTTGTCTTGTCCTAAATGTAAAGGGACTACTAATGTAAATTTACACATGTATTTTATGTACTGGTGTTCATTAATGTGCATTGTCCCTTTCAAATAAATAAATAATAGAAATAACATTGGACTTTTATCTATAAAATATTAAAGTGGTGATTTCTAGTGACTAAACCCAATAACCTTTTGTACTGCTATTAAACAATATAAGTTTTAGATTTAAATAACGTTGACAGAAAGAATGTCTTGTCAAATGAACAGAGTTTGTCCTGAAGTAAACAGTTCAGTTCCTTTGTGTCGTCTCTGTCTTCAGTCTTCAGCAGCTCTCTTCCCAAAGGACCAGCCAGAATGCACTGTTTGGAGTTGGAAAAGTAGACCTAATGTGTAGCACTTTAAAGTTTCTTGTCCTGCAGCTGAGACAGCCAAGGTGCCCCACAAAGAACAACAGACTCAGGTCTCACAGCAGCAGCAGCACAACAGCAGCACTCCAATGGATTAACAGGATTAGAGCTGATCTGAAGGACAGGCTGTGCTGCTTTTAACTCACACTAAAGTTTCTTCTGTTCTACGCTACATGTTCGTGACTGAAATATTGTTTGCTGCTGTTAGAGTGATACATTTTTGTGTCTTTGGACAACTCACTCATTTATCTCATTACTGAATTACTGTGATATTGCTTCGGTAAAACTTTCAAAAACTTATCCAGGATTGTTTTGACTGTTTCTCTGCTGGAGTCATGTCTTAAAATTAGACTTCACACTCACGTCGCATAAGAAAAGACTCTGAACAAGTTTGGAACCCAAAACACGCTGTACAACCCAGAAGCTCTTTATTTGGAGTCATAATCTGAGTTATGAGCAAAAACTGGGAAATGTGGCACCCTGCTGTTGTGTTGTTTTCGAGGCCAGGTCGGTGTGATCGCTCATTTGTCCTGGAGTGGTCCATTGTGGAGTGGCTGCAAAGTTGTCTTCCGATCGAGATGTTGCGACTCTCATTCGGAAGTCATTTTTAATCTGATGGGAGTGACCTGAGACTGGCTGAACTAAAAAATGCAAAATTGCACACACAAACAAAACAAACAAACACGAACCCGCGGAAAGTGAACCGCGTTAGAGCGAGGGACCACTGCACAGTGATCAGGGTAGCCAAGTTGTTTACAAAAACTAGCTTGTTCACAAAGGCAGTTCACAGATTGAAAACACAGACATACACATTCACACAGGACTAGAATTACATGAGGACGTCTGAGGTTGCAAATCCGGAAGAAACTACAGACATTTTTACAGACAGGATTCATAAAGAACATGGGACTACATTTAGTCCAATTAATTGACTAAAAGACTACTGTTGTGACTCTGAAGAAATAAAAAATGGTGTTAATTTGGTTACTGCACATTTTAGACAAACACAGAACCATTCCACGGTCCATCTTTAGACCCAAACTTTGGAGCTGGGAGCATTAACATGTGAATCTGTTTTTTTCTCACACATGCAGGGCTGATGCTTCTCATGAATGGATAATGTGTGTTTGACTGACAGCTCAGAACTCGGGAGGCTGTTGTTGTTGTCGTCAGTCAAATGTCATGAACTCATCCAAACACTGAGCCCAAATAAAGAGGAACAGGCCACTAGGATTTAGCACCAATCAATCATCAGTGGTAATGACAAAAGTACAGGTTGCAACATTAAGACTGTCTCAATACTTTTGTGTAAATGTAAAAATTGCATCAACTGTTTTTTGTGTTGACAGAGGCTGGAAAGAGGAGGCCTAGTCTCAAATATGAACTGACAGAATGAACTAAAGAATAGGAAGGCCTTGGCTTATAGACTTCAGCTGGTCTTCTGTGACACATGTCTGTCACAGAAAATCTCTACAGGAAAAAACAATCTCTGTAATAAATATTATTGGCCTACAGAAAGTTTTGAATTCAAATCATAAAAGATTTTATAGCTACTGTCAGTGAACTAGAGATCGACCGATACGGTTTTTGGGTGGCCGATGCCGATTTTTATGCAATTTGACCAGCTGATGCCGGTTTCAGTGGCCGATATGCAATTCTGCATGTTGTTTTCACCCTTTTGATGACAACGTGTCGTTTTCATGAGTGCTGCCAACAGCACGATGAAAGGAAAGCAAGAAAGTGTGTGTGTTTTTGTAAACAAACACCCAGTGATGGCTTCTACAGGGGACTTGCGAGCAAAAGTTCGAAAAATTATTGCCGCTAAGCGTTAATTCAGAAATACACAAGTATGTTGAGAGAGAAAAGAATCTTACCATGTTTTTCTCTCCGTTCAACTTTGGTGCTGAGGTGCTTAGTGCTCCTCCCTCGCTCTAGTGTGTGTAGGGGTCCTTCTGGCTATGGCTGCCCAGGCGATGCCTGATCAAAAAACTGACTTTTTCTTTCCGATAATTAATGTTTTCTAGTTTCTTTCATTACAAAAATGTGAAACTGAATAACTATAAAGAAATGAAATAAAAATAAAAAAATTTAAATATCGGCCATGAAGACCAAAATTGAGGCTGATAATATAAAATTAGCAAATATCAGCCCTAGATACCGACCGGCCGATATATCGGTCGAGCTCTACAGTGAACAAAACAAAATTCACAAACGGAACTTGCTTTTAAAGGTGGGGAGCTGATTTTCACACCACAAACCTGACGCAAGGTCCAACTAGTTCCTAACTCTTAAAAAGTCCTTCAGCACAAGTTTGTATCAATGTGCATTATGTTTTTGTCCGCAATTAAACCTTAAAAATATATTTTTACAGACGGAACAATAAGACTGGAGGTGACCACTCAAGCACAGCCAATCAATTTTTCTCTTAAAGAGAAATAAAATGCCTTTTATTTTGATTTAGACAGTACACAGTCGTCTGTATTTTACATAATCTGCTGCTTTTGCAATATAGTTTTTAGTAGAAAAGACAAAGTTTATCCAATCACACAATTTAGATGAGACCTCCCGACCACAAGGTTTGGAATGACATATTGAGGAAAGCATTTTAGTAGAAACAAACAAACTAAACACCTTATTGCTGTTGTAAAGTTCAGCTCCGCAAAGGCAGGTGCATCTGCAGTGAATCTCCAGAAGAATGGTTTCTTTGATAAGTCATTCTCATTATTGTATCCACACGTCTCATAATTAAAAGTTCGCAGACAGAAGCACAACTCCCTTTGCATTTTTGTCAATTCTCTGATGTTTTGATAAATAAAACCCAGCGCTTCTCCCCCCGCAGAAGAAGATACCATCATCCAGACCTGATTAAAAAGTTATTTATATTTGCGAGCGCTCTGCAGGACGGAGCCGCAGAGGTGTAATCCTGTTTACTCTCACACCTGAACCTGGCTGCTTTTCTAATGTGATCCTGGGGCCTTTGCACTCGGCTCTGTTTAATGTGTTTGTTTATGGGATGAGATTAGCTCAGGGCTAACACTAATGCTAATGAGTCAGAAAAACAACACACACAAATTTAAATGGCCGCACAAACTGCCGACAATCCCCTGGACTGTCTCTGTGTGCTGTACTTGTGAGTTTTAAAGTCTTAGACGTGGTTTTGGATTGGACCTGGTTTGATTTTGGTCCAGGTTTAGACAGTTTATTTTAGCACAAAATAAGAAAGCTCATGATTGTGGTTGGTTAACTGATTGACAGATTTTTTCATTCATTCATTTTCTACCGCTTAATCCCGTTAGGGGTCGCGGGTGACTGGAGCCTATCCCAGTAACTGTGGGCCTTAGGCGGGGAACACCCTGGACAGTGGCCAACTTGCCGCAGGGTTAGACAGACAACCATTCACTCTCTCATTCACTCACTAAGGGAAATTTACAGTGATGCCCAATTAACCTAAACATGCATGTTTTTGGAGGTGGGAGGAAACCGGAGTACCCGGAGAAAACCCACGGTGACACGGGGAGAACATGCAACTCCACCCAGAGAGATTGTGAGATGTTGATATGGTCCGACCTGGGAGTCGAACCCACGACCTCCTTATTGGGAAGCCAGAGCTCTAACCACTTGGCTACCGTGCACCCATTGACTGATTTTATTTAGTTTTAATTTGATATGAACAAACATATTCCATTATCTGGTTAAGTTTAGTTCTTGTGCTCATCATGGGTTTATTCCAACAACAGTTCATTCATCTTGTCGTCCGTGAGCTTCCAGAGCATGTTCCGGTCAAAGCCGGATCCAACCTTTTGGGGGCCCTAAGCAAAAATCAGCTTCGGGGGCCTCCAATCTCTTCTACGAGTTTTATTCAGTGAAGTCTAAAGAGCATTTAAATAGTGTTTACATTTGTCGATTTATGTCTAATTTTATGTTTAATTTTATGAATAATATTGTTTTACTTGGTGTCAGTGTTTCTCAGTGGGCCCCAGCACTGTTCCTCTCCCTGTGAGCTCCGCCTCTGTTCCCTCTTCATGTGCGCTGGTGCAGTCCACAGACGATAAGCTGTATCATCACTAGACTATATAAAAATCTGAAACTCTGAAATTTTTTCAAGACAAACAGCCTCATGTTTTATGTGGCTTTTGAAAGAAATCAACATAAATGTGTTGAAATCTGCTGTATTTCTTTGCAATATGTTCCTCAGCTATTTGAATTCAACAGATAACACAAAAGTTACAAAGCGACGTCTTTGTCTAAACTTCGCAAAGTTGTCCCATGTGTTCTCTTTTGCGTGCTCGCCTTCTCTTCGTACCACCCCCCTCCGAAGGAAGTAGAAGAAAGTTTCTTTTATCAGTTGTCCAGAATCTTCTTTTAGCCAGGTTAACATTGATTGGTAGTCCAAGTCCTCGGTTCTCGCCATGTTTGGATGTCACTGTCTCTCTTCTCAGAATGTCCATTCCATGATCTCTTCTCAAACTCAGACTCAGAGACCACAGTCTGAACCTGAAACTTGTCGACTTGCAAACCTACATCAAGATCAGCAGTCTGTGACAGTTCACAGGTCAACTATAAACCAAATCCTTTGGAATGTTTGTTTGCTCCAAGCATACTAACCATTAGCTATATTTCTTCACAAATACATTTTACATCACATTATGTAAACATTTGAATGATTACAAATTAGCAACACTTAACACACATAGAAAATATTTTTTTCTAACAAGGAGCTATCACTTTTAAGATGAATTGGTAACACATGGAATATGTACATCGAAAACCCACTCTGCCACTGAGCTGCTGTGACGCAGTGGGGCTCTGTGCGACAAGCTGCTGCTGTGAAACATTACACATTGTTTTTGTGTGATTTTAACAAGTCTACATTTATTATGTTTCAAATCCTATGTCTGACCAGAGGTTGTTTATTTGTTTTACCTTTACATGTCTCGATGGTTTGTCTGTGATCATCTTCAGAAGAGTCACATGAACTCACTGTGCTGCCTGCTCATTCACACAGTCTTTGACGTATTTTTTTTTCTGGGAGAGGAGAGACGACAGTGCCCTCTACAGTCAGACTTCTTAAGAACAGTGTCCCAAGTATAAGAAATGCCCCTCATCTCTATTAATGTAGCAGAAGCAGGTTTCCAGATTTCTGTTGCCTGTTTTTACTAACGTTGTTGATGTTTGTTGTAACATGGTTTTCTCTTTTGCAGAAGCCAGAAACAGCACATTTGAGTTGCTCTTGTTT
Organism: Mugilogobius chulae; assembly: GCA_038363315.1. Classification (NCBI taxonomy): domain Eukaryota; kingdom Metazoa; phylum Chordata; class Actinopteri; order Gobiiformes; family Gobiidae; genus Mugilogobius; species Mugilogobius chulae. The sequence continues at coordinate 1,563,803 of CM076397.1, forward strand.
AACTCTCCAACAAAAAGACCAAATTAACCTTTTTGGGGTCTACAATGCAATGTATTCTTTTGATTTGATAAAAGTGACTGTATTCTAAATACTTCGATAAAAAGCAGTAAGTACTCATAAATAGCATTCTAAATTTGTAATGGTGGTACATGTTTTCTGTTATCGAATCAAATCTGAAGGTATTGTAAACTAGAAATGTCATTGCCCCTACCGTTGAAGCTTAGCAATCATTTATCATTCCAGAAGCGATTCTCAAACAAACGAAAAGACAAGTTTCTCCAGCCCTCACACTTTAAAATCATCGTCATAAGTTGATTTAACTTATTCTTTTGTGGTTTAATGTTTATTAACTTCTGTCAAACGGAATCCCTCACACATAACTTCATTCTTCATTTCACATTGTATTTATTTTTAGAGCCCAATATTTCTGTCTTTGCTGTATTAAGTCTGAAAAGCACTGACACATGAGCTTACAGATCTAATTTACCCAGCCAAATCTCCTTCCTCCGGCTGCACAGAACTTCATATTACCCAGAATGCATTTGTACAGAGAATCGATAGTGTGGAGTGAGTGAAAGACGTAGAAGGCACCTGTTTTCTTTACAACTGAAATATTATTGTTGTTTTTGGAGTCGGGCCGAGGCATTGATTTCCCATAGGACGCAGTGTTTCATAAACTAAAAGTCACATTTCGCCACAATTCTCCTGCTGATACGGCGGCCAAAGTTAGACAGGATTAGGCACTTTTTAACAGAAAGTGTGGGATGTGGGACTGAAAAGTTGGATGACTTCTTTTAAATCTGAAAAATCTATGAGTGTATTCTGACGGTGTTGGAGCCGTGCGTCACATTATTTTCTTTACACTTGGTCATGTGCATCTAAAATCAGCTTGATGTAGGTGAAAATCATGTGTTTTCTTGGCCTAAACAATACTCAGGCAAGACAGTGTGTTCGAAAAAACTTTATAGACACATTGCGGCTCATTCATGACACGTTCTTACAAACAAAATAGTTCTTAGGGGCTTCTTACAAACATGTTTGGCATTCACAAAATTAGTTCTTAAAGGAACTAGTGGTTTTAGAAAGGCATAACAATCACAAATGAACATGGGTTGCCAGAGTGTGAAATGGCCCATACATTGAAGATAGGAAGCAACTGATTAGTGATTCAAAATTAACTTCAGCTTTTAAGAAACCAAACTGGCAACCCAACTGAAAGAGTCATGTGAGGCTCATTCTGCTTTCTGATTGGATAATAAATGTAAACATCAACAAAGGGACATCGTGTCCATTGCTTTTTTAATTAAGAATTACTCAGAATTACATTGACTTTCAGTAAAAATAAAAGCACATTTGGACTTGTTGACCTTGTATCTGTGGACACATATAATTTATCTGACATCAGAATCTTACATATGGTTCCTTTAATGGAAAATGTTTAATTTGCCCAGCCAGATGGTTTAATATTGTGATATTAAACCATCTGGCCTTCCAGCCGCCCGATTCGTTTGAGAGTCCGAACCGTGATGTTTTGGCCCAATCACATCACAGCAGCGTGGTTTTGAGGCCCAATCACATTAAAGCAGATGGGCGTCATGGATGTATGTGTTTCCGCTGCTTTTCATGCGGTTTTAGCAGAAATATGGAAAATTTCTTTTTGAAAGAAGAATCGTATGTGTGACACTTGTTCTGTCCCGCAGACACACTCCCAAACACTTTCAGTGAGTCAAGTTCCACATGGAGACTGTGGAAGAACTCAATTAGAAGTTCAACACAGATCCATCTGACGTGAGCCAGGTTAGAAAAAGTTCCTCTGTAAGAACAAATCCTAAGAACACTGAGCAGCACTCGTAAGAACAAAAACATCTGCTGTTTCAGAATTACATTTTTTATATAATTCAGTCAAAAATGTTTATTTCCTACTTGATTGTAGATTTCTTTTACTACTTATTTTAAATAATATAACTTTAGAAATAAAAAAGTAATCAGTTATGCTAAAAAAGACTTGAGCCTCCATGTTGTAACCCCACAGGAATCAGGACCTCCTGTGTCACTGTCCCAGGAGCAAAGTACACACACACACATCGTGTCGTGAAACACAATAAAATTAGCAAAAGCCCAGCATTTATTCAATACATCTGTGACTTGAACATGTTTCCTCTGAGTCTGTTCATGAGTGTTTTGACCTTTTAAAAGACGCTGAAGTTTAGTGATAGTCAGGAGACGTGTCGTTGCACTTCCTCACTTCCTTGTTTGTCTCTCTCACTTTGCTCCGGGAGAAGTCCTGGGCCGGTCCATATTTACCTTACAAGAAAGTATCTTCCTTAATGCAATGTTCATTTTAAAAAGAAATTACCATTCGTAGCAGGAGTTTGGTGAATTTGGCGAAGGAACTGGGCTTCTAATGAACAAATTGTGAATCTGACGTATTTTTTTCAGCAGCTTCTTAAAGTGGAAGTTATATACATTTTTTAAGAACATTTAAATTCACTTGTTTAGAGAGAGAGCAACATGTGAGTTCAAGTCGTATCCGCATCACAAGCCACATACTCCTCCATTATTTCCTGATAGAGTCCATCTTGTTTCGACTCATGTTCATCGACCGTTCATGTGCGGTTGTCCGAGTTGAGCTGTGTTTTTGTGTGGCCTTGGGCTGGATGATGAGCCTCGACACCACTTCAGCTCAGCTCTGCATATGATTTTCTATCTGACTTCATAAAGGGCTGCGGCGTTCAAGAGCCCTCGTGTGAACTGGAAAACTCAGATGTAGGAGGAAAAAAAAAGCATAAAACTGCACATTTCGTGTATAATTGAAAGAGTTCGTGCCATACATTATTTGTGCATCATGAGCTTCACTGAGCCGGGGGTTAGAAAGTGCAAATGCTGCGAAGATTGTGTTTGGGTGAGCTGGGGTTGTGTCTACCAGGAAAAGAAGGATATCAGTTCAAATGTTTTATCTGGAAAGTAAGTAAAGTTATATTGAACATGCACATGCGGACCATCAACAATATTAATTCAGGCGACACGTGAAGGCACTGGCAAAGTGACTGAAATGTCTCAGACTATGATAGAGAAGTGAACATTCAAGGTATAGAGGAACAAAACGTTGGACACATATAGGCGCCGATCACATGGGTGCTGCGGGGCTCAAGCACCCACTGGAGAGCCCGATCTCACAAGAAAGCGTACATTTACCACGACATTACACAATATGTAAATGAGGTATGATTAGCACGAGTTCACGGCCGTCCTGCATAATTATAGTACGTGTCACATTCCCCATTCATTTGAATGGTGGTTGTTAAGACGTGTTTTTATTTATGAATATTCATGAAATCCTGATTCTAATCTTAACATGCCCCAAGTCCCAGACCTAATCTTACCAATTTTAGTAACTTTATGCCTGAACTTACCCGTTTCACCTGAAGAAAACGTTCCCACGTGGCTTCAATCAAAACAGATGTTTTTTTGACGCTGTGAAATCTCGTGTTATTTTTACACTTTTTCATATTGGGCTAAATGCACGGCGTAACATAAGTACTAAAAATAGCTGTGAAGTCGTGGTCAAAATATGCTGTTTATGTGTCGTGGTAAAAGTACGCCATCTAGTGAGACTGTGTTGATGATAGAGAAGTGAACATTCAAGCAGTGGTTACACTAGACATAATTTCAATTCGTCACCGTGACGGGCAAGGTCCCAAAAAATCTGTCATGAGGTATTTTAGTCCGTCATAATTTTGTTGAATTTTGCTTATGTTTTTGTTGTTGTTTTTTGACACTGAGATTGCATTGAGGGCCACAGACATGAGGCATACATACAAAAAAAATCATTATAAACTCTGCATAAATTGTTTCTTAAGATACTATTATTAAAGCAAAAACATTGTGTCCTTCTGACATTCAACCATCGCTCTGTGACTGATGTGCAGGCTCTGCATTTCTTACTTGAAACACAAAGTTCCTCACATCTCGCAGTTTCCGTTGTTTTTAGCTCAAACGTCCATGTGTATTTCCATCTCTTCATGCATAAAAGCCAGGCCTTTATTCCTCCGGAAAAGTTTCACTGATGTGAGCACATCTGAAAATCATCAAACCAGGAAACTGCAAGTGTGACTTTTCGCTAAGTTTATGAGTCTGAATAAACATTAGTGTTTGTCTGTTGAGCAATCATGGCCCAAGAAATGAATCCTGTTAAAATCAGGCCGACAAAATGCTGTCTGTCCCCTTATTTTTGTCAAATGAAGCCTTATCTGCGCTCTCTCCGTTGCTAAAGAGTGGTTTGTGAAACTGCAGTCTCCTGTTTACAGATTTATAGGTTACGTATTTGCGCAGGCGGCATAACCTCGCAGGCGTCAGTGTCGTGGCCTCCCTGATGGAACAGCAACCCACAAATGGGATTGAAGGCAGCGTTTGTCCCTCGCTGCATCCTGATTTGGGGAGAGCGGGAGAGTCTGGTCGGGATGCAGGTCTCTAAATCAGTAGGCTATTATGTAAAAGTGTTGCTCCATTTTCAATCTGTTTAAATGACGGAAAGCCTTGGAAATTTTCTGTCAAAGCAAAATACAATACGTAAATGACGGAAAATTGCCAGTTAATGTAACCTCTGCATTCAAGGAAAAGGAACAAAACGTTGGTCATGTGTGGCATTGTGCTGTGAGAAAACTGAACGTTCACAATTTATATGGTCATGGAATTCTTGTGTTGTTTTTGAGAGAATCTCATCTCTTGAGATTCTGGCCTGGTTCATGCTATTGGTCCAACACACCCACAGTGTGTTGGACCAATAACCGATAACAAAACTAGAGAATCCTGATGGATTCTCTAGTTTTGTAAAAATCACAAATGCTGTTTTTTGGTCTTTTTTCTGTAGTTTTCGCCACGTGGCTTCAACCTAAATGTTTGGCTGTTATGTTTTGGCATCTCACAACATAATGACGTAAAGAAAAAAAGTCGGGAAAGCGTGCTTATTGTACGTTTTTGACATTTCGTTGTAGATGAACGTTTCCTTCGGACACTGGGCTGGGATGTTCAGACCAAAACTAGCCAAGCCGCAGCGTGAAAAAGGCCTGTTACTCATAATGAGTCTGGATGATTTTATATACTTCAAACAGTGCAGAAGATCTACCTATGACATCACAGATCAGAAACATTCAGAACACTTTACTTGAGGGAACAGAACATATCTCAATGGGACTTTCCTGATGTGTAGTATTTGATGAGAAAGCAATTTTGACTCTTGCTTTCTCAATAAAAACACAGATAGAGTTGTATTTGAGCCTCAGAAAACTCAGTTCTGAATGTCCCTGATCTGTTTTTAAGTCCATAAACCATCCAGACGTGTTTGAAATATTACTGCAGCGTTTGCATATCAGGCATGATCAGTGTGCTTGTTTCTTCTGTGTCATGTCCTTTGCAGCCAATAGATGGAGACGGAGACACATGACTCTGATCCAGAAGCAGGTCTGACGGACAAGCAGTGCACCATATTTGCCCTTTAAAGTTTTGTTTTTTTCAACAGTCTTTGTGATTGAATGTGAAATGAGCCCAGAGAAGGAGGTGAGCAGAAGCAGTGATGTGGCTGAAGTGAGAGAAGAGAATCAGGGCCATGTGAGGCACGCAGGATTAAACATACATGAGCTGTACATTTACATACATTACACTGAGACATGGCGTGACCGAGCACATGCCACGGAGCAAAGAAGAAGAGAAGAGTCTGGACCTGTTGAGCGACAAGCACACACACGGTCCACTCTACAACATTTAATGAGAGTCCAAGCATTAAACCACAGAAAAGTGTAAAGAGTTTTACAAAGAAAAAGCCACAGATTTCCTGTCCAAGGGTCTCATTTATGAAACAGTGCGTGAAAAAGTACGCTGCGGCATAATCCAACTTTCATTTACGTAAAAGAAAGTTGAGATTTTCAAAAGCTTTCATACGCCTCCCGCAGGTCATCTGCACACCGGACCCCGCCTCACATCATGTCCTCTTCACACCTCTTTTCAACATAAAAGGTCCGTGCAAAGTGTCATGCACATATTCAAGAACCGATAATGAGCGAGTTTGTTTGACTGACACACGGAGGGAAAGGGGAGGAGAGAGACAGCGCAGGAGCAGAGAGGATTCTGAAGTGAACTCTGCTTGTCTCACAAACTTATCGGCTTGTTTTAGATGCGATGACTTTAGTTTAAAACTGTTCTTTACTGTTAAGGCTCGCACAACAACGGAATATGATATTTCATATGCGCAATGTTATAAGTGCACATGGAAGTTTGAGTGTGCACATATGCGCGAACTGACGAGAGACCGGGATGTGCTGTGTGTGAGACGTGAAGATGAAAAAGGGGCAGTGAGGGAAGCTGTAGACTTGACGTTTGAGTCCACACTGCGTTTGTGCGTGCGTATGTCGTGATAAGTGTGTCTGTGCGCGCGTATGCGGTGATGATGTGTATGCGCTGGATAAACCGTGCGTGAGAGAGCAGGGAGCCACTCGTGCATGATCACAGGACCTTTGTTATAAAGCGTACTTGTGAACATTATGTCCAGTCATTCTATAGCTTCAGATTCTCTAAATAAAACAATGTGAATCATGCGCTCCCTTGCACGTATGCACAGCTTCTAAATGACAACACTGACCTAAGCTTCATTTTCCGCAAAGTAGTTGTGATTAGAATAAAGTTATTATATTTGTTGGAAATATGAACAAAAGTCACGTACCTCATGTGCACTAAACCTCCTTAGAATGTCTCTGCTAAACACAGATCTCTCTGAAAGTGCGTACGGTAGCCCCAGAGCTTGCGTTCCCACTCGCAAAATCCCATGTCAAGTCTTCTTTTCATAAATCCCCAAATTAACGCAGGAAACCACAAACGTAATCTCCCACGTACTTTTGACCCAATTTTGTTCATACGCCGGCTTCATAAATGAGACCCCAGATCAGATTTACACGATGAAAACCCATCTTTGCAGTTAAATATCAGCTGCTCTTGTGCCTTCTCTTCACTAAAGCTCAGCGTATCCCATGATGTTTTTCTCTCCTAATCTCTCCCACTCTCTCTCTCTGTCCCCGAGTCCTGGGTTTGGGACGCGTTTGGAGAGGTGCTTCCTTTGCCCTTTGGCTGCATCAATTATGAATACATGACATTTTGTTCTAGAATGACTCCACGGTTTGCTGAATGCAGACTGGAGAAACGCGCAGTGAGTTCTCAAAAGGTGAATGTTAGGTGTTTTCGCACAGGAAGATACCAAGAACTAAATGCTCTTTTGAGTCTGTCTTTAGTCGATTGAGCACACCGCTTGGTCCAAAGACAAGAAACTTATTGTGTAAATGTTGCGTGTACAGGGTCATCTGTTCAGAAAGAGTAGATTAAGGCTGGCTGCGCACTGGACGAGTTTCTTAGACGTGTCAAGAACAGAGCAGACCACAAACACAAGGACATTTACAGGATTATTAGTCTGACAGTGGCATCATGTGTCATGTGTCATGTGATCGAGCAAAGAATGTTTTCTTTCATGCTTGTCACTAAGGCGACAGGCGCGACGCAGCAGCAACAAAAAGGGGAAAATATTATCAAGGTGTGTCGTTAGTTGAGCATTTTTTAACTGTCAGCAACGAGATTTGCCAAAATAACAAGAAGAAAGGTAATTGTTTTGCTAAAATATGAAAAAAATACTACATTCCCTCTCAAAAATGAGTCAAAAATGCAACTGTAAATGAAACAAGAAAAATACACGAGATCCATTTGGCAAGTCTTAAATTCAGGCCTGCTCTATAGTGTGAAAAAAATACAATAAAAATACTGTTTGTTGTTATTAGTTAAAATGAACATTAATGTGGATTCAACCCCACTACAGCCTGAACCAGTTTCATTTGGCAAAGATCATGCTAATGCTAAAGCTGAATATTTGCTAACCGTGACTTTATTTTTTTGCCTACAGTGTAGTTTACCCAACAGACTGATTAAGAAGCCTGGATCCCTGTTCTTCTCTCTGTTCAAATCTACAGCTCCACCGCTCTGGGAAAAGGAGCTGCTGTAAGTGAACTGGCTAAAATATTTTATTAATGTGCCGTTAAAAATTGATTCACATTCATTACTTTTCAGATATCTTTGTACGCGCTGAGAAATCCATTTCCTCAAAGCTAATGTTAGGTCCGAAGCAGGAATCTTATTAGTGACTGTGCACAGAATACTGATTTAGAAAGTTAAAGAGAGGCAGCTCACAAGTGAATCTGGGCCCAGTGAATGTGACTCAGTGTGGCTTTAAACTCTGTCTCTGTGCAAACATGTGGTTATGAGTCAGATCTGTGCAGTGGTGCTGGCTCACTGTAATAAAACATATTTTTTTCATGATTTTTGAGCATCAAAATTGTACAAGCTCATTTGATAGATTATCTTTTTTGTCATTTTGATTTAGCTTGGTGTGATAGTTCTTGTGGTGAGTATTTATTATTTCATTTCTTTATGTAACAGGACAATGTACAGTTACATAAGGCCAAAAGGCTTTTACCAGATCAGTCCAATAGGCCTCATGTAATGTACAGTACAGACCAAAAGTTTGGACACACTTTCTCATTCAAAGAGTCTCCTTTATTTTCATGACTGAACATTGTAGATTCACACTGAAGATATAAACACCATGAATGACCAGAAGGAGAGTGATGATGCTGCGTCAGATGAGCTGGCCTCTACAGTCACCAGACCTGAACCCAATCCAGATGGTTTGAGCTGAACCGCAGAGTGAAGGTAAAAAGGGCCAACAAGTTCAGGTGACTACCTCTTGAAGCTCATCAAGAGAATGCCAAGAGTGTGAAAAGCAGTAATCAAAGCAAAAGAACCTAGAAATATGACATATTTTCAGTTGTTTCATACGTTTTGGCTATGTACCATACTTCCAACATGTGTTAATTCATAGTTTGGATGCCTTCAGTGTGAATCTATAATGTTCATAGTCATGAAAATAAAGAAAACTCTTTGAATGAGAAGGTGTGTCCAAACTTTTGGACTGTACTCTATATTCTGTCCCTAGTTTCCAAAAATCGTTTTCTTTTTGTCAGACAGGAGTGTTTCTTTACCTGCTTTACATGTTTCAGCTACTTCCTGTAGCCTCCTCAGACGCCAGCCTACAAGACACGTCACCAACCAGTGACGCAAAAAAAGGTGACCTGCACATCACTAGTGCACAAACTCTCACACAGTCTCTCATTCATCCCTGTTACGACCGTAAAGTAAAGTTGCAATGAATTTCTCACGTGGGCAGATGTGCTGGAGGGAAGTGTCTCACAATCAGACCCAAAAGAGAGAGAGAGAGTCCACTAGTGGCCAACACAAGAAAACGAATGCCAGCATTAATATCGAGGGCAAAGTAGAGCCCTGAGTGTCTCTGCAAAACAAGTAATAGCTGCATTAAAGCACAAATGACATCTTTACCTTGTTAAATATCTTTGTAAGTTTCTGTGATGATGGTTACGTGTTTTTTTGTAGCATTTGAAGCTGTTTTTAGCACACACTACAGCAACTGCAACCTTCCTCCCTGTCCTCCATCACAACACATTCCCGACCCAAATTTCTGTCCTGAGAAAGAAATCCTGGATCTTTGATTTTTGTATTTAGCAGTGTTCAGATGTGTTTGTGCTGCTTTATTTTAATCTTAAAGTTACACAAAAATGAGACAATAAATAAATAATGTTGAGTGTTGATGCTGCTTTGCTTTATTAATGACTTTTAGATGTGAAAATGAGCTAAAATCCATGTCATAAAAGGTTATATTTTTTAAATCAAGCCTGAGAAAATGCTAAAGTTTACCTGTTTTATGACTTAAAAGTGCAGCTCGAAAACACAACCATCAAAAGTCCCCATAAAGCTTAAAGTTCCCAAAGTCGCTATAAAGAAATGGACTGGAGGTTGAACAGACAGATGCGTCAAACAGAGAAATGTGAAATCTCGATCGACTGTTTCATTATAACGATTGTATTTGTCTCACACTCTTGCCCGCAGCTCTACTTGTGTGTTGTGTGTATTAAGTCCTCGTTTGTCCTTCGCTGTCACTCTCACGTCAGGCTGCGCTGTGATTGATGCTTCAGTTTCACAATGTGGCAATGACAAATGAGTGAACTCCCCCTCCGACTGCAGCTCATTTAAATATTACAACACTTTATCAGAAAACCGCAAGTGACATTTGCAGCAGGAAATGTATGTGTTGGTTCTGGAAGTGACAATTAAAAATGTAAAACACATTATTGTAAACTGTTTGCCATTCTGGGCCTCATACACTGACAAAAATGGTTTAAAAATCAAACTGAAACTGTCTTTAAGCCTGGGACTCTTTGTGAAGCTGAGGATTTATAGTTTTGGCCTCTGAAGTCTGAGAGTGAACAAGCTCAGATTCAGAAAACTTTAGCCTTCCTCAAAGCAGTTCATACATTCGCACAAATTGTGGGGATGTTTTCTTCAAGTGAAACAGGTAAGTTCAGGCATAAAGTTACTAAAATTAGTAAGATTAGGTCTGGGGCTTGGGGCAGGTTAAGATTAGAATCAGGACTTCATGAATATTCATAAAAAAGAACACGTCTTAACCACCATTAAATTGAATGGGGACTGTGACACGTACTATAAGGACGGCCGTGAACTCGTGCTAATCATACCTAATTTACATATTGTGTAATGTCGTGGTAAATGTACGCTTTCTTGTGAGATCGGGCTCTAAATACAGATCCATACAAGTAAAATCAGTGAACACTACTATTCAAATTCAACAATTAATTGCAGAGGGCACAAACGAACTGGAAAAATGACTACAGTAGTTTTCTGTGCAGGTGTGTAAAACTGCACAAAAGAAACGTGTGTTTGAATGACACGACTTTGGGCAGGTCTGGGGTTTAATTTAATACATTTAATAAAAACAAAAAAATAGTTTTGGGGATTTGCAGTAAAAAAAATATAATAAATTATGTGGAGCTCAAAGAAAAGTCCTGTCTCATTTTATTTATTTATTTATTTATTTATTTATTTATTTATTTATTTATTTATTTATTTATTTATTATTTATTTATTTATTTATTTATTTATTTATCAGCTTACACTGGGCCTGATGAATTTATTTTAGTGCGACAGTGTGTACATTGAACATTACACAAATGTAAATGTACCAGAATGAGTCAAAAGGCTAGTTTTTCTCACCAGATGGTGGAAGGCACCCTGAAGATAAAAATCACATAAAAACATACAATTACAGTAAAAAACATATAGCTATAAGATATTTATACATTTTAAACCACATTATATGCAAAAAACATATTGATTCTGATCAGTTATGAGTGGTCACAGTTTTGTGAATGACTTTTTCGTATCAATATGAAAAGATACGGTCAGTGAACCTCTCTCACTGACTGAGACCCAGAAGAGCTCATTTGGCTTTTAAGGTGCTATATACGTTTTTGCTTCTTTAAAAATATACAGTACAGACCAAAAGTTTGGACACACCTTCTCATTCAAAAACTTTTTTTTTTAATTTTCGTGACTATGAACATTGTAGAGACACTGAAGGCATCCAAACTATGAATAAACACACATGTAAGTATAGTACACAGCCAAAAAGTGTGAAACAACTGAAAATATGTCATATTCTAGGTTCTTTTGCTTTGATTACTGCTTTGCTCACTCTTGGCATTCTCTTGACGAGCTTCAAGAGGTCGTCACCTGAAAACAAACAAACACGTCAGCGTTAAAATAATTAAGTAATATTAACTTGATTATACTTAGCAAAAAAGGAGGGACAAAAAAATCACAAAAATGTAATGTGGTAACATTTTTGTTGATGCAAGTATATTTAGACTGAAATGGGGGAGTCTCTCTTACTAAACCTGAAACCTGCACTTCGTAACTTTCAAGTTGACTACACAATTCAGTAGAAATAGAAAGTTGAAACCATACTTTGGGACATTTTTGGATTACGTTTCATGCTCTATTATGAAACAAACAAATACAAAAAATAATAAAGTAATACAGGTGGTAGAGTGGATAGCGCTCTCGCCTCACAGCAAGAAGGTCGCGGGTTCGATTCCCGCACTGGCCCGGACCTTTCTGTGTGGAGTTTGCATGTTTCTCCCCGTGTCTGGGTGGGTTTCCTCCGGGCACTCCGGTTTCCCCACCAATCAATAACATGCATGTGAGGGTAATATCCTCCAGCTACGGTAGTCCTGACCAAGCCTAGCAAGAACATCTGGAGATGGGTCCACTGCGGCGATCACTGCTCCTGAGGAGATGCCCCAGAGGCATTGAAGGATGGGTCAAATGCAGAGGACAAATTTCCCTACGGGGACAATAAAGTGTACCTTAACCTTAACCTTAACATCTTTTCTGTGGAAACACAAGAAGAGGCCACCCCACTTGGTGCAACAAAGACATATACATCACAAAAACATGTATTTGTTCAAGTCTGTTTTGGTAAAAAAAAAATATTTTTATGTTTATTTTTCCAGGAACCTTATAGGTGGATTCACACTTTTAGGACTCTCCAGAGGGCCAAATAGAAATGATGTGTCTTTTTTGTGTGTAACAATTCCACAGTCGAGAGTCCAACCAGAAAACTCAGTCCCTCCCAAAACAGCCCTTACTCTCGACACACACACTGCCCAGCCTGCATAAACTCATTAGACCCTTCCTCGTTGTTCCGCTTCCACACAGTGAGCGGGCGAGCGGACTTCTGGTGCGAGGCTGTCACAGGTTTAATGATAATCGTCTGTCTTCATGGGTTAGACCTCACACACATTACACAACATCACACGACAGCAGACACGTGATGACAAACCCGCTTCGTTCACACAGAAGGGCCCGTTGTGCTTGATGAAATTAGATTAGGTGTCAAACAGGTAAGACTTCATTTAGTTTATGCAAATCTTAAGTGGATGGAAGCTAACTATGTGCGCTTACATCTCCTCTAGTGTCGGTGTTCACTGGTAGAGTAAGGGAGACAGTATCTTCATCAAAATACTTCTACCTATTTTTGTGCATTTTGTGTATGCAGAACAATAATGTTACAATATTCTGGAGACTACTATAACACTAGCCTAACAAACAATAAAATTAGCTGTCAACCAATTGTAATCCAGGTGACAAATCCTGGGCCGTTTATCATTTTCTCTCTCTCTGATGTATTTTGCGTTGCCCACGTGGTATTTAGAATGATATAATCACGCACACCGGCTTAGCCAATCAGTGCTCTAGTTATTGGCGCCGCACTTCCTATCTGCGCTTATCAAGCCGCGGAGATTCAGCTGCGTTAGGTGCCGTGGGGACGCCAGCGGAGAGCTGAGCTGCAGGAGCAGTCGTCTACCGTGTCCTTAACCAAGCGAAAGGGCTTGTATGCGCGGCGCTAAACGTGGGATCGGCCAGATTCCCGTTTGCTGTGATCGATGGCGAGCTAAGGAGCAGGCCTAGAGCCTGAGGAAACTGATGCAAAGGAGAGACCTCACCTGCAGGGCCGGTAGGGGGTCCTGCAGCTCAGAGAAACTCTCACCCCACACTCTCACACATATACTGACACTCACACCCGCTTGGACCACTGAACTTTTTTTTCCAATGGACCATCGTCTAAGGACCATTTAAGATTTTGGATTTATACTCTCATCATAACTTGGACGTTGAGTAAAATGAACTGAGGGTGGGCTTTATTGTTGCTGCGGAACTGTCTCTTACCTTTCTTCAATTGTGAAGTAGAATAGAAATAATATCGCATTTGCTAAACAAGCACTGCTAAATATTATTTATTATTTATGATGATTTATTAATTATTGATGATTTATTAATAATATTATTGTTATTTATGAGCCTTTACATTATTGAATGAACAATGAAATATTGAAACGAAGAGTTTTGATTAAGATTTACATGGCCATTCATTTGCACTTTTATTTCTGTTTTTGGGGGTAAATGTTTGTTGTTTTGTATGTCTATTTTCAATATATGGTACCAAACCAAAAGCAACCATCTTGTGTCTGTCCCCTCTCTCCCAGAGTCAATACCTTATCTTCTGACAACTAGCCTGTCGCTTATTACAATTGCTTATTACAATGTTATAACTTATACATTAACATTCTTAGTATTTTTCCAATACTGCTAAGTCATTGTTTATCATTATATAGCGCGTATGCTACACAATATTTGTAAAAAAATATCAAACAAATTCCAATTATTCATTAAATTCAGTGCTTTTATTGTTTCAAACATGTAACAAAAAGTGCTACATCAGCAACAATGGATGACATATACAGTATGTAACACTCCACACAACAATACTCCTTTAACTAACCTTTTAAATGAACATATTTTAAAGTTGAATGAAAGTAGTTCCTCAGCACCTCCCTGAGATGACGACCAAAACAAAGCAGCTTACCCTATTCATAATCTATTCATAATCTGTAATACCGACCATTTACACGCTGCGCACATCAGAGAAATATAGAAGCTTTAGAAAAATCTGTCTTAATCTTGTCTCGTGAGCGACAGGCCTAATCACTCTTATTACAGCACAAAACAACTACTACAAGTGTTTAGTTTTCTTTTTTAAAGAAAGGTGTACCACAAGGGTCCATCTTTGGGCCATTAGTCTTTTCTTTTATTTCTTATAGTCCATTAGACTGACAAAATATTTCACTATTTCACATCAAACCAAATCAATATTAAGTTTAAAATCTTCTAGTGCAGTGTGTCTCAAATTGTGGTGCGTGTTCCACTCTGGCAGCCTATCATGGTACTGGAAGTCCCCTTGATTGAATGTTTTTGTCCTCTTTTGTCCTAGATGTACTTGAATCCAAATTTAGATGCGATAAAGTGCAAGATTATATCTGGTAGTTCTTGTGAAGTCAGTTATTATCCTAGTTGGTATTTAGTGTGAAATGATGGAGGACATCTGGCTTCAGACCTCTCATGCCCCTCCCACCTCTCCCTACAGGCTTGAAGTACCGCTTGGTACAGATCACATGCTCTTATTTTGCAACTCACTACTTTTCACAAAGTGCCAAACTGACTTATTCTAACCTTCTTACCCCAACCCGAAAACTTTAAATATTGTGCTTTTAAGCTCATATTTAACTTAAAATAGGCATATCCTTTGTTGTTTGTCCTCGCAGGTGCTGCTGTAGTCAACTAACGTTTATGCTCTTTTGACTCAAATTTGGCTCTGAGTCAGATTGGGGGATGACAGGAACCACTGCTCTACAGCTGAACTCAACTTACTGGATTTCTTTTCTTTTAAATACATTTTATTCTTTCCAAATTTCCACTATCTGATGCAAAACTATGCTAAATATCTACCACAAAGACTATCTCGCCAAACCATTTGTTCAAGAGCCAAACTAGAAATCAGGTTGGTACCAAGTGAGTGTTTTGTTTGTAAAAGAAGAGTGATAAGGCCAAACATAAATAAAAGTTTTTGCAAAAGCATAAAGCACAAGTCATTTTACAGCAGGGTCCAGCAGAGTCATTATTGCCATCACTGAGGCTATGTCCACACGTCTTTTCTTTTTTAACAAACTGAAAAACAATGCTTGGAGTTATTTGTCTTTATAGTGTTTGCGCTTAAGTTAAAGGGGCATAACAAGCAGAAAACACCTTCTTCCCCTGAGTATTTAAGCTGTGTTTTGCCCTTTACCTGACAACACTTGTTATTTTTTTTATTTATTTTTAATTTTTTTCTGAGTAGAGTAGAACATCTTTATTGTCTACCAAAGATCTCTACTTCTTCTACTCAAAATAAAGCTATTCTATTTGTAAAATTCTAAAAAAGTGTCATCAGATAAAGAGAAGAAGCCAGCCCAAATACAAAGGGTTTATGTCAGTGGTGCTCAAAGTGTGTTGCCTGGAAAAATCTGACAATATACTATTTCATCAGTTATGCTAAAAAAAGACTCCTTTAGACCTGCAATGTTCTACAGGACTCAGGACCCTGTGTCACCCTCCAGGACCAGAGCGCACTGTGCACCCCCGATACACCCGCCCCGCCTCCTTAATGCATTATTCATGTTTATGTGACTAACTATTTGTAGCTGGAGTTTGGTGAATTTGGCTTCTTATGAACACGTCAGAGCCGGACCTTCTTCTGTAGACTACACAAGTTGCGTAGGGCCCCGCCTTCAGAGGTTGTTGGGTTCCAGAAATAACCTGTGAAAGACGAAACCCGCGAAGTAGTGATCTTCATTTTTTACCAGTAATTTCAGTTGATAACCTGCCTGGTTATGATGTTTAGTGTCTTAGCACATGATTCAGCACAAGTCGTTTGTGACCGATTAAAGAGGGACGGTGCTGTGTTCGCCGGCTCTGTTTTTGGCACGTTGCCCGTCCCGCTGCTCTCCACAGCCGACCGCAGAGCCACGGATCACACTGACTCCAGAGCCGACAGCCACGAAACACATCCGGACTCTAGCGAAGTCACAACACGCTCCTCAAACACATCTCTGAACTACACAACTTACGTTCCAGCGTGAACAAACTTATCATCGTAACTACGAGCTCAAAGAGTCAAATCCTCACCTGGAGAAACGTCCGAGCGTCAGGTCAGCTTCCCCTGCATGATCCAAACTGTCTAAAGTTTTATAAAAGAGCTTCTGTGCTGTTGCCTGTGAATGCTGCGTTTGAGGTAAAAGCATGCTTACAACGCACGTCCATAGGACCACGCACTGTAAAAAAAAACAAAAAACAGCAAAATTGCACACACAAAAAATTGTGAAACAGCGAAGCCGCGGAAAGTGAACCGCGATACAGCGAGGGACCACTGTATAGGCCTATTTTATAAAGTTTTTATAACTATAATGAAAAAAGCCAGTTTAAATGCTGTTTTGTCTTGACTGATTAAGGTTCGTAGAAAAGATTGTCGGGCCTCTGAGGCTGATTTTTGCTTGGGCCCACAAAAGGTTAGATCCGGCTCTGGAACACGTTACACACAAACACTTACATGAATCAGGCTCAACGTTAAGACCATTTGCTCTTAAATACATTTTTAGTTGTTTTAGGTTTGGCTCCTGACAGGCTTCAATTTTCCATCAGGGATAAAAAAACAAACAAAAATCACACTTTTGGCCAACCGAGGATAAAAGTTTGAGCACCACTGATTTGGAAAGAAGCGTGAATAAAGGGAAACGCAACATTAAAACATGAATCGAACTGAACTGAATGCAGTGCGTACATAGCCTCAAACTGAAACATGCACATCCAACATCAACAGACAATGTATTCTCCATAGAAATGAACAACAGAAGTAATGCTTTATTCAAGTAAACCTAAAATTAGTTAGAAAGCTACCCTCATTTACCCATTATAAGCCAAAGTCCCATTGACGGAAAGAGCATCAAATAGAGTCCATGCATTTTGTAAGATGGCAGAGAATGTCCAGAAAGGTTGAGTTGGGACACGACGGGGAAATACAAAAGAAAAGTCTTGGTTTTTGTTCTTGACGGGGGGCAATCGAGCATAAAGTGAATGTATGAGGAGAGAGATAGTGAAGGAGAGAGAGAAAGAGAGAGAGAGGGAGAAAAGGGAGGCAGAATGAGGCGTTTTTGACATCAATCCTAAAAGTGTTGGTGGTTTGGATCCTGGAGCTGCTCACTGGACGCAGATCTGGTTCTTCAAGCTGAAAGAGAGAAAAAGAACAGAGGAACAGAGTGAGTTTCAATATAATGGACGTAAATTGTGGACATAAATCAATAATTGTACAAAAATCCTTCAGAGGTGCAAAAATCCATTGTGGCATGATGCAGAGTAATGCTTATAATTAGGGGTGTCAAATTAGTGCATTAATTTTGATTATTTAATTACAGACATAGTAATCGAGTTAAATTTTTTAATCGTGATGTGTTGTAAATTTACTCTGGACATTGCTTTCTCTCTTGACACAAATGAAGAAGACACAGCTCGACACAATTCAACTCAAGTCTTTAGTTAAAAACTTCATCCATGACACAATATATGATCAGAGTGGTGCGCAGACCAATCACCCAAAGTTCTGCTGCCCGTGTCCCAGATCATGGCTCAAACCCTCACGAGAGTTTTGTTTGAAGAAATATTCCCCAAAGAAGCAGCCCAGACAAAGGAATACAGGGCATTTTATAACCTTCCACGGCTTTTCAAATTTCAGGCCTGACGTAACTTGACCCTGTTCTATAGATTTGTGGCACGTGCTGACTAATTAATATTCAGACCTTCCCCTTTTACTCTCAAACTTCCTTCTTTGGCTTCTCAAGGCCAGTGTATGTGTCCTGTATTCCTACTGTCTCTGCTTGCCCATTGGTTTTGTAGCTCATAGACTTACTGTAGATAATAACAGAAAGAAAATATTACGGCTAAGTAAAATCACAAGGCTAGGTTACAATAACGACAACTTGTAGACCTTTAAATTTAACACCAGCCCTTTAAAAGTTAGTGCAGGATTTTAACTGGGATTCATCATTAAAGGTAGGGTAGCTGATTTTTACACTGCAAACAAGATTTAGGTACTGAATTTGACAACTTCCTTTCATAAATCCTTCAACACATGGTTAATATCAACATGTATTAATTTTGGTTGTATTTATGGCAAATAAACTTCTTTTTATAAACAACAAAGTTAAACTGGAGTGACCGCCCCGAGCTCAGCCAATCAGAGCGCAGCATTCAGCTCCTGATTAGAACTAAAATTCTTTATTATTCAGTTCAGACAGGACTCAGAGGTCTCATTTTTTCACAAAGTGCTGTATTTACGATATACTTTTTAGAGGGAAGCACAAAGTTTACTAATTTACAACTAAAAAAGTTAGCTACCCCACCTTTAATCTATTTTGAAATCTTTAACATTGTTTCCATATGCGAGTTACAAAGTGGACATAAGGGTTGTTCAACTTGACTTGAGGAAAGTCTGCACATGCCAGTCGACCTGAGGGACGGGGGCAAAGGTCACGAGTAGCAACCAGACAAAAATAAAAGAGCATAAAGGAGTTATTGGACTGATGAACGGGAATTTTATGTTCAAAAACTCCATAATGACACCTTCATTTTTTGCAATATATTAATATTTTCCATCTGCAACAATAATGTAATTACTTAAAACAAAACAAAAACAGTAAAAAACAGCAACTTTTAGGTGAGATTAAAAATAGATGAATTACAGATCATAATTAATGTCTCAGTTTTTTAATCGCTTGACAGCTCTAGTACAAATGACAATTTTTGACTGAATTATATAAGCAATGAAATTTTGAAACAGCTGATTTTTCTTCTTACAAGTGCTTCTGACTGTTCTTAGGGTTTGTTCTTACAGAGCCGGCTCCTTATATAGGCGGTATGCAAATGCTAAGGGCGCAGAGTGAGGAGGGGCGCCGGCCGATGCCCCCGAAATGCTGAGCTCAAAGGGTGACAGACGTCTGATACATGCGTCTGATCATTCACAGCACTAACGCTGTAAAATCACCCTGGCTACAGTTTGGAGAGAACACTATCATGCTAAACCTGTGTGATGAACCGGAGGCTGCATGAGCCTCTTGACCTGTCCGAGTGCGACTTTGGCTCATTCAGAAACATTTGCACCTCCACACGCTCTCTCTCTCCCTCTCTCTCTTTTTCTCTCTCCCTCAGGAAGCTGCGTGCGACTGTCAGTGCAGCGTCCCCAGCACCCAGTGATATTCTGTGAAACGAGAGCTTCATTTTGATCTAAGGTTTGTTCAAATCCGTCTTATATCCACGGAGAAAAGGTCCAAAGTGTACAATGAAATAAAACGTGTGCAAAGAACAACGGCGAAAATCGCGGAAAACGGCGCACCGCGGAAATGTTGTAAAGATTTTATTTTTGGATGAATGTGACAAAAAACACACACTAACTTGACAAAAGTCTATACAACAGCAGCAGCGGTGTTTTCTCTGCTCTACCCACACAGGACAGTCCTGAGTCAGTCTCCTAAAAGCTCAGTTTTACAGGGGTGGAGCTCAGGGGGGCATCTGGGGCTGGAGCCCCTAAATTTGTCATCTATGGGGATCCCCCCTTTTGATTTTTTAATTTAACTGAATCATGTCTTTTTAATTATAGTAAAATTGCATCACATATTAAAAATATCACATCTAAAACTCACCAAAATGCAGGAAATTGCACAGAATTTTTTAAAATTCTCCTGGGGAAGAATTCAACCAGACCCCCCTGAATTACATCAAAACCTTGTTATATTGAAATTAATTTGTATTTAAGGGCTTATGGCACTAAGGGTCTGTTTGCAAATAAAATTTAAATAACAATTTCTTTTGGAAAGGGGAAGTAGAGGGTTATACCCACTACAATTTATATCTATCAGGGGTGCTGTTTGAAATCTCGCTAAGGGCGCCAAAAGGGCCAGAGCCGGCACTGTGTTCTTACATGAACAGTAAGACCCTAACCCAGCTAAGAACAAATTTAATGATTGCCAAAAATGTTCATAAGAAGTTTTTAAGAAGGGTGTTATGAATGAGGTCCATTGCCTCTGCCATAAAATACACCATATAAAACTGACTTATTTTAATGACCAAACCCATATTAACATCATTAACTTTAACTATTCTCCATTTACACACAGATTCCTTGTGTCTTCGGTCACAGACACAGACCCCGTGTAGAGGCTCAGTATGTAAATCTGCAGCCTACATCTCTTCCTGGTGCAGCGGCAGTGCGGTCCGTCCCATGGGGTCTCTCAGCGGGGGCGTTTTGTTATGATTGTCCCTGGTTTTGCGCTGCCAGGCTGTATTTTCCTGACAGAACATGTGATCACAGGCTCGCAGAGGGACAGAGGAGACTTGTGCCTGCGCTGCTTGGTTTTTCCCAGAGGCTTTTACACCACTACTACAGACATGTCGTTTTATGTTCCTGGTATCACTGCTTCTCCCTCGTCTTGAATATGTGTGCTCCATTTGCATGTGAGAAGATTATTATGCAGTTTAGATGTCTCATGAAAAGGAGAATATTCATATAAGTGTTGTCACGATACTAGAGTTTTGATTTCAAAGGGATGATTCTCTTTTGATACAATCCGATCAATAATAATAATACTTTTTTAATTGTAGAGCATTTTTCATTCATGTAGCAACCTAAATGACTCTGGTCCACGTTTAATCCTGACTTTGGTCCATGTTTAGTCCCGACTCTGGTCCAGATGGTTCATATGACACTAATATGTCAGAGATGTACTTTGGTGCTAGTGTAACCGATACCAACGTAAACCCACACGAGGTACCAGTTGGAGAAGTGTGGTAGTTGGGGATAAACTCACTCCCTCTAATATAAGAACCCACAAATTGGGCCAAGGGGAGCGTTCCCTTTGGCTCAATGCGTTTGTCGGTTGACCGCCGCGTGGGAGACCCAGGTTCAACTCCCGCTCAGGACATGCGTAACATCGTACCGGTCACACTAGTTCATGGAGAGACTTAAACACAAGAAGAGCTGTTTAAATAGACCTGGATGTCATGTGCATATTTATGATATGACACGCCACTCTCACTTGTCAGCTGACCCAATGACAGCACATAAATAATAAAAAGAAGGGGTACCATGATTGACGCCTGGGGCACGCCGCTTAGGGCCATGTATCCTCTGTCGTTATTTCAAGTGTCATTTTAAGAGAGCTAGCTAACTAGCGCTGCTTGTCTATGTTATTTTGGTTTAACATCAGGACCTGGAAGGTCACATGACCTGTTTAAACAATAAAGTCACAAGTGTTTGCTTATGGTAAAAATAAATATTTATTACATTAAAATAAAACCTGTTTTAGATTTCTATCTTGTTGTGGAAATTAGCTAAAATAAGTTAATTAAAGGGACTGTACTCGATTGTTTTTGCAAAAAGATAACTTAAAAGCAATTTCCCCCTAGCACTGATGCCTTGTTAATGTATCTATTCAGGTGGAAATTAGTCCCCAAAGTCCTGTCTATGTCTAATAAAATCCCATTTGTGTGGAGCTCTTTCTGTTTTTGTTTTTAGCATTGTGGCTAACTGTTGTTAGCATAGTGACTCACCTCGCTGCTAACAGCTGTGAAAAAACATTAAAACTCATCATGATGAACAATTCTGAAGCTCAGAATGCATTAGCTACGTGAGGAAATCATGTAGCCTGAAGGAAAAAGGTTAAAATTAATTATTTCTGTTTGTTTACATTTTTAGGATGCAAAAATCAGGTACAGTCCCTTTAAAAAGAATTAAACTGAACTCAATTATAAACTGTGTTGCATTGTTGTTTTGTGCTTTATTACTTGTTCTGCTGATAGAGTAATCTTGTTTTAAGTTGCCAGTCACAGTTGTGTCGTATATGCTCTGGCCAAAAACCTGATTGAAATACAGTTCTTCACTTCAATAAAACTAGTTAATTGTTGAACCAAAACAATAAATTCTTGTCCGATTCACGTGTCACGATTACAATATTTGTTTTCAATTTTGTTAAGCCTCACAATAAAATAAATAAAGCAGACTCTTTAAAAGCCAATAATGCAGAATCTGTCCTTTAAAATCCCATGTCAAACCTGCCCTGTCGTCCCAAACTAACTGTGTCTGACAGAAACATGGTCCAATCCTGAGTCTGTGCTGTGGGACAAATCAGGAGCACATTATTCGGCTGGTACAGTTTTCATCCATAATTCATGCTCTGGGTGAAGCTCCCGGCTGCTCTGAACCTCTTTGAAGATGATTCCCTTGTGATAAACAAGCCTGCTCCCGCCTCACTGTGAGATTGTGAGATTGTGAGAGCCAGTCACCTGATGTGGACCGTCGCACCATTATGTGGAACAAACAGCTTCTCAACATGTGGGGAACGTCTGTCAAATGGTTTGATTGTTTTGGTTTGATTTCTGTCCAGTCCTAAGATCTTAAAAACATAAGCTGCATAAAAATAGAAACTAGGAATGGGTGATATATCAATGTTGGACAATCTTTATTTATTTATTTTTTGCAATATTAGTATCAGACCGATATAAAAATATTTGGCGCCAATATTTTTGTAGGAGGATCTTCAGTCTCTCTGTGCACAAATACCAGTCTCAGTTTGTCGTGAAAGCATCACATTGCAATTTTGAACAAAGTAAAGAACAAACAAACAATTTGTTAGTCTTTGTATTTACATAATAAAACCACAAATCCACAAAATACATTTGTTTGCAGGTTTGTGATTTTGTGGACGTTAAAGAACTAAGAAACGTCAGCAGCAGAGCTCCCCCTACAGTTTTCATGTGCAAATACCATTGTCAAGCCTGCAACAGTAAGTAACTTAGTTACTTACTATGAATTGTACTATACAAATACATTTATCTTGTCTTGCCACTCTGTGCCAACTGTGTCCCACAATGCCACTGTTGCTGATCGTAAGAAGTATAGTCTTATCTTCTAGAAGATTTTAAAAAAGTGTAGTAATGTCCACATAAAAGTTATGTGCTTCCCACATCAGAAATTGAGGTAGAACTCCATCTACTGGCATTAGGCCTATAACATAACATGGACTCGATATTGTCTTAAAAAATGTGAGACAGTTCATTATAATTACATTCTTTTACTGTCACTTTACACCACTTCCACCAAATAAAAAACATGAAAATCTGTTTAGAGTTAAATCCAAAGCGAGGCAGTGCTAAAGTAAAAGCCTGAACCATCTGCTGACATAAAAAGCATTGTTAAACCTCTCCAGTGAGCAGCTAATGACCTCACAGTATAAAAACGTCTGCTGCACTCCCACAATGCACTGCGCTTAATCACACAGATATTACACCGACTTGGCTCAATACTTCAATCACATCATTTTCTCCTTCTAAGTTTTCGTTTTTGGTCTTTGGACAAAAAAAGCAATGATCCATTAATGATTTCTTTTATTATACAGACACTTTCAAAATGTTCTATATGTACCACTGGGCCTATACCATCAAGCAAAAGGGTTTACATTAGATTAAAAACAGTCAATTGATTACAAAATAGGCTTATTATATACATTTTATCACCATGTCCCATCAAATCCCCAAGCCTGTCCCACTTTGGCTACGTTCAATTCTGATTTTTTTTCATGGCAGTGTCACCAGCACAATTCGGCTCTTTTCAAATGCGACTGCAGTCTGAACGCTCATGTCGCATTCATCCGACATTTACGTCACAAAACTCAACAATTTAAAGCAGAAACAGCGGCTGAAGGAACCGAAAACTGTCACTGGAGACGAAGGGATCCCAAAGTCACGTAAAGCTGCACCGTCCTGAAAACTCAACTCACAAACTCCACGTGAGCCAGACAAGAGAAGAAGCTAAACTAAACCTTATAGAGCCTGTTTAGTAACTGCGATGATCACATTATGTCTGCAGCAGAGCATCAGATCAGTCCGAGGGAGAGATGCAGAACAAACACGGTGGATCATCTTCACTCACCTCTGTAAAGTTTTCAGATTAAACTGCAGTGGTGTCATCCAGGTCCTTTTATCTATTCTGCACAAATCAGTGACATAAAGTCAACAAAACATCGCTGCCAATTCTTTGAGAATTCTTATTTGCAAAAAGAAAAGCTCAAAAGCAATCATTCTTGAGTTTTCTCTTGTTATTCACGGAGCGTTGTAAGGCTTGGTCAAGCTATTATAACTTCATTATGATCAGCGGTGTAGTCCCTCATTCGTCCAGGAGTGATCCATAGTAGAAGTCTTCAAAGTAGTCATCTAGGCAGTGTTTCCGAAGAAGTATTTCATCAGATTGAAAATGAGTCAAAATGTGTTGATCTTCAGAAACACTGTCCAGATGACAACTTAGAAGACTTCATGATTGGACTACTTCCTGTCAGTGTCGCCGTCTTTCTGGGCTTCAAAAGCATTTCTCTGTGACACTTAGGGCTGGGCCATATTTACAAAAGGGACCAAAATATCTCAATATTTTTTTGGTAAATTTCGATAACAATATTTGAACGATATTTTGCCAGTCAGTCCCACATAAACTTGTTAAAACCAATCTTCAAACTTGTTCCTATATCGGAAAAACATCAAATTTTGATTGAATGACTTTACATGACTTTCTTAAATAAAGATTTGCCAATAGAACAAGTAAATGTAGTGCTTATTTCAGAAGGTTTTTTCAATTCAATTAAATTCAATTTCAACTCAGTGTGTATTTTTCTTACTTTATGTAAAACAACTTGACAATCATAGTCAAAACCAATAAAATGTACTTAAAAGAAGTAAAATAGCCTCGTTGTCTGGTGTTTAATTATCAGACAAATATTTGTCAAATAAATTACAAAAGTGCAGCCATCCTCCACTATAACCTCACTATTGTGAAGCACTTATCTACAAACCCTGATAGATATAAACTTAATTTGTCTATTAAAAACTTTACAGCATTACTTACGTAATTTTTATTGTAAATGGATGTTTTTACTGCACGATATAATATATTCAATTTTTGCATATCTTATAATCAACATTCACGATATTATCTAAATTTCAATATATTGCCCAGCTCTAGTGACACTGTGTCACATTTTACACACGACAATAACAGTAATAATAAATAATAAAGTTTAGATTTATATCCACACTAGTGTCATGTTCTCTAAGTTTTTAACTCTTTGGGCTTTTCAAAATGACCAGCTTTATTCTGGACAGGAAACAGAACATGCTAAAGCTTCTTAACACAACTTTTGACTGATATTTGGTCTTTTCGACTTCAGTTTTTGCACAAAACTGCCTGAAATCCACAAGGATCTATACTTGGACCAGTCTTGTTCTCATTATACATTAATGACCTGCCAGAGGTGTGCAAAAACATTCACATACAAATGTCTGCTGATGATGCAGTAATATTTACACCTGCAAAAACTTCACAAGAAGCTGGCCGCATCCTCACATCAGCAATGATCCAAGTCCAAGACTGGCTCTCAAAATCATGCCTTCTTTTAAATACCAAAAAGACTGTGTGTATGATGTTCTCTAAGCAACAAAACAAAATTCTAATCTTGGAGTGATTCTCTACTCCTCACTCACATTTAAGAACCATGTCCAGAAAATCTCTAAAATACTTAAAGTCAGTCTGTGCAATTTCAAATATGTTAGACCAAGGATGTTTTTGCAAGCCATGGTGTTCTCACATATAGAATATTGTTTTACCAACTGGACACTCACTAGTGACACTACTCTTAAACCAATAGAATCTCTATACAAAAGAGCATTTAAATATTTTCTAGAAAACCAATTTCATATCATCATTGCTTTATCTTGAAAACATATAATCTTTTGAGTTTTGAAAATTATAAATACTTTAAGTTTGCATGCACAATATATAAAATCCTTTATGGACTTGCGCCTCCACCATTAAGAGAGAATATAAACATGAAATCTTCAGCTGGTGCAGCTCCCAGGTCTGTAGCCAGAGGTGACTGTGTGGTGCCCTATAGGCGTACTGTCTTTGGACAGTCTGTTCTGTCTTTTAAGGGCTGTAAGATCTGGAACAGTGTACCCCTCACTGTAAGAGAAAGTCCTACATATAACACATTTCAAAATCAACTGAAAACTTGGCTTAAATCCAACCAACATTGCACACACTATTAAAGATATAACTCTGCTGTTGGCTTATGTCATGTTCTGCCTCTTTTGCGACTTGAACCTGCTTCTGTAAATTTATCTTGTTATATGTATGTAACACTTGTATTGTCTTAGTTTTAATATTGTAGATACTGTAATTTGTATTTAACAACTCTGCATAGACTGTATTTTTATAATGGGAAACTTTTACCGTTTCTATTAGCTTTAGTGTGGAGCCTTTATATTGTGCTGTTTCTGGCAAACAAACACCTTGCCCAGGGACTACAGTTGAAAATTAGCTTTGTAGCTAAAACTGGCACATTAACAGAAATGTTCATTAATGTGCACTGTCCCTGTTTCAAAAAAAAAAAAAAAAAAAAATAGACAGAAACAAGGTCACTTTGAGGCCGCATCTTGTTCACACCAGAGATGAGCTGTAGTCGCAAGTTTTGTGTAATATGAACGACCACATGAAAAAAATGGAATTGAGAATCCATTCCTGTAGCGTGACCGTAGCCTTTTAGGAGTTTTTGAAGGTCACTCTAGTTTTAACTCTTGATGCTCAGGTCAAAACAGCAGCGAGCCACACTTACATACAGTTTGTTAGTTGTGTTGCCTGTTCACAAGTCTCTGCAGTGTGAAGACAATCAACACCACAGCTCTGACTCACAGGTCTGTGGTGTGTGGTGTGTGACGGGGCTAACAACACCTGCTTCAGCTCAAAGACACCAGCTGTGCTTCCTTTTCAACTGGCCTCAAGGATCAAAAGAACTCAATTTCGCATCCAGGGTGTTTCTGTTAAAATAATTACTTTATTAATCGCTATACATTTCAAACTTTTTTAATTTTTTTAATGTATATCTTGATATGTATTGCATCTTTATCATGGACTTTCTGAATCTCTGTCTGGTCTGTGTTTGAAGCACTAACACTTCTGAATAATGTAATTACTTTTCCAAAGCAGTGGAACATCATGTGACCAGCTGCACTGGCCAGACAGCCTGTTCTCATGGATAAGCGTGTCAATACCACGCTATTGTAAACAGCGTGTCATATGAACGCAACTTCTATTTTGTGCGTGTGTATTTGACGCGTTTCTGTCCTAGTTCATTTCAATGGTGAATGTTAAGACCTGTTATTATTCATGAAAACTAACACAATCCTAATCCTAACCTTAACCAACTCCAAGCCAAAGAGCTAAACTTACCCATTTGTGTAACTTCAGACTTAAATTTCGCCGTTAATCCCTTGAAAAACCTCGTGTTTGTCGTCAACCACTAGGCGTGTCCAGACCACGCCAGAGAAAACGAGCGTGTAATTGCACGCCAAAACAGGCAGAGGGCGTCATCGTGACACACAATTTGTCATGGTGTGATATTTTACGCAATCTATGAGAACACGTTGGGCCAAAATCCAGTCCAAACATCATAAGAAAGTGTTTAAATACCACAACACATAAATGAGTTGGATTTCATGCCTATTTTGCGTTTATATTTTACGCTGTATATATTACACGATATGTCACAGCGTAAAATAAACACGTGTTTTGGTTGACACCACATGGGGACATTTTTTTAGATTTAACGAGTAAGTTTGGGCTTCAAGTTACTGCAATAAAGGTGCAAAAAGTGTGAAATGTATTTACAGGGGATGAAGACACGTTTCAGTTACTGGCCCTTCATCAGAGAAATGTTATACCTGTTAATAATGAAATAATCGTGAACAGTTGTGTTTTATTGTTTATTTAAATGATGATTTTAGTTTTTGTATATCATTATGGGGGTTGTCTGGCGGTGGAGGGTGGGGGGCATGTGGGATTGTTTTTAATTAAATGTAAAGCACTTTGTGTTACATGCATGTATGAAAAGCGCTTTATAAATAAAGTTTGATTTGATTTGATACGTCATTTTATGTAGGAGGGAAAAAACAAACAAAAAAAACGTTTGTTTTCGTAACTCCAGTAAATGACAGATGCTAATGCTAAAGCTAGTTAGACCCACTTTCAGGAACTGTTGCAGTGTGAACACATATACGGGGCTAAAGTAATGTAAGAAACTTAGTTCTTGGTACTTTCATGTGGGGAAACGTAAAAGACAGAAAGCTCTCCTTTTAAGGTCTGGCGCTGAGATAACAAGTGTTTCATGAGCTCATGTTACACTACAACATTTCATTCAAGGCTAATTCTCAATGTTCGTCCCTTGTTGGGTTTTACATAAAAACTGTCAAAATACAATGCAACACTACACAATATAAAATACAATACACATAATCAATTCAAATGCATTGCGTCAATTTGTTTTGACCTGAAAAAACCAAAAACAAATACACTTCGTTAACACAATCATTCTCCAAGCCCTAAAATGTATTAAATATTTTAATATGGATTGTATTTAATAATTCATAGTAGATAAAATGAAATGAAGAACAAGCACAGAATCTCTTTATAGAGAACGTTTGTTTAGCTGTCATGATTTCATTAGTTTACCACATTGCGAACATAATAATTCTTCCGATCACAAATGCCATTGCTTTTGAAGCCTTGTTTTTAGACGTACACTTTCAAAATGTCACCATACTAACATCATATGGACCAACTGAAATCATCATCACACCAACAT
Organism: Mugilogobius chulae; assembly: GCA_038363315.1. Classification (NCBI taxonomy): domain Eukaryota; kingdom Metazoa; phylum Chordata; class Actinopteri; order Gobiiformes; family Gobiidae; genus Mugilogobius; species Mugilogobius chulae. The sequence goes on from CM076397.1 coordinate 1,592,926, forward strand.
GGTTCTTAAACTTAAAGCTTTAGATCATGAAGACATTTACTAAAACACATGTAATACCACTGGTTTGAAACACTAAGGAAACAGACATTATAAAAGAGGTTTATGAGCAGAACAGTGTGTCTGTCGTGTATGTCGGCTGGAACATGCTCCACAGTCCCAGAGCAGGTCCCATGGGTGCTGTTTGTCTGCTGTAATAAGTGGGACTAATGCCTCGTGACAAATGGGCTTTCCCTGTGAGGCCACCACCGGCTCAAATGTGCACTTAAAGGAACGTCCGACTGCTATGTGCGGTAAAATGACAGAAAACGACTCCAACAGCAAGTGTCTAGACGTAACATTTCATTTACAACAGGAAATGAATGACCCTGACCAGACCTGCTTTTATATCCTCCGTTCTCAATTCATCTTCACTTATTTTTTAATTTATTTTCTATCACTTGTTCTTGTTTGTAGCTGCGAGTGGCTGGAGCCTTTCCCAGTGACTGTGGGCCTTAGGCGGGGCAATTGATTATGAATCAAAAATGAGCAAAAGACTTTTTAGATCAATGGTTTCCAACATTTCTTTTTTATTCTGAGTATAAGATATAAACTCCTGGTTTGATTTTTATACTTTAAAGCAGGGGTGTCAAACTCATTTTGACAAAGGACCACATTGGCATTTTGGTTGTCTTCAAAGGGCCGGTTGTAATTAAAAATAACCTTACTAATCTTTGACTTACTGAAAATGTAGTTGTATTTGATTATTGTATATTTATTCAAGTGACAATTACTGAATCTTCATCTCCATTAGTCTTAAAAATCTTTAAGTTTCAGACAAATAATTTCATTAGGTTAAAACAGCCAGATTATTAATGGCACTAATATAAAATGAAAGTAAACCTTATAAGACCTTGAGAGCCGCATGAAATAAGATGGAGGGCTGCATCTGGCCCCTGGGCCTTGAGTTTGACACGTGCTTTAAAGGGTACAATGCAAACTAAACTTTGAGTTTTTGATCATTCTTCCTGCTCCTCTCTCTCTCTCTCTCTCTTACTTTCTTTCTTAGAGGAAAAAGTAACAAAAGGCCTAAAGAATTAATTACTTCCGCCCTCTGTAGCCCTTTTGTTTTTGAGAAAAAGTTCCACCACCTGTCCTGTGTCTGTCTGTGTGCTGTTATTATACTGTATGTGTGCTTGCTGTGTGTTTTCCATGTTCGGAGGAGTGAGTGGCGGCGCTCATAAAGGAGCAGTGGCCCTGGAGGCTCACTCCAAAACGTTACTTTGTTGTAATCTGTGACAATGACAGTAAATCTTTCTGTTCTGTTCCTCACGCTCCTCTCTCGTTCTTTCTTTCCTGCAGCTCCTCTCTTCTGTCTAACTCATCCTGTACAGCGTGTGCGTTAAGGGACTGCACTGAGGCATGCCACAAAACCTGCTCTTGTTCACGCTTGCTGCTTGCGCTTGTAGGTTGCAGGTGTAGCTTAAAGTTCCTATAAACAGACGAGGCTCCACTGCCTCGAAGATCGACCGGTCGATCGAGATCGATGAGTTGGGCACCACTACCATAAATCATCCAGACTGGTTTGGAGCATTTCTGCAGCATTAGCATATCAACAAGATTGGTTCGATTGTTCCCCTTGAGACATTTTCTTTGCAGGAGGCAGATGGAGTTCTAACTTAATTCCTGTCCTGGGAAACACTTGACTGTCTTTTGTGCTTTACTGCACTTTTTGTGTTTTTGGTGCATGTTATTCCAAAGTGAAGGTTCCCTGGAAAGCTTTTGATCTGCAAGTTTAGGCTGATTTTAAACAATGTTATAGCTTGTATTGGCTCAATGTTGTAAACATAATTTTGACTTGATCACTTGAACGTCACTCAGAGGTCCAAAGAAAATGAATCCACTTCGACGAAGATTATATACTTCTTAGCATAAATATTTACCCAACGAACACCTGCACACAAGCCGATGTATTTCTTTCAGTGAATAGTGTCCCCATGTTCTTCACTTCATCTGGGGACCTTCGCGTACATTAGAGATAACCAAAGCACATCCGCTCTCTGAATGGACTGAATATATTTAGTGAACACTGTCAGGGCCTCTCTGAAGCTCTAAACACATTTGTATGCACATGTGTTACTGACTACAACAGGGACAGGCGGCTCAAATACTGCCTCAGAGCTACGTTTACACTGTATCTGCAAGTGCATCATTTTACCAGCTCCAAATGTTATTATAGATGTTTGGAAGTTAAAATATTATTTCAATGTTTTGTTGTAGTAGTTTGTCTAGACCAGTCTTGGTTTTAAAGAACATTTTGCATTTTCTCAAACACCTTTGATGATCCTATAAACAATGATTTAACACCATGTGTTTGTTCTAGTGTATTTATAAGGCTTAAGAAGTAAAAGTCTGTTAGGAGCTTTGGCCCAATTTATCACATGGTCACTAAGCAACTCCTTAGTGTGATGTCAACATTTATGACCAGGAAGTACATTTTAATCTTAAAAGATAGCTAAACTGCAAATACATTTGTAAAATGTTTAAGAAATCCTAATCTTAATTAACTTTGTGGTATGGGTAGTTCAAGTCATAAGCACTCTAAGACTGGTCTCGAGACCGCTTTGTTAAGGGCATATTTGGACTTGGGCTTGTCTTGGTCTCAAGGGTGCTTGGACTCATTGTATCTTGGATTCGGTCTTGTCTTGGACTCGGTCTTGTCTTGGAAAGGGTCTTTTATTTGGTCTTGGACTTACACTAAATAAAGTATAATCTCCAAAAGCATGATAATCATGATAATAAGACAGCTCAATCTTTATTGCTTCTCAAATAAACTTTTTAAATTCAAACCAAAAAAAACGCTTCAACCTAAAGGCTCTTTCACACTAAGCTGAGAATCAGCCATCTGAACAAGTTTGGCAGCGGTTTTGTGTGAATGAGGTTGTCGGGGGTCAGAGGTCGTGGAGGAGGGGTTTTGAAGAGTCTGTGTCACCAGTTCCACATTTGCAGCTGTTTGATTGGCCCGTGGCTACCAGCAAATCAGTAGGAAATATAGGAATTATGGACATCGACAGCACAGGACATCCCTGGACTAAACTTTGTCGATACAAGTTTTTTTATCCTTTGTGTAGCCACAGGGTAAGTCACAGCCACACATGTTCTGTTTCCTTACTTTTTAATTTGAATACATCATTAACTCAGAAGTCTGATCATGTTGAAGGCTGTAGCACTGGTCGTTTTGAGTTTCTCTGCCACATGTTGGTCACGCATAGTCGCCTGTTTGCACATAGACAGTCATAATGTTCGCAACCTTTGCGCCGCTAGGGTCACGCGTCAACACCCCTCCACATAGGTCTAGCTTTGAAATCATTTGAGTGGTCGTGTTATGTGTGAATGATCCTCTTTCATTCTCTCCTTTCTTTCTGTCTCACTCTATTTCTCTGACTCTGCTTCTTCACTCTGAACATTTCTCTCTCTCTCTTACTTTGTCTTTCTTTCTTTGTTCTTTCTTTCTTTCTCTCTTTGTCTTCTCTTCCACTCATAATTTTTATCAATAAATACACCATTTTTCCTTTTCCTCGTTTAGATTCTGTGCAGGAATCTGTCAGGACCAAAGCCAAATTAACTGCCACAGCACAAAAGCCAACGTCCAAACTTAGCAACTGTTTTTCTTTTTATATTCCAGCTACGTTTTCTTCCTTAATTAAAGCAGAGTGTGTTGAAGTGGAAGAAAGTTCAAGTTTTCGGAACATGAAACTTTTGTGTTGGCGAATACTTTCTTTCCTTTCCCCTGGCAGAGCTATTTTAGGTTTCGTGTAAGGGGTTTCGTTTGACATTTTTTTCCAATGAGAGGCAAAAAGACAAAGGTGAGACGCCGAGCAAAAATGTGCAGAAATGTGTCAAGCTGCATCCAAAAGTTGTAGAGCGTTTGCAAAGGAAAACTGGGAGAGATCAAGAGTCGAACTCACAACCTGCTGACAGACACAGGCAGAGAGGGAACCAACATGACAGGCTGGAGCTTCAGGGGCACAGATACTACGGATACTACTAGTTTTATTAATCCTGTAGCTTCAGAAAGAATTTAAAGCAAAACTAAGCTCGTGCTCCCCCAACAGCTCTCTTGTGACCCCACGATTGAGGGGTAGGGGAGAGCGGGGTAGGTCGTCACAATCACTGTATCTCAGCTTGTGATTGGTGCATTTGAAAAAAAGTCAGAATAAAATGTGCATTAAATGAACCAAAATTCACTCACTAAAACATTTTTGTAAACATTTGTTCAAGATTGTAATAGGACCACATAAAAAAATGTAGAGCAAAAAGTACATTTTCAGATGTTGAGAAAAGATGTTCGATTTCTTCCAAAAATTATGTTGAAAGCTTAAAACCATTGACACTATAAAGAGGATGGTCAGAGTGACAATTAGGACTGTTTTTTTCTGAGCTGGGTTTAAAAATGTAGAAGAAAGCTGAGGTGAGAGTAAAACAGTCCAGTCAGGGTTGGTTGTTGTATTTTAAATATTCCAATTCAATGCAGGAAATCGGTGTAAAGTTTCAACTAAAAAATAAATCTAATTATTGTCATGGAGCTTATTCTGTTCAAAACCAATTCACATTAAAAATATTGGCCCTGTCCCAATACTCACACTTGCACACTTGTGCACTTCAAATGTGCGTTGACGACGAACCGCTGAAGTGCACATAGTGTCCCAATTCTCTAGAATGTTTTTATCCACACTTCACAACGACATCTTTACGCACTTCAGGCAAGTGTGGAGTTTTCAAATGATGCAATGCTTCTACCTTAGCAACTTAGCTCTGAGCGTTAACAGGAGGCACAGTTTAATAATATACTACCGTAAGAAAACCATTTGGCTTGTACCTTGCGCTGCCACAGCTGATTCCTACCAGACATGGACATTCACAGCACTGTTTATATGTTTGTGGCAAGTTCCAATGATCCAAATAGACTAGTAATTTAGCATCAGTTTAATTCATAACATGTTGAAGTGTGGACTGTCCCATTTCTTATGTTTACATGTTCTGCACATTTGTGCACTAATGCACTTGCACACTTTCAAACAATGCACACTTCAGTGAAGTGCACAAGTGTGCAAGTGCAAGTATTGGGACAGGGCCATTGTTTTACATTATCATTAGAATCTTGACAAAAAGGCATCTTTTAAATGTTCAGTTGCCTTTTTCTTGTAATTTAACGTCTCCTGATTCAGAAAATGTAAAACATTCTTGAATCAAAATGAAATCCAACATCAAAAAGTCAAACCAAAGACAAGACACATTTAACATCGATCTCCGATTGACAGAACATTGTGACAACCAACCCAGACTTGGGGTTGGTTGTCACAGGTGAACAATTAACATTAAATGATCAATAACTTTTGATTAAAATAAGATAGACCCCAGGAAGAGTAGCTGACGCAGTACGCTGCCGATGCTAATGGGGATCTAATAAATAAACAAATAAACAAATAGAGAACAGCAGCTGGATTCATTAGTTACACAAGACTTTGAGCTTTTCTCTGTTGTTAAAATGGTTCATGTGAGATTTACTGTTTTTGAGAAATTCAAATCAAAGTAACAAATGTGACAACCAACTCCGCTCTCCCTTACTTTTGTGTTACTTGTGCGACATATACAAGGTTAAAAAACATTTCATTTTAGCAATAATGAAAATATTAGGTTTATCCAAGTGTTTAGCTTTATGTCTACTTCCTGATTTTCAACTGAACCATTATGATTACGCTCCCTGTTCACGACTGCCTGCATGTTTAATACAAAATCTCATTTACATCTGTATTAAAGCCCACACACACATAACAAAGATGAATGGACACGACCAGGGGAGTTAATGCAGTGGAATATGCATTATGTACACAGCCGCAGCTCATGAGCAAACCAGGCATCAACAGAAACATAATTCTGACGACAAACATTAGCATAACAGAGCTAACCCATCGTTGGTTATTTATCAATGCTTCTTCTCCCAGCGACAAGGTAAATGTAGATTCAATTTCATGCATAATTAATTCAACAACTCTAAATATTGTAGTATTAGCTTGTATCTAGTTTGTCCTACATCATTATTTTCTTTTCTCAGGACATAATAAAACGTATGAAACAAAAAGAGACAGTTTAAAATACAACTTTAAAAAGGTGATGTTGTAAAGGTTAGGAGTGTATTATTGATTAATGTTACAAACAATTTACTGTGACATTACAATATTCTACACGCCAATAATATTTATTGCAAATGAAGGGCATCTAATGTGAATATGACTTAAATGCAGTTTTTTCTTATCTTATTGTACAAGATAAAACTTGTACAATAAGATAAAAATGTTTATGGGTCCAGTCACTAATCGAAATCACCAGATTGTGAAGTCATACCTTAGCTTTTTCTTAGACTAAAAGATATTGATATTTATGAAACTAATATTGATAAAATCTTATTATCTTTAACTTGAGCGTGCATAGAGAACATCGTCGTGCGCAGTAAACAAGAATAGAGAGCGTATAATTTGAAAATGACAGCGCGCATAGGCTCTGACTGTGCGCGCTGTTTTCCTTTCACCGTGCATTCAAAATGACAACATCGCTGTTTGTATCTCAGTGATATGTTTGATTCTTTTGCTTTGCTTCTATCGGAGCGTGCTGTTTTTCATTCATGATGTGACGTCATCAAAATAGGAGCTGCAGTCGATCACAGAGTCACAGGAGTGTGGAAATAGAAATTTTACATAAGAATTTAATATTCATAGCCACTAATCACTTGTACAAGTAGTTTTTATTATTTAATAATTGCATTTAGGTCAGTGACTGTGGTAGTGGAGGTTTACACGTGGGTGATTCTTCTTTTGTTTTTAATACCACCTACTGAACTACAATTAGATTACAGGTTGTTTCTTCTCTTGGTCTTTTTTTTTTTTTTATAGGTCAAATACATTTGCTTATTTGACTCTTTAATAGTATATGTATGTGATAGATATAGATATGTAAATGCATATGTAAATGTATTACTGTAAAAAAGATCAAACAGGGTTTATGTTCACAGAACACCATTATTTATACAAATACCAACTTTACGAAAAAAAAAATATATATATATAGCAATTATTAAATAATAAAAACATCAAGTGATTAGTGGTTTTCACTGTCTGATCTCCACACTCCTATAAATCTGTGATCAACTGCAGCTACTATCCTAAAGACATGTTTTCTAGGCTGAAAACATGTCTTTTTATCTGTGCATTAGACTGAAATACTTTGTCTGCACTCTTTATTTCTTTACTTCTTTTTAAAGTAAATTTTATGTTGATTATTTAATTATTGTAATTTTGATGCATTTTCCTGCCTTGCAAAGCACTGTGAATTGCTTTGTGTATGAATTGTGCTATACAAATAAATTTGCCTTGCCTTGCCTTGTCTATTTTGATGACGTCACATCATGAATGAAAACTAACAGCACGCTCAGATAGAAGCAAAGCAAAAGAATCAAACATATCACTGAGATACAAACAACGCGCTGAAATTAAAACACAGAGCGATGTTATTATTTTGAGCGACAGAGCCTACGCGCTGTCAGGAAGCTATGGTCACAATAACCTGTACGACCTGCTACAACCTCTCTGCAAACTATTTTTTGCTCATTTCCTACGTCATTCTTGAGGCGTTACAAAAACGCAGTGCTCATAATCCGTTTGTAAGTTCGTAGCCAGGTCAATGATCTTGTCAAAGATTTTCTACGACCAGTCTACGAACGCAGAAACTATAAATTGTAGAATACATATGATTAAGTTTCTGCAGTTTGTCTTCAGAATACAAAACCTAAATTTAGCCAAGTGAATACGTTTCAAAATACCATTTTGAAACATATTCACATAACATAACATTTTCAAAGTATTCAACCCAACTCTGCTTGAGCATTGTTGGAAAAGACAAAGTTTATTCATTTACATCAGCAAACTCAGGTGCCCCAGGTTTATCTAACAAATTACAATTACCATTTGAATAGATTTGTTTGATTGTTTCTATCCCAAAAGACACAATTAGCAAAAGTTTCTACGTGGAGCCCAGATGTCTTCACTTCTCCAATGTCTTTTATTATGTTCTATCGAAAATAACAAAGCTATCCGTCCTTGTTTATGGACAGGTATGAGTGTGCCGGGGACCACAGCTGAGCGAACGTGTGCAATCATTCAGTTCAATAAAAGCACTGGAGCTAATCCTGGAGATATATCGCTGCCTTTGGGGAATCTGCGGCGTGTGATCTACTGAAAACGCTTTATGCAGATGGAAGAATGAGAGCTTAAAGTTTGTAAAAGTTAGAAAGACCGCAGCAGGCTTAAGCGGAACAGTTCAAATTCAGACCAGAGAGAGAGAGAGATGAATGTATTATTCCCAAAGTCATCTGATGGAAACAGTTTAAGATTGAAAATGACAACAGAACACAACTTGGTCTTTCATTAACATTTTTAAAACAATCTACCACAAAAACTAAAGAATAATTGCATCAAAAAACTACACCACAGTGTTTAACTCTTTCTATTCAGTGCCCTGCTCATTTCAAACATTAATCATGCTCCACAGAACACTCATGTCACATTTATCCAACATTTACATCACAAAACAGGTCAAAGCAGAAAACTGTCAGTGTTGAAGTCAAACTAAAGTCTGCACCTGCGGGTCTACTAAAGCCTCTTAAAGCTGCACGTCCTGCAAACTCAACTCACAAACTCCACGTGGGCCAGACAAGAGAAGAAGCTAAACTAAATCATACAGAGCATGTTTAGTAACCACAATTATCAACTACTGCAGCAGAGCATCAGGTCAGTCAGAGGAAGAGATGCAAGACAAACATGGTGGGGAATCTCTCACTCACTTCTGTAAAGTGTCAGATTAAACTGTAGTTCTGTCAACCAGGCCCTTTAATTCATTCTGCACAAATCAGTGACAAAGTCCACAATAGCAAATCTGTTTAGAAGTGTTGTTTGCAAAAAGAAAAGCTTTGTCAAGTTATTATAAACTCATTATCATTGTATTACTTCCTGTCAGTGTCACCGTCTTTCTGTGCTTTAAAAGTATTTTTTGTGACACTGCAGCACATTTTACACTCAACAATAACAGTTTAGACCTAGTGTAACGTTCTCAAAATTACTGACTTTATTCTGGACAGGAAACAGAACTAGGGTGACCAGATTTTCTAAAGAAACAATAATAAAATTGTGAAAGACTATATATGTGGTCAAATCATGGCTCATTTACATTTCTTTCATGACTAACTTGTTAGTTACTATAAAATCTGAGAGACTTCTGCAAGAGTTTTTCTCAGATTTGACTGAAGAAACAACAATATATTTCTGTATTTACTACTTCGGGGTATCAAAGAGGTCTAAAACTGGGACAACTGGGACACGTCTTGTGTAAAACTGGGACAAATCAATGGTTTTGGATACATTTGCTGGGACATGGGACACAGAGCTCAAAATAGGGTCTGTCCCGGGTAAATAGGGACATCTGGTCACCCTAAACAGAACATGCTAATGTTTGCTAGCTTGTTAGCACAACTTTTCACTGATTGTATTTGCTCTTTGCAGCTCCTTTTTGCACAAAACAGCCTGAAATAGACAGAAATGTGTCTTGGCCGTGTGGTAAATACACCCGTGCGTGACGTGGTGCTTTGACCCGGGCTTTTGTATGTGGGGTTTGCATGTTCCTTCATGTGTCCGGGTGGTCTTCTCCAGGCACTCCGGTTTTCCCAGCAACTGATAACATGCATGTTAGGGAACACTTGGTGGTAGTCGGAGGTTGAGGTGCCAGGTGTTTATGTGAATCGCCTCTGGTTAGCTGCCCCAGGGCTGCTTACTATCACTACACACTAAAAACAGTTGGGTTAAAAATAACCCAAATTGGTCAGTTTAATAACTCAACCGCTGGGTTAGTATAGCACCGGCCCAAAAGTAGTTAATTTGACCTAGCAAGGGTTAGTCCAATTTAACCAGGCAGGGAGGGGTTCATCTCACTGTGACGAGCTTTGTGACTCATAAAGATTACTTACCTACTTACTTTTTACTGCGCATGTGGGTCACCTTTGGGGCTGCATCTCGTCCACACCAGAGACAAGCAGGAGTCACATGTTTTGTCTAATGTGAACGACCACATTAAAAATCTTGAATTAATGAAATAATAGGAATTGAGAATCCCACCCTGCAGTGTGACCGTAGCCATAGACACAGTAATGATTCTTTGATTGTGTGGTGTTAGAAAGTGGCTGGGGTCTAAAGGAACATCTAGTATACAGGATTAGCTCAGGTCTATTCACCTGGGATTAGTTTTACCTGGAGACCTCACAGAAGTGGTTTTAATTAGAATAAACGGAAGTAACAGGAGACTTGGGACCTACTTGTTTTGGTGCTTGGAGCCCTGCAGATGTGCATGGTACTGCGCCACCGAGTTCAACGTCACGCCACAAACTTCACACGAGTAACTCCGCTTCAGACCTGAAACAAGAGAGGTCAGAGGTCACTTCAATATGGCTGTACAGAGGTCACTTTCTGCATCTAGTTGGCTGAGGAAACTTCTTTGATAAAACAACAAAACGGGATGAGAGCAGCTGTTTTGATGTTTGAACCGGTGTTTTTCTGATGGTCTACATACTGAACCTGAATGTAACGTGTATGAGAGGTAAAGACAAATTTCACTCACAAAGGTTGATTTAGCAGCAGAACTTTTGTTTTTGCAGCGCTGGCTAGTGTTGCTGCTTCAACTTGTGACAAGCAACCACAATGTAACTAGCAAACAAGCTAGCTAAACTCTGCACAATTGCCGCAACAACAGAGAAGGTACTTTGAGTATATATTGCTGCATACAATTTCTGTGATACAAAAGTTCTTCCAAAAAAATAAAAATAAAAATAGACATTGGGCCTCATTCATGACTTGTTTTTATGAACTAATTTGTTCTTGAGGGCTTCTTCTGAACATTTTTGGCATTTACAAAAGTTGTTTATTGGAAAATGCTCGTTGTAAGAACAAATCCTAAGAACAGGAGCACTTGTAAGAAAAAAAATCTGCAGTTTCAGAATTGTATTACTTATATAGGTCAAAAATTGCAATTCCTATATTATTGTGGGTTATGTAATTTTTTATTTTTTTTTAGAATTTATTGTATATAAAATCATTTTAGAGAGGAAAAAACTCCCGCACACTGTCTCACTCTTGCACAATTTATTTGCACGACGTTTCATTCCTTCACTGCCCATCAGGCCAAGTGTCCAATCACATGTACAATTAGACCCGAAATCGCCACAGAATTAAGAAATACACTTATTTTAGCAACAATATATAGTTTTCAACATCTTCATAATAATACAACAATTATTGCGGTTATTATACAACCCTAATTCATTACAAAATATTCATCCTCTTTACTTAATTCAAAGCGCCTTTAAAATATAAGGCAACTAAAATATATTTGCACACAATTCAGACATTACAACATCACATTCAGTAACAGTTCATCGTTGAGGCCTTTCGGATTCAGGGTTTGTCATGTAAAAATCCAATAAGCTTCGCGTCTTTTAAGCGCGTGGTCGTGGTCACCGCCTCTAGATGGAGCTGGCACATGTTCAGTTCCGCAAAAGCGCAGGGAAGATGCATCATGTTTTAATGAGTTAAAATGAATAGCCACTGGAGAGCTGAATTTGGTGTCAAGACTGTTAAGAAGGAGTTTAACTTCTTATGGACATGTCCTGAATCTGATACATTTTTAAGAACACTTTCATTTATGAGGCCAATTGTCTATTGACTTTTTTTTTCATGAATTTAGCAATAAAATATGTAAATCAGTAATGTACATTTTGTCCACTGCAAAACACCTCTTCATTGTAAAGCAGCACTAATAATTTCACATTATTTAATTTGGAAAGTGGCTACATGACAATTTTGAAATTTTAATGAAAAGTTAAAAAAAAGATCAGGCAGTGAACAGTGAGTTGTGACTGGTTTTCTCTGAGAACGTCAGGAGAATACTTCATCAAAAGACAAAAGTGTGTTTATAAAAAGATGTGTTGAAAATGCTAAAGCTTGACGATTACATGCACACAGTCAGTTATGTTAAACAATATAAACCACATTATAACAGCAAAAAATTGTAGAATATAACCACAATCTTTAAGTTTTATTGGAAAATGTTTAGTCTAACCTTCCATACAAACTTAAAACTCATCAACAGTTTATGACAACGATCCGTTCTCACTCCACTGTCACTGCTTTCCTTGGATCAGATTTCGTCTAATGTATCTTCCCATCACTTTCACTTGCAGAGTATCGCGTGTGGGCAGTGAGTCACCGCGGCTGATCCGTTTATCCGGGGCGGCTGCTGCGGCGCTGGGACATGAAGAGAAATGCTTTGTTTGGGTGGTGTTTCCAGGCGGAGTCACAGGTGCAGCTCTGAAATATGCCCCGGACGATGGCTCCTGACAGCTCATATCTCCATTTCAGCCCACACTCACAGCCCATTCACAAACTAAGTGGCCATTATAAATCTCACGACGGCCAGAGGAGATAAGGGAGAGTTTCAGAGCTAAAGCTGGGCTAGAGATGGGCTAGAGCAGGAATAAAACGGGACTAAAGATGGACTGAAGCAGGACTAAAGCTAAAGCATAATTAAAGCTGGACTAAAGCAAGATTACAGCAGGACTAAAGAAGGACTAAAGCAGGGCTAATGCAGGGATTTTGCTTTGTGATCCCCTGAAGGGTTCTGATGCTCTCTTTGGGAACCACACAACAAAAGCTGAACACCCATTCATCCATCCATTCATCCTTCCATCCATCCATTCAACTATTTCTTCCTCTTTATCGGGTCGGGTCGCAGAAGCAGCAGTCTGAACAAGGACAGACTTCCCTATCCACACACACCTCCTCTGGCTCCTCCGGGGAATCCAGAGGCGTTCCCGGGACAGTATAGAGACATAGGTCTCATTCTTGAAAGTGTTTTTAAAAATTGTGCGTAACTTTCACTTTAAGAAGCTGATGACAAAACTCTACGTCAGAATAATGATGTGTTTATAAGAAGCCAAATGCTTTTTTTTTATTACAAACATTTACGCCAAAGTCACATAAAAATGAATAATGCATTAAGGAAGCAACTTCCTTATAAGGCAAATATGGGCCGGAGCAAAGTGAGAGAGACAAACGAGGAAATGAGGTAACAGCACGCCTCCTGACTATCACTGATCAAACACTTCAGCGTCTTTTCAAAATGTCCAAACACACATGGGCGGGGGAGGGGAGGGGGGGTTGTAGTGGGGGTCCTGGGACAGTAATGCAGGGTCCTCTGAGGCAGGGACAGGCTGCTGCAGGTCTATTAAAGGAGTCTTATTTTATGGCAAAACTGATGACTTTTTTGTTTCTAAAATAACACGGCGACACGGTGGCGCAGCGGTTAGCGTTCTGGCCTCATAGCAAGAAGGTCCTGGGTTCGACTCCCGGGTCGTCTGGGGCCTTTCTGTGGAGTTTGCATGTTCTCCCCGTGTCTGCGTAGGTTTCCTCCGGGTACTCCGGTTTCCTCCTACAACTAAAAACATGTCCATTAATGCCTCCCCTGACCCTTCCCCCGGGGCTCCCCTGCAAAAGAGATTCTGAATCTCAGTGGGAATCTGTTTCTTGTGAGAAAATGTAAAGAATCTTTGTCTCTCTAGTGTGATGTCATCAGTTTAGAACTCTGCTCTACTTTCTGGTGTTTTCAACATATTCTCACATTTTTCTCCACAAACTTATTATTAATTAACGTAAAACTATCATTTTTAATTACAGGTATGAATCTACCAAACTAAATAACAATTTACAAAAACGTTCAAACCTGTCATACGCACTTTAAGATTTGTTCTTACAGACAAACATTTTCCGCTAAGAACACATTTTTTTGTAACATGTCAGTGAGGCCCATAGTCCCTCCGCCGTCTCCTGGGCCTGGGTCTCTCTCTGGGCCTCTTTCCAGTGGGACATGCCTGGAAAACCTCACCACAGAGACATAGAGGAGGCAAAACGCCAGAGCCCTCTGTGGTACTTTCCTGGTTAAATTAACATCAAACATCTCAGTTCCTGTAGTTGTGCATAAACTGCATTTACAGTCTAATTCATGGTAAGAAAGACAACGTTTCTTTAATTACGACAATAACATTTTGGCTTCTATCAGACACAGTACGTTTCTACATCATAATCCAGCTCTAAACACTAACGCACCTTTAACTTGTCTGGTAGACTAATAATGCAAATCAAGGAGAAGAAAATGAGCCCATTACTATATAGAGCAATCTGCCTCCGACTGTGACTGTGGCTCAGTTTGGTGCATAATAATTACTTACAAATGTATGAGTTTCTCCATGTTCAGAGGACTGGTTTGTGACGATGTGAGCAGCAGCACTGAGCCAAAACTGCTCCGAGCTCAAAGTGTGCCTCTGAATATCCAAATGTGGTGAATAATCCACGATTCTGGCACATTTCTCACAGCTTTATAGTCAGTGTTCACAGAGCCAACGGTAGAAAAGTTTAAAAGCACTTCAAAACTTCAGCTTTTGTTTCAGGACTTCAGCTTTTCAATTAAAGTTTATACATGTATATCTCATCAGGGGAACACTGGGGATAAAACACTAGTCAATAATCCATGAAATGCAGCACAAAATTACAGATCGATTTTTTTCCACATAAATATATAGCAATTCTGGCTAAATTAGTTTATTTTTTCTTCAGAATAAATAGTAAAATGTAAGTAGCATTGTATGGCACTGGCACAAAATTTCAGCATAAATCATCACTCTGGTCAGGGGGTTTGGGGGGCCCTCCCCAAGAGAATTTTGAGAAATCAGGCATGATATCCTGTAATTAGTAGTTAATTAATTAGTTAATTATGGTTTTGAAGGCAGAAGAGTCTGAAAAGAGACACGTACGCTCATACGCTCAATTCAAACCAATGAAAAGCCAGACTCCTCAAATATCAGAACATTTCGTGTCAAAGATTAGATACAGCATAAACTGGGAAACATCTGAGTTGCTGTGGGACTGATACTAAGATTCTAAAAAGTACAGGTACATTAATGTACATTTAATACAGCAGTGTCCAAAACTTTGACAACAAGGAATTTATAGAGGGGCAATTGACTGTGTGCACAAGAGTATTTTTTTTTTTTTTTCAAAAATGCTAACATCTTGCCGTCAGGTTCATTTCCTGTTTAGTTCATTCTTATGAGGTTTTCACTACCTCAGGGGAAAAAATGAAAAATGAGTAAAGATCAAGCAGTGAACAGTGAGTTGTTGGTGATTTTCTCTGAAAACTGGTTAAATACTTTACAAAAGAAGAGAATATTTCACCAAAGGACCTAAGTGTGTTTATAAAAAGATGTGTTTGTCTGTCAATGCTAACGCCAAAGTCTGACAATTTGAAAGTAAACATCTTCAAAGCACAGAGTCAATTAGGCCATACATAAAGTGCGGCGAAAGTAACATTTTCATTAAATAGAACACAAGAAATTTAAATGGCAAGTCAAATGGGATTTAAGGCCATGAAGAATATTTTGCACTGGGATTTACAAATGATCAAAGTAGGTAGAAAACCATAGCATTTCACCGGGTTGACAAAAAGCTATAAAGACAAAAACAAATGTCGATATTTCGCAGCCAAACACACTAGAAGTCTAAGGATCAACAAAATTCAGTCTGAGGGCCTCATTTTTCTGTGTGAACTTCTGTGTGGCATTACCAAATCCCTTATCATATTTTTGGGTTGTTCCATGGCTCTTTCGCTTAAAATGTTACATTGCTGTAGCTACTGCATCCATATGGATGTTTAGCACCACTGATGGCGTATTTCTATGGAAAAAGTTACTTTCCGGAGTCACCTCCAAATCTACATATTTAATCACACATAACCTTCGTAGAAACATTCCCCTGATCCTTTCTACAATTCTTCTCCGATTCCAAACTCCGTGTCAGGCGCAGCACACACTAACCTTAACCTTTATCCTTTCAGAATCACTTTCCAAAGCCGTCAGTCTTCCTCTCTCACTGACCCGTGGCTGCGTCGCGGGACACCACGACCAAATTGAAATCTGGGTTTTGACAGGCCGTTATTGTGCACCTTATCAAATGGAAAGGTTACACGTTTTCCTCGTGCTCTCGCAGGACGTCTGCCCTGCGTCAGAACCACCAAACTGCTGAGCTCCACAATCATAAAGTTAAGTGTAAGGAAAAAACATTTTGTGCATATTATATACGGGAGCTGAACCTAAATTTAGGCACTAAGGTAGGTAATTAATCATCTCATGTTTGAGAAGAATTTGTCCCGAGATTACCTTTTACATAAGTGAAACAGATGTTTAAGTGACTATGTTGCAGATTTTGATCACAATTTTTGTTTGCTTAGGCCCAGATACTTTGACACAGGAACTACTGTGAGTTGCTATAGTAACCATACCTGGGCTAAATCAAATTTCTGAGATTCACTGAGGCAGCAATTAATAAAGTTGTTGGGACAAGACACAGGGGCAGGTGTTTCTCCTTGCTCAGACTAGAGGTCATCACTCATTAACCAAGTCCATTTTCCAACTATATTTACCTTATAAGGTGCTTCTCTCCTGCCACTTACACACTCTCTCTCTCTCTCTCTCTCTCTCTCTCTCTCTTCTCTCTCTCTCTCTCTCTCTTTCTCTTTCTCTCTCTCTCTCTGTCTCTCTCTCTCTCTCTCACAGGTACAGTGAAAGATCGGAAAACTCTCTTTTAAAATCTCACACAAGAGGAAAATGCCAAGAGTATGACTGTGTAATTTGTATAGAAGGTGATACAACGACATTAATAAAGATGTTTGCGTAATTCGTGTTAATTATCAACAAAGTGGAGAACTACAGACTCACAGTTAATTGCATCTGTGAGGCATTATTTTGTGCCGGGGCGGCCCGTTACTGAGGCGATAGGCACAACTGATTAAAACCTGAGTGTAGAACTCATTTTGACATTGGCATTGGGGTTGTGTTCGAAAGGCCGGTTGAGACTGAAATTGACCTTACTAATCTTTGACATACTACAAATTAATAGTTGTTTTGATTACTGTACAAACAGTATTTATTGAAGTGACAATTCCTGAATATACTGTACATCTGCATTAGTCTGAAAAATTACTTACTCTTTAAGTTCCAGACAAATCTACAAATGAGTCTTGGCACTGCTATAAAATGAACATAAAACTTAATCGGACCTTGAGGGCCGCATGAAATGAGGTGCAGGGCCGCATCTGGCCCCAGGCCTTGAGTTTGACACATATTCTCTTAAAGCATACCTGTCTAATAAGAAGAGCTAAAGTCCCACCTCTTTTGGTGCAATTTGAGCTCTATTCCAAATCACACCCGCCGCTTCTGTTGAATCTAATGTAAGAGTGTTTTGTTTGGTTGTATAAGTTTCAGCCCTACAGTGTAAACTAATGGGACCTGCGGGTGCTGCACCCCACGCTCTGCCGTCACGTCACGTGATGACGCAAGACACATTCATGTGTCAGTCAAGAGACAGCGAGGCAAGTGATCCAACTCAGAATACTTGTCACTCCAACGAGCTGTTTTTAACAGCTACGTCCCCTGAGACCAAATTTAAACACCAGACAAGTGAAAAAAAATTGGGAAAATGCATAATTGTGTGATTTTGCAAAGTTGGACTCAAGAGTTGTATATTTTCTAGGGGTTGGAATCTCTGGGAGTCTCACGATTCGATCTGATTTCGATTCAGAGGCTCACGAGCCGATGTGGGTTCGATACAACTTTGGTTTTTCAGTGTACTGTTGAATAAAAAAGCACTCATGACCCGATTATTAGTTTATTTAAATGGCAAATTTCTGAACGGTAATGTACAAATGCAGTCATTTAAATTTCTTCTAAATATCGTTTTTTGACAGTTCTAAATCGATTCAGAATCGTTTTACAAACATCGACGATGCATCAGAAAAACGATTATATTTTCCACCCCTAATATTTTCTGTACTTTTTTTAACCATGTTAAACCTGTCCATGTTTACTGTGGCTCTCCTTCTGGTTTTATTGTGTTAAAAAGGTAAGATACGATATCCTTTATTAGTCCTACAATACGGAAATTCCAGTGTTGCAACACACATTTTAAGGGAAGCAGCAGGGAAAATAGAAACATGCAATAAAAAAAGATATTTTTTAAAAAAGACTTAGCAGCAAACAAAAAAAATAGGACAAACCAGGACAAATAAGTAAAGACAAATCTGAGAAAAAAAGTCAATATTTCTGATTCTTTTTCCCAGATACTACTATACATGTTTGTATTCTTCTGCTTCATCTCGACTGTCCTGCATCACGTCTGCTGGCTCCCCTGGTGCTGTCGAGGCGAATGATGCCTAAACCGGTCTGGCTGTGCTAAATCTCACCTGTCCGAGGCTAATTGAGACCTATCGGCTGGGCTGGGGAGGAACACGGATCATTACGAGCAGGCTACGTGACGCTTAATTAACCAGCGAACATATGCTACGTTCATGCTACTTTAGATCATTCTCTGCAGAACTTTGAGGAAAACATTTCAGGGGGACACGAGAGTTACAGTACATGGTAGGGCTGTGAGTAAAAATGTATAGCTTTTTTTTTATAGAATGCTGTGCCACTTGACATCTTCTCTTTGGGGGATTAGCTGTACTGGTGATTGACAGGTAGTATGTATGACCACCTGCCCCGCTTTTGGGTGCACTGTCAGGCCATTTGGACTTCTAAATATCCCAACCGTATCCACCTTTTTTATTGGTGATCGAACATGATCATTACAGCACTGATAGCGTTGTGTTAAAACGTGAATTTGGACCTTTGCTTGGTCTATGTTTGTGGTTGTTTCTGTGATAAACAGTATCAATCAATGAGAGAAACGTCTGTCTAAGCGGCAACAACGAGGGAGAAAGGCAAATGTCGTGAGCGTGTGAGGAGATGAAACTTTGTCCAGTGAGGCGAAGAAAAGGAGAGTTTGTCGGTGCAAGAGGGAACAGACTGAAACACACTCACGGGTACAATCAGAGGAAGGAGACGCTGGGAAACTTCCACACCATCCAACACGCAAAACTTCTAAATCAATGCAAACTTGTAACTTAAGACCAAAACTGTCATTTTTTATAGAAAATAATGTCTCAATTAATAAAACGAAAATAAAATGAAATGTGTCTCTTTATTAAGCTATGCAAACAGCAATAGTTTATTTCAAAATGTCGTAACATATAATCAAACAATAGTGTTTATTGTTGATTAAAACAATATATTCAGTTCTAATCTGGCTTATTACATAAATTCATTTGTCCCACCATGTCTCAAAAACAACCCAAACCTGTCTCACATTCAGGAGTTTTTGAGGTGGTCACCCTATTGAAAGGACTTGCACTTATGATGGCGTTTTGTTACTCTTTGTCTCCTTTCTCTGAAACACACACTGTATCTATAACCCACTGTGGACTATCCGCCTTCAGGAGATGAGGCTAGACTTTAGGTCATAGGCATTTTCCCACATGAAAGTACCAAGAACTAGTCCCAACATTCCTTCAGCCCATGTTTAGTCAGAAAACCTACCCTGTCCCCATGTTTGTGTTCACACAGCAACAGTTTCTGAAAGTGGGTCTAATTGCCTTTAACATTACCATCTTTATAGTTGAACATGTAAATAAGTGATTAAGTGGGGTTAGGAAAACAAAGTTGTCTTTTTTCGATTCTACATGAAACTATCATGTACAAAAGTTGAAAATATCACTGAAATTAATAATTATTACAATAATTTGCTGTAATTCCTATTATAGGTCACTATACACAAATTAAAATAAATACATTTTAGAAGTTATTACGTTTAAATAATTTTCATAGAGGATCAGGAAGGTTGATCTAAATGTGAGAACGTATAAAACATAATTCTGAACAAAGTTAAAATAGTAAATGTGTTTGTGTCACCAAAAGGTTCCTGGTCTGACTAGAAAGTACCTGGCCCAGAGCAGAAGCTAAAAAGTCCCTAAAGTGTGGCCCCAGTCCATAGTTCCTGCTCTGTGTGAACGCTCCCAAAATGGGGACAGGAACTAAAAAAGTACTAGGAACTAAAAAAAAATTCCTACAGTAGGAAAAGGCCTCATGTGAGCTCACATGAGGGGCAGATGCACCAATTAGAACTGGAACTGGTCTATGTCCAATATGACAAGTCTCCTCTATGTGTAACAAGGCGATATGTGCTTTTTTAGTTTGGATTAGCGCCTTTTATGCACAAAGTGTTGAACTACTGTATCAGCTGCGAAGAGTACAGCCTCCTTAGATGTGAGGGGTCAATCTCTACACGAGCCAGTAGTTGGTTAGGCTTTACCTCCGAGGATGTTGGCACACCTACTCATATTTCAACAACACTATACAACTCAGCTGTTTGATCCATGTACACCAGTGGAGACACTTTCAGACCATCCCCATCCAGGCCAAAGTGATCTAACGTGACTTCTGAAGCTGTTCTGAATGGTCCACCACCTGCTTGTTTCCATAGAGATGTTAAAGCTTTGTCCTCAGCCCCACAAGACACAGACCATCTCCATAAATAATGTCAGAACTACAGATTCTCCGCCGAGATAATGCAAAGACATTGTACTTTTCATGGACCTGAATTCTGGTGTAAAATCTCCCTCTGCTCTCCCTCGTTCACTCCATACAGTGTCATTAATTATTCACGTTTCCTCAAAGCCATAACGGATCATGCTTTCTTTAAATATTAACGTGTACATTGTGATTAAGTTTTCATCAGGTCTCTGTGTCTGTGAGCGAGCCAAAACAACACAAGACTTCAGCTTTGATTTGTGTCTGCGCGAACAACCACAATGAAAGGACACTCTAAAAAGTTCAGTTTAATACCAGCACAATGACTGGACTGAGAAGACATACTGTAGCAGACTGTACATGTTTTCCTGCTTTGATCAAGTCAGGGGTCTCAAACTCAAATGGAGAAGGGGATAAAATGATCGGAGTCAGAGTTGGTTGAGGGACGCATTTAAAATATAGACCTGTCTATGTTATACTTGATACAAACCCTGTAGACCAGGGCTATTCAGTTATATATTTACCAGTGGGCCATAATGTCAGGGCAGGACTACAATAGTGAACAACAAATGTGTTTTACATCCAATATCCACAGACAACTTGAAACTACCTTTAGTAAAAATGAACTTTTTTTTAATGAAACAAACACAAAAACAAGACAAAATCAAAGCAAATGCAGAGTAAAGAACAACCAGAGTTGAAAAAGAGCAGCAGTGGGACAAAGACCAAGACTGAACCTTTGATTTGGATCAGGATTTGTTTGCCTGGATAGTTCTGTTCGATTGGGTAATTGTGAACGCGCAAACGAACTCTGATCTTGTCCAAAATTTCAAAATCCTTTATGGTTGGAGAGGTCGGTCTCGGCTCGGTTGAATCAAGCCCTGTAGCGGTTTGTTTGCTTTGTGAATGCAATCGGACCGAGAGAGGAACAAAAACCAGGAAGTAAACTGTGAAATTATATATACATAACTATATGTATATACAGTTATTTGCTGTATTCTAGTCAGGGTTTCTGCAGAGATCAAAAGGTCAAAAATTTAGGTTTGTACTCAATATCCATTGTACAACAATTGTTTCAGTAATGTTAACTACAGTTACAGCCTCTGTTACATTTGTTTTGACCTACAAAAACCAGCACTGAGCCAACAATAAACAAGGACTAGATCAGGGGTTCTTAACTTTTTTGACCTCAGGGCCGGATGTTCATGTAGAAAGTAACCTGGGGCCCAATCTCCTATTAAATGTATTGTATTTTACTGATTTTGTGGTCCTTAAGGAGGGGTTTGCAGCCCGACTTTGGGTCCCGGCCCTATGGTTAAGAATCACTGGAGTAGACCAGGATTAGTCTGAACCAAGTCTAACAAATATTAGACTAAAACCAGGTCATATCCAAAGCAGAGTTACACCTAAACTAAATCAGATCCAAGGTAAACCCAGAAAAAATCCTGAAACAAGAAAAATATGTATACTTTTATTATTTGGAAGAATGAGCTGAGGGCTGGATCAAATCTCTGGAGGGCCAATTTTGCACCCGGGCCTTGAGTTGAATAGGCCTGCTCTAGTACTTCACAATGTTAATTCTTTTCCATAGGCTTCTGGAGATATAATAATATATATTGTGCTACAGTTAAAGAAAAAAAATCTAATGAATTGACAAAGAGCATTCTATCTTTCAATCAACTAACAGTGGAAGAAATACACCAAACTTTTACCCAGACTTTTTGATCAGTCACTTTACCACATAGAATCTCTTTTCTGGATTTAAACAGGGCTCCTATCTGCTTATTTTTGGAGGTCGTCACGGGGTCACCATTAAGAGCACTAGACAGTTGAGTGAAGCACTGTAACAGAGCAGTTCTGCCTTAACTAACAGATCCTCATGGACACAGGTTTAATGTGAGTTTGTTCGCTGCAGAAGTAGAAGAAACAGTGTGAACATGACTTTACAAAGACGTGCACATTCAGACTTAACACGCTGTCTCTGTAATGCATCATCACTTTTCCCTCGGAGACTTTCTAATCCAGGACTCGGTGCTTTAGGAGCCATTTTTCCACACATTTAGCAATAATCGGAAATGCAAACCTTTGAAAAATGTGCAATAACGACACGATTTCTGTGATTATAAGCACAGTGAGGAGAGCCTAAAATAGAGCCGCTGTTATAAGAGATGCATTAGGCTTGAAAAGTGGCTTAGCTTTTCCAATTCTTTTGCTACAATGTGTGAGGAGACAAAATATAAGGACGTGTTACGCTGCAAACAAGGCCCAGAAACAGTAGATATTTCTATTTTGATCTCATATACACAGTTTGACAGTGGAAAAAAAGTCGCTTCTTCGTTTAGTTTCTCTGTAATAGTCACATAGTCCTAGTGCTCACTCACTCACACCATCTGCTGGTGAATCTGTGAAACTGCACCATGTATTTGACTGCAGACCAACTCAGCACATGCATCAGAGAGCCCGACATCACCGCTTAGAATAAAATTATTAAGACGTAAATTTCCATCCTTAACAGGGAATGAGTTAAGAAAACAAACTCTACTTCCTCTAATTCACGACCTATTGCCAATAGTTAGACTAGAATAGAATAGTTTTATTTTTGAGATCCGCCTGTTTCATATGAACACAACATCCATTTCTAATCCTCAGGCCAACTCTTGCGGGATTTACACATTTTCAAGTCCAATAACACAACCAAACAATAGAGCAACCCCCAAACCAAAAGTGACAGAGTTTCATCAGACTGTCAATAGTTCATGTGACCCCCGTTGGCCCTCGACAGCAGTTATTCATCGCCTCATGGATCGGCAGTAGTGTCTGAGTTGATCCATTCTTTCACCAGTGCCGCCCACAGCTGCTGCTGAGTTTCTGGAGGATGTTCACGTCAGTGGACACACACACTGAGCAGATCCCAGACATTTTCAATGGGACCATTGGGACCACCTCTGAAAAGTCCAACAACAATGTGAGTGCACCATTCGACCCGAGCTCGGCGATATTGGGGGGTAAGCACTGATCCATAAATAAAAGTGTGTTTTTAGCTTCATTCTGGTGCCTTTTATAGAGAAGACTTGAACACAGTTAACCAGCGGTAAAAGTCAACTCTGAGTGTCAAACATGAGTTTGTGTGAATAAACGACCTTGTAATGCACTCTTTATTGTTCTCACAATCAGTCAAGTCAAACCAAGAAATCTGTTCCCCTGTCTTCAGCTTATTATGGACTCAAACCATGATGCAAACCCATTTTTACAAATGGACTCATTTTCAAAGGAATTTTCAAAAATTTAAATGTTGTGTTGCTTTTTTCCTTGAGTGTAAGTCAAATCTGCTCAAACAAAAACATTAGGTTCTATAAAAACTTGCCTAGATGTATTTTTGAAGTGTATGAGTCGTTGCAAGCAAAATCAATACAAATCCTCAGTTCTATTCAACACAACGCACCACACTCCTGTTGAAATACTACTCATAAAAAATAGTCTCTGACAATAATAAACAGTGATTATGTCAAACTAAAAGAGTCAGAGGGCGTCAATAATAGCTGCATTTTCCCTACAATAGCCACTCAGATGTGCATATTTGACAAGGCCTCAGACGTCTTTTCTTGTACAAAACGATTTCTGCCTCCGTCTCTCTCTTTATGGACCATTAGCGCTGATGATTGATTTGTTCAAACCTTGAGGCAAATGTTCTTTTAGCAAAAACACAGCCGCTCACTCTGTTTCTCCTGACCTTCAAACTAGAAGAGCAAGACATGGAAAAAGGTAGAATATTAATAATGAAAATGATAATGTCAAAAAATGATTAATTCATTTGATCAAGTCGACATTTGTTTTGAGAAGCAAGAACAAAATAAGGAATTACAACATTTTACAGAGGCAGGATTAAGCTGTCAAAAAAGGTTGCACCAAAAGTTAGGAAGACTCACAATGCCAGAGATGCTTATCGAGGTAACGTATTGTATAAGTCACCATATTAATGATTCTTGTTTAGGACCAGTGGCGTGCGGTCAGGGGAGGCAGTGAAGCAATACCTCACCAGACCATCGGGGGAAAAAAACTTTATGTCAATAAGATTAAATAACATATATATTTGGATATTTTATATTTATCTTTTTAATAATCTTCCAGAATTTGTCGGTATAACGCAGCTCTATGAACGACGTGCTAATTTGGCGCGTTTACTCATCGCTTCTGTTTTTTTTACCCCTTCTCATTCCGGCCTATTTTCCACTCACAAAAATTGTCTAATTTTTAAAACTGAAACAGTTGCTGATCCTTTGGAGCTCAGGCAAATGGCTGGAGTCCTGTTAAAGCTGTATCTCTGTAATTTTAGCTTCTGATGTCCAAGAGGCTCTCATCAGAAGTGACAACTTTCTCCAAGTAAAAGAAAAACAGAATCTAAATTCCGACTATTTTTTTTTTTTTGGTAAGTAGAAGGATTGGTAAAGTTGGTGTTGACAGCTGAGACATAAATGACACTAGATTTGGCATATTTTGGGTTTTGTCAGGTCTTCTGTAAAAGCTGATGGTAATTGAGGTAAAAATTAGTTTTAGGGATCTGAAATTACTCAAAAAAATTGAGGCGGAGCCAATACAAAAGGCCTATTCAAATGTTTGCATTTTTGGGGACTTTTTTTTCATTTGGAAGTTTAGAGTAGAAATCTGAATCATCCCAGAGGCTGATTTGGCTCTAAATAAAAGGGACACAATGGTAATTTTACATTTATCCTTTCCAGGTGCTTCATAGTATGCTTTTTTCAGAAACTGAACAAAATGGAACGCCGTAATGATGAGGGGTTAAAGTGCTTTTTCTTTGTTTTGTCAAGAAGGAGAATATTCTACTTATGCCTCAGTTCTGAACACAAAGGAAATCTGACTCTCTACAGTTAAAATACAATTATACGTTTAAATATTTCTGTGTTTAACTTCACTGGTTGTTTGACAGAGCCTTAAACAACGGTAACCACAAGCAAATATTTAATCGCAAAATTCATAATGTCCGGTCACAAATACAGCGGTCATTTAGGTATTTCACGGTCATGTGACCTCCTCTGGGTCCTTGTGCTTACCCAGTTTCACCCTCTGCTGGTGAATCTGTGAAACTACTACAGTATATGTATTAGACTGTAGACAAGTTCAGAATGCAGAACAAGTAGATTTTGTAACCCAAGCAAATATTGTCCCAAGGTAAAGAGTGGAGCTTCTGAGATTGTTAAACGTGAACGTTTACTATTTGAAAAGTGTATATAACAATTCATTCATTTTCTACTGCTTAATCCCGTTAGGAGTCGCAGGTGACTGGAGCCTATTCCAGTGACTTTGGGCCTTAGGCGGGGGAACACCCTGGGCAGTGGCAGCAGATTTAAACAGACAACTATTCACTCTCATTCACTCATGGGAATATGAAACAATTGTTTCATTAAAATATAACGAAAAACACATTTTGTCTCAAGTGTGCTAGAAGTACGTCACAAAGGTACAGGGCTCGTCTTCCCTCCAATACAAGGTGAACATTCAAACGGTTTTTATTTTTATCAATCCATTGGAATCAAATGTTTCCTCTCTTATAAATTCTTCCCATCAGCGCCCATTGGGGAGCTGTACCTTTAAACACATCAAACATCTATGACCATTACCTGCATAATATTTTCAACACTTTATGCTTTGTTTGTGTGAATATGAGCGCTTCTACACAGAACAGCGGCCATGCCTTTGCACGAAAACACATCACAAACACGACAACCGTGACCAGCGTAGGTAAGACACAATCCTCCTCGATCGATGTGAAGGTTTGTGGGACACGTGAGGAGCAGAGCGAGAAACAAGCTACCTCAATTTATTAACCGGGCGCCTCTTGGGATTTGCCATCGCATTTTCGAGAAGGTTCAATCTCCAGACCAGCCCTGACTGGATTAGATTAGAACTGCTCCACAACTGGAATCATGACATGTTGTACATCAAATGAAACCTACAAGTGTCTCCTTTAATCCGTTCTCTTTTATAGACATTTGAAATTCATTATTTTCCTTAGATTTCAGCGTTTGAAGAGAAACTTTCACATAACGTCCTTTTTTACTAATCAGATTTCATATCAGTGATGTTTTCGTCTCTTTGACTTTTCGGTGAAAGAAGAGTCTTAGAGAAATAATGACTTAGAATTAAAAAAAAAAGATTACATGATTCATCTTTCACGTCAACACAGTCGACTGCCTAATGTCAACAAAACCACATGTATTTCCTGGTTCCTGTTCATGTGACCTCCTCTGGGTCCTTGTGCTCACCCACTTCCTCCCTCTGCTGGTGAATCTGTGAAACTGCATCATGTATTTGACTGTAGACAAAGTCAGCACGTTCATCAGAGAACCTTCTATCACTGCATAGAATAAAAGTCCAATGATGGAAATATACGTTGTGGCAGTCTATGGTTGGCTGCACAATGATAGATTTTTTGTATCATCGGCAGGAAAAGAGTTAAAATACCCAATTTAACCCAAGCGATACAATGACTGAAAGTAGCCCATATATAGATTTATACATTCTCTCTTTGGAACATTATATAACTCTTCTCCAGACTCCATCACAACATCGAAGACAATGTAACAAGTCCAATTTGGTGTCTCTGACCTGACTGCCACAGCTGCTTGTGTTTCTTCATAGAGCCAAAAATAGCTGCCTTAAGAGTGTCTAATAGCAGGTTTAGACAATAGCAAATTACAGCCACGTCAAGGATAAAGAGAAGAGGCAGATAGGGCATGCTTGTTCTGATGAGAAATGCTTCAATTTGACAGACTTTTAGACAACAGATTATCATTAATGTTATTTATTGTTATTGAAGAAACTGCTCTCCACACGATGTAAGCATACAACACTAGCAGACCTCTGTTTCTAGTCTCTAAGGTAAGCAAAGGTAAATGTTTTTTGTAAACCATGAGAGAGGTGAGACCTTCATGTTTCCACAGATACAAGGTAAACATGTTCAAACGTATTTTCTGAGTTATTCTGATAAAAAAAAGCAATGGACATGATGTTCATTTGTGGATATTTAGATTTGATGTTTTGGTTCCCAAGAGGCTCATCCAATCAGAGAGCAGAACTAGTGTCACAACTTTGAAATATGAGTCAGAAACATGTATGAGTTTGAACTGATCAAGACACAGACACAACCAGTGCCGGCTCTAACCCTTTTGGCGCCCTACACGAGATTTCAAATATCGCCTCTGGTAGATATAAATGGTAGTTGTTTCCAGCTCTCTGGCCTCCCCTCAAAATACATTTTAATTTAATTTAAATTTACAGACCCATAAGCTTTTAAATACAAACATATTTCATTCTAACAGGTTTTGACGAAGTTCAGTCTGGGGGCCTTCCTGTATTTTGGTGTGTTTTAGCCGTCATGATTCTATTGTGTGTTGTCAATTTACTCTAATTAAAAAGACATTAAGCGGTTACATAAACAAAAAAACAACAACAGGGCCCCATCCATAAAGGCCAGATTTATGAGGCCCCAGCCCCAGATGCCCTTAGCTCCACCCCTGTAAAACTGGGCTTTAGGAGTGTCAGTCAGACTCAGGACTGTCCTGTGTGATCAGAGCAGAGAAAACACTGGTGCTTTTGTCACGTCAGTGTCTGTTTTAGGTCTTATTCAGGCTAAAGTAAGGTAAGGTCACAATGTACAATTACAGAGATGCTTGTACCAGATTCTACTTTACAGGTAATTTCTATCTGTTGTCCCAGAGAGACGAGGCACATAGGACATGTTTTGAGTTGTAGGAGGAAACCGGAGTACTCGGAGGAAACCTACACAGACACGAGGAGAATTTGCAATCTCCACATAGAAAGGTCCCGGGCAGCCCAAGAGTCGAACCCAAGATCTTTCTATGAGGCTAACCGCTGCGTCACCGTGTTGCTTTAAAGACCACTTTAAACATTTTTGCGGTGGATGTTTCTCTTGCACAGTGAAATGCTTCTCAAAGAGACAATCTCTCTGTTAAACAGCTCTGCTTTGGTGCTGTATTGACAGTTGCATGCTTCCTGATAGAGAGAGGGAGAGTGAAAGAGCACGTGGAGGCACAAATGCTTCTGAATGAGCCAAAGAGCCACACTCGAATTCTTCAAGAGCAGCATGCGACACCACCGGCTCTATCTGTATCTGTGCATCCTGAGCATACAGAGTAGTGCATTAACCTAAACAGTGGATGAAGTGTCTTACCAAAGGACTCAACAACTTTTCACACCTGAAACATAACTACAAACTCTCTGCTTATGAAGCGACTGCACCACTTCTGTGTCTCAGCCTCCACAACCGTAACAGCACAAATTAATTATGTTAAAACGACAACACATTTCAAATCATCCCCATTGAGAAAATTGAGTAAATGGCTCTTAACTGCGTCGCCAGCTCCTTCCTTTTTGCATGATTAAATGTATAATTCGATCTGACGACAGGAGGAGGCTGAGTGGTGTGTGCGTCTCAGTAGGAAATCACATTAACTCGTGTTCAAGGGGAGACCATAATAAAAACAGCATTCACACTCAAGGGCTTTCTGCTGCGAGCTACACAATTATGCCAACAATACAAACACAGGGATGGAGCCAAAGCAAAGCTGAAAAGGCAATCTGGGAATATACGCAGAAAGAGTTGATCAAAACTCAGAGGAAAAGTGCCTTTCAGAAGGAGTTTTATAAAAGTTATTGCTATTGATTCCATTTTTATAAAACAGAAAAATAAAAAGAAACAATACAGTAGAACACGTAGCCATTAAGTTTTGATTGATTTTATACTATGGTGCAAGTAAACATTACAAATAAATAAATGTGTAGTTAGTCAGCGTGGGTGCATGATAGCAGGAATTGTGGGTTCTTATCTGGGATCAAACCAAATCAACATTTCATGATCTTTCTGACTTGAGTTTGGTTGTTCTGCCCATGTTACCCTGGGCTCAGACTGCATCCAGTCCAGCTCCACTCCAGTCTTGATCCAGCTGCTGCGATCACCTCTCACGGGATTACTGTATTTGTGAAGAAAAAAGACTCCAGCCAGCTCAAAAACAAATTTGGAGGGCCAGATAAAAGTTACATAAAGGCTCCGGTGGCGGCACCAGAGTTACACTGTGTAGTGTGAGCCCAGGGTTAATCATTACATTACACATAACATTATAAATCTGGTGTGAGTGTGAATGGTTGGTGTTGGTCAGAGGGACCAATGGCTCAAAATGGAAGCCTCAGCTGTGGCTACAATAGAAGCAGCCCAGTCTCTGAAGAAAACAAAGATATACAAACCCACACACTTTGGTTGAAGTCACGTTGTGACATTTTCTTTGGGTTTAATGGGTAAATCTTAACCACCCTAAGCCCCAGCCCTAAACTTGCCCTCGTAACTTGAAGCCTAAACTTACCTGTTAAACCCAAAGAAAATGTTGCCACATGACTTCAACCAAAAGTCGTAGTTATTTTAAGTTTTGGCTTTTCGTAACATATTGACATAAAAAAGACGTGAAAACGTATCATACGCTTTTGACATTTTGTCGTACATCTACGTTTTCTTCACAGACTGTGTTGACAGAAGTGAGTGTGGAGCATAGATATTAAATTAGCAGACGCACAATCAGCAGATCTGCTCTGTTGCTATAACACGAACAGCGCGACGCCATATTCCTCCAGTAGAGGTGACGACACAAATCAATTGAACACAATGGCAGAAGTTGCACTTTTATGGATAAAACGAGCTTAAACAAGCAATTTCAGCAAAACCATGAGCAAAACGGACTGATTTGTATCTTATGAAGCTTCTTTAAACAACTTTGGCGATGTGAGATTATATTTCTCAAACTACTCTATTCTTAGGCTGGAAATGCTCCATCACTTGCCGATATGACAGACGTCTCCACAGAGAAGTGAAGCTATAACTTTGTTTGGTGTTATTTATGTAATTTGTCTGCTTTTTTCACTAGTAACATGTAAAAGTGGACGTTTGGTGGTCACGAGAGTCTTAAAAACTGCTAAAGCCGTTAGCAGTTTTATACACAAATTTTATCTACAATAAAATACTAAAAGGCTTTTAAACCCAACAACAATTTGTAACAAGGCTTTGACCTCTGCTAAATGTGGTCGGTAGGTTTGTATCAGCGACACTCACTGGATCTTTCATAACTTGCGTTTTTTGCGGGCTAATGCTAACGGCTATAGGAAAATAAACAGTAGAACGCTCCAGACTAGCTTAAATCTTACCGGTCTAGCTCAGGTAGCATTAGAGTCAAACTGCGCGTCTACTAATTATGTCTGTGGTGTGGAGTGAATGAATAACATTTAATGTGAAGTATCTTTGAGTGTCATGAAAAACGCTGTATAAATCCAATGCATTATAATATTTACTGTCTCCACCAAGTCATTTAATAGTGATTAGTCCAAAAACATTCAGGTGAGTTCTAGTGGTGGAGCAAGAGTCATGTTTTTAGTGGTAGGACAAACAGAAGCACTAAGGAAACCTACACAGACATGGGGGAATATGCAAACTCTATTGATCCCAGAACCTTCTTGCCATGAGGCCAGAGCTCTAACCAATGTGTCAACTCTCATGTAGAAGATGTTGATGCAAAGATCGATTGCAGTGTAGTTTTTGACAGAATAAAACATTGCAATCTTTGTCGTGATAGTATTATGTACAATACGTGACTATGATTATGAACACCATGAAGCACGAGGACAGAATAATGGATCTGCAAGAAACACAAAGCGTAAGTAGAGAGCCAACAGCATAGACTGGGCTCAATCTTTGTTCGACAGCCACCAAACAGTTTACTACATGCATAAATCTCCAGTGTTTAAGGCTGATTTTCTATACAAATCTTTTATCTTCCTACATCAACCACAAAACATAAGGTTATACACTTGAGCTTCTGAGAAAATAATCTATTGTGAGTATTGTGTAGAAACCGAACACCTTTGGTCCTGTCCTTGGGTCGCCTTTGTCCAGATAAAAGTGGGTCTAATGTTGCAGCTCTTTATAGCTCCGCCATTAAAGTGCCCAATCAAATAGAGTTTCATTCATGCTTTTGTGCTGCTCTGGTGTCGGGTAACCGCAGTGCATCGTCTTTGTGATAAAGGAAAGATACAGAACTAACACTGACAGTGCATCCAGTTGAAGGAAACTCGACTGACTGATGGGCTGCAAAAGGTTCAGTGGTTATGAATATGAATTAGAAGAGCAAAACTGGGTTCACGCCAGAAGACATTGACCTATCTGTGAACCACCATCAGTTCAAACAGCGCATTTTGGAGATTATGTAGATATATTATGTTTATTTTGTATCAGCGAGTTGCCTTGTACAATCTTTGAAGTAGTGGAACTAATGGCCTGGGCTTTTTCTCCCACGAAGTACAAACAACTGTATGCATCTTTACATCTGAATAATTTATACTGCAATTTTCACACAGATGTTTTTATACAGAGGCAGAGAAGTGTGTCAGGGTAAACATAGTAGCACTCATGCCTTCCTCTCTTCAGGATTCTGGAGATTCAGCAACAATCTGCCTGACCCAGAGTTCACCGCAGCGGCACAAATATCAGGCTCCTCAGTGTTTCGATCTTTACCATCATCGGCACACGACTAAAATGACTTTAAGGTGAGCCTCAGTAGGTGTGTGGCCTCCACATCTGTTTACACTTCCCACACCCCAACACACAACTATGTTTTCCTGAGAATCTCCTCCCAGACCTGGATCAGAGGATTAGTCAGGTCCTGGAAAAGAGGATTAGTCAGGTCCTGGATCAGAGGATTAGTCAGGTCCTGGATCAGAGGATAAGTCAGGTCCTGGATCAGAGGATCGGTCAGGTCCTGCATCAGAGGATCAGTCAGGTCCTGGATCAGTGGATTAGTCAGGTCCTGGATCAGAAGATCGGTCAGGTCCTGCATCAGAGGATCGGTCAGGTCCTGCATCAGAGGATCGGTCAGGTCCTGCATCAGAGGATCAGTCAGGTCCTGGATCAGTGGATTAGTCAGGTCCTGGAAAAGAGGATCAGTCAGGTCCTGGATCAGAGGATCAGTCAGGTCCTGGATCAGAGGATTAGTCTAGTTGTGGATCAGAGGATTAGTCTAGTTGTGGATCAGAGGATCAGTCAGGTTCTGGATCAGAGGATCGGTCTGGTCCTTGATCAGAGGATCGGTCAGGTTCTGGATCAGAGGATCATTCTAGTTGTGGATCAGAGGATCAGTCAGGTTCTGGATCAGAGGATCGGTCCGGTCCTTGATCAGAGGATCGGTCAGGTCCTGAATCAGAGGATCAGTCAGGTCCTGGATCAGTCGGGTCCTGGATCAGAGGATCAGTCCGGTCCTGATGATGTTCCATATGAACCCAATTGAATATCGATGTCTTCATACTGCATGAACTGCTGACAAACTACCAGCCACAGGACCCGCTGCATGAGCTGATGATCACACAATGTGTCTGAGGATTTCTACCTGGGACATAATGGCAGGCAGAGCACCTCTGACTAAACTATGGGGACTATCCAGAACTGGACCAGGTGAAACAGGACTAACCCGGGACAAAAACAAGATTCTTTCATCAGTTATCAGCCTAAAACAAGATGAAATCATATTCTGATCCTAAAATTATCAACACTGGTGATATAATTGTGTAATACATGGTTAATTAATTAAATAACGCAATAGTTTTAATTATATAATATATACACTAGCAAAAAAAGAGAGAAATATAGATTTAAATAGTCACGATTAATTGCAGCAGCATGAGATAATTGCTATTAAAATTGTAATATCTACCCATCTCTAGTGTTATGAATTCCCATGTAGTCTGTAAATATGTAGATGCTGTTATTATTATCACAATAATAACATGGCCTTGTCTATTTTTGATAAAGAACTCTCAGCACAGTCCCAAATACTCGGCTCCTCCAGCTCTGAGATTACAATCCCGTTCCCTTCCCTCTGTTTCCGGCCTGATTTGCCTCTTCATGCCTAATTGATGATGTTTCGCGGTCCTCATTAGCGGTAGTGCTACAGCTGATACTTGGTGAGCCCTGGGCCAGTTTCTTGTGCGTGTGTTGTCAATCGAGCTCCATCATGGATTAGCGTTAGTGATCCAGCTCAGCCTGTTAACACGAGTGCTTCTAAAGTGCTACAAATCTGCTGATGTGGACGCTCGCCAGAAGACAAGAGCCGTTCAGCCTAATCTGCTAATTCAGCCGCAGGAGATTTACAACGCCTGTGTTTACATGTCCCACAAAAATATGGGTTGAATACTGGAGCGTAGATTATAGAAATGCTAACAGTACTTTACACATAGACAAGCAAGGCGTCCCCAGTACTCTTCTGTTGTCCTGCATGTTTTACTTAGAATCTGAACTTTTGAGTAAGTGAATATGGACGAGTGGGAGGAGAAAGGTGGTAGGTGAAGACTAAGGAGGTTTTTTGAGGACTAAAGCATCAGCTGTAGGACAAAACAAGATTATTCAAACACACATGAATCAATCCAAATACAACTTTAGGTAAGCTAACGACTAAGAATAGTGAATCTTACATAATAGGTTCACAATTTAGGTCTAAATCTGACAACTTCCTCTCATAAATGCTTTGATACAAGGTTAATATTGATTTGTAATCATTTTTGGTTGCAATTACATCTTAACTCTTCCACTGCCAGTTCTTTTCTTTCCCTATATGGGCCTTTTTGCTCATTTTAAACAATGTTTTACTTCGCATTAAAAGTGTCTGCGAGTGTAGACCTGCAAATGTCTACTTGCTATTCTGGATTAATCAGTTCACTTTTTATAGGCATTTGAAATTCTTTTCTTTTTTTTTTTTCATTAGATTTCCGTGTTTGACGAGAAGCTTTTTCAATTACAAACATCATGTGTTATTTTCACCTGTTCTACTTTTGGTGAATGATTATGAGTCACTGCCATAAAATCCTTATAACAATAAAAATAATATAAAATGAGGTTTACATGATTAAACAATGAGGACTAATGTCTTTTTCATCTTTAAACAAACAGAAGCTGTTACAGACGAGAAGGCAGCAGCACTTTATCTACTTTCTGATGCAGATTCTTTAGATTCAGCCTCTTTCATGGAGCAGAGATTATATTTAATCCTCCAAACATGAAGAAATACAGTAGTTTGACTTCCTCTGACACTTTTGGATCGCTCACAGAAGAGGAAGTTTAGATTTTTTTCTCCTCTAGACTCGCTGCCAAGAGTCTTTCTGTCATGAAAGATGAAATATTTGCTCTAAACATACTCAACGATGTTTTTAGTCTTGCGGTCACTCAATTGCACCATCTGCTGGTGAATCTGTGAAACAGCATCATGTTTTGACTGTAGACAAAGTCAGCATGTGCAACAGAGAGTCCAATATCACCGCAGAGAATAAAAGTCTAATGACGAAGATATACAGGCTGCGGTTGGCCGCACAATGACGAATATGACTGTCACTGGCAGGGAAAGAGTTAAAAACGTCTTTATACAAACAACAGAGTGAAAATGGAGAGGACCACCCAAGATCAGCCAATCAGAGCGCAGCATTCAACTTCTGATTAGAAACTAAAAGTCTTTGTTATAGGGCTGGGCTTAATTGAAAAATTGAGAGATCAAGATCGAATCGAACTGAATCATTAAGCATTTGGTGGTGGGTTTTGAATCAAAAGATCGAAAACCAAACTTTTGTCAATAAAATGTGTAGTTTGGAGCAAAAGTCAAACTTTGAGGTAATAATTGAACACAATTGTCCGCAACCTTTTTTCTTAAAAAGATCGTCATAATTCTCTTTTCCAGGGACTGGTCGAGGTTGGGTAGCGCCAATAACAACAACGTAAAATGCGTCTAACCAATAACTGCATATATTTGTAGCTCTATTGCTTGAATTTGCTGTTTATTGTGAGTTAAGTGGCTCTATAGTTCCATAGTAAAGCACAAGGGTGTGGAAATAGACTATAAAATTAAAATAAAATACATTTTTAAAAAAATCCTCTGGAAAGCTTCTTTGTTATTCAATTCAAACGAAACTTAATGATCTAATTTTTCCACAATGGTGCACTAATCATATACTAATTTGCAAGAGGAAAAAAAGAAGTTATGTAGTTATCCAAATTGAATGCTGAATGCTTGTCGCCCTGCACCAATTTCTTTCTTTCTTTCTTTCTTTCTTTCTTTCTTTCTTTCTTTCTTTCTTTCTTTCTTTCTTTCTTTCTTTCTTTCTTTCTTCATTTATTTATTTATTGCAATTGTATTTTTAAACAAAATGCAAATAATTTCAATTACATCTTCCAATTACTTTTTACCAAATGCATTTTATATGCTTTGTGTTCATGTGACTTTTGAGCAGATTTTCATGAGGAAAATGATGCAAAAATGGATAATTAAAAGCTCAAGATTGAAAGACTCTGACATGTGGCTGCTCCCACATTAAAACCAGCTTGGTGCAATGCATAGATTAGCTATGAAAATGGAAACATTTTATAGTGTGTTACATAAAGCTAACACTGCATTGATAAATAATTAGCACCTGCATGTGAGAAATGTGCATTCATTTGCAGCATTAACGAAATCACACAGATGCATTATTCATATCATTTAAAGTGTCTTCAAGGTGCACACAATTCCAAAGACATAGACAGTTAAAACCATACATTGGGACATTTTGGATAGGGATAAAAATACAGCCAAAGAAACATTTTTCCATGGAAACGTACAAGAAGCGACAAGCCAAAGAATAGTCTTTTATGGTCATGCAAGTTGATACAGATTTTGATTTTGGGTTCAAATTCCAAGTTGGACGAAATGAACAACTCACAGTCTGTCTGAAGTTTGCACGTGTTGTGGAAAGCTTTATACTGATGTCACTCACACCTAACAGGTGCTTTCTTAAATAAACACATAAGAAAATGTACCTGAATTATACTTTTTCTTCCTGGCGTCAATCTGAGTGATTCACAAAAAGACACGTAATAATTTGAAGTGTCTGTGACTCGAGGGTGATACTGGAGGAAACAAGAAACTACTTCCGGTTTATCGTCACCTTTTTATATAAATTTATTTTACTTTTTTTGCAAAGCCTCAGTGACTTTGAACTGCTTTGTAAACCCGTTTTACTTAATGCATTGAGGACTTGTAGATGTTGGACACAGTACACACAGGATTTGTACTATATATACAGTATATACTGTATATATAATTTTTTTTACAGTGTTTTGCTTCGACAAACAGGAAACAGCTGATACTAATCCACTAGATTTGCTTTGCTAAGTCTATCGGAGCAACAAATAAAGTTTTCATCTCTGGAAATACAGCGGTTTGTCACAAGATCAATTAAGTCGGCCTTTGGTGAAGAACATTATTTCATGTTTCTATCTGCTCTTTTCAGTCTGGTCTTTGCCTGAGTCTGTGTTTTCTCTTGTCCAATCATCGAGCCTAAAGGGGGGACCACTGTAAGGTGTGCTACAGGGTCCAGGGTGAAAGCAGGAGCAAAAGCGGCTTGTGGCGGACACAGCAAACAGGGCTCAGTGGAAACAGCATAGGACCGTACCGCCCCGACCGAGCCTATGGAAACAGGGCTTAAAGGGAACCCTGATTATGAAGACAGATATGGCTAAAACACTAGTACTGCTCATGCTTATTAAAATTAATTACAAACAAATATATAACTGCTTACTATTTTTTATAAAATTGTCATTGTTCATGTTGTTTTCAAGCCACTGGGAGCCACCATTTTGGTTGATGACATAAAATAGTGTTTCCATGGTTACTCCCACAGTTTCATCTGTGAACAGTTGCCACAAAAACACCACTGACAGTGTCCAGTTCTTGATTATCTTCAGTTTTACTAGATTCCACATAATCATTCTGTATTTGGCCAAACTCTGGCTCAAACTGACAAGGTTTAACCCAGGAATTCATGTTGCTTAGTTACCTGTTACCTTGACAACACTATTTTATGTCATAACCGCAGCAAAATGGCAGCCTCCATGTAATTTCTTCATAACACTATTTTAATAAAACTACAAATACTTCCAAGGTTTTTGTCCTGTATTTATATAAGTGATGATATTATAAGTGTTTTAGGGTAAACATGTGATTATATCCAGGGTTCGCTTTAAGACCATGCTTATGTGCGCGTGAAAAACACATGAAAAACAATCTAAATTAGTGAAAAAAATTGAGAATCCGACCTGCAGTGTGATCGTCGCTTAGGCCTCTTTTAAGATTTTACAATTGTTGCAAAGTGTAATTTTAAACAAAAAAAAATTGTGTTTAAATATATGTTGAATATGGATAACCAATATTGTACAGGCCTATTGTTTAGCCATTTATTTATGCTCCTCAAAAACAGATTCAGTTTGCATTGACAGTTTTAGTCAGGCGTTTTACAACAACAGATCAGACAGAACATGTTTAAGTGAATAATCAATCGATAAAACACATGAAACCACAGTGGAATGTTCCTTACAGACCACCAACCTCACAGTCCATTGAACTCTCTATCTCTTCCTTCACACATTGGCTTTTCCGCTCAAGCAGCAGCACACGGCTCAGGGCAGCTCTAAACTCACGCTCAGATGCCCTCCCATAGCCCCCCGGAGCCCGTACGTTCAGATGCCCTCCCACTCTCTCTCTCTCTGTCTCTGTCCTCTGCGTCTCTCCACTAATATTGTGTAATTGTTATGGACGTTTTGCCAGCCGGAGACAAGAGCGCGGCGCCTGTAAAACTAACGGCTTGTGACATCGCTGCCGGAGTCTGAGGAGAGCGGCTCTGATACGGCGCTGGGGATTAGGCTCTTAACAGGACAACACATCACAAAGACGTCGGCTCGGGTAAAAAAAGCTGCTCTACTCCAAATGATGTTACAGTAAAGGAAATGCAAAAAGGGATTAAAAAACTGTGAGAAAAGCCCAAAACATGTGGCACTCTCGTATGTTGCTTATTTTCTGCCAACCGAAGTGTGCACAAGAAAACAACAACAGCAATCACTCGTATACCTGCAGGATTAAAACCGGAGATAAATAGACGGCCGTAAACTTTAACCCTTTGGGTGTTCTTACTCTCCAACTTTCAAAAGGCTGTAGCTTAAATATACTGTATTTTCAGATAGAGCTCTACTGTTAATTGGAAAAGTGTTAGGTATTATTCCAAGATTATAAATATGGTAATATACTATCTATCTATCTATCTATCTATCTATCTATCTATCTATCTATCTATCTATCTATCTATCTATCTATCTATCTATCTATCTATCTATCTATCTATCTATCTATCTATCTATCTATCTATCTATCTATCTATCTATCTATATACCAAGGCTGTGTCCCACAAACGTGGGGTAGCCGGGTGACTGGAGCCTATCCCAGTGACTTTAGGCCTTAGACAGGAGAACACCCTGGACGGTGGCCAACTTGCCGCAGGGTCAGACAGACAACCATTCACTCTCTCATTCACTCACTAAGGGAAATTTGCAGTGATGCCCAATTAACCTAAACATGCATGTTTTTGGAGGTGGGAGGAAACCGGAGTACCCGGAGAAAACCCAGGGTGACACGGGGAGAACATGCAAACTCCACCCAGAGAGATCGTGAGATGTTGATATGGTCCGACCCGGGATTTGAACCCACGACCTTCTTGTTGGGAAGCCAGAGCTCTAACCACTTGGCTACCGTGCACCCTAT
The DNA here is from genome assembly GCA_038363315.1 of Mugilogobius chulae. NCBI lineage: Eukaryota > Metazoa > Chordata > Actinopteri > Gobiiformes > Gobiidae > Mugilogobius > Mugilogobius chulae. The sequence continues at coordinate 1,632,190 of CM076397.1, forward strand.
ACTGTATATATGTTGAATATTATATATGTTATGCCCTTATTATTGCATGTTTTTCGGCTGAATAAGATTGTTTTTTGACAGTAAAAACAGGAAGATATGCATGTTTTATTTTATTTTATTATTTTTTTTTTCTATTTTTAGAGGAATAATGAATTAGAAATAGCACCAATAAGAGTAACACCGCAGGTGCGTCCTGCCACTCTCCCCCGCCTCCTCGCACTGCTGTCGAGGGGAACTTTGGCGCGCACATCGGTGGTGTTCACCTCCGTAACCACCCTCCTCCTCTTCCTAGAACCTACACTCCACACTTGGCTCATGCCCACGTGGTTTGTCACAGGGAAAGTTTGTTTTGGGACAGTCCTCGCTGTTTGTCCTGCCAAGAGGAGCGCTTGATGCGGCTTACGTTGGATTACGGCAGCTGAGATCAGCGCATCCATTCTCACACTAACTCCATCGTCTCTCATCGTCTGAGGAAAACTCTACTTCCTCAGAACCTGAATCTGCCATTATTAGACTCAAAGCCTCCGCTTAGTGAACATTTTTGCCGTATCCATGCTGCAGACAGACAGACAAGCAACGTCCGATTGTAACCTACGGTAATTTGGGCTTAAAACTAAGCTCTGGATGTCGGCCATCTAGTGGAAGCATGTAAAAACAGTGTTTTTCATTTTTTTTCATCAGAGAGAAGCCGTTATGTCTGGTTAAGTTACTTGTTATGTTACTTGTTACTCGTGGTTATGCAATTATATGGCAAATAACAAGATATGTCCTTAAAATTGTTTGAGCATAATTCCTTGTTGTGTTTTGGAACGTGAGTGAAGAAGACTTGTGTCGCGCTCCACCAATCAACGATGTCAGGAAAGTCACTCTACACCCGCCCAGCTTCTAATTGGTTACCTTTGCAGCTTTTAGCCAATCAGTGTCTCTTCATCTCTGTCTTCCCAAAACAAACTTGTTAGCTTCTTATAACTTGCATGAATGAGACGACAGCAGCTCAGTAAAATCACAAAGCCGTTATACTTAAACACTGTTCCTCCCAACACTACACTACGGTTCCAGTGAAAGATATGCAGGAAGTAATCACACCTCATGATCTCGCCTCAATGGAGAAAACAGGCTTTGGTCATTTCTTAGTCGTCTTAATACAATGCAGTGTGGTTTGTTCTAACAGCAGCGTTAGCATTAGCTCACCCTTCATCTGACCCATGTCCAGCGTTTTGCCGAGCTGCTCCAGGAGATCCGCTCGAGCTGCGTTCTTGTTGTGCTTCTTTCCGTCGTAGTGTTGTTGGGCCATGCCGGGGTTGTTGAACCAGGCGTTGCACAGCTGACAGTACCGGTCCGAGTCGCGTCTCTGTCGGGGCGAGGTGAGAGGGGAGGAGTCTGGGGAGGTCTTCACCGGGCTGGCCAATGCGTCTGAGGAGGAACCAGCAAAGAGAGAGAAGAGTTAGCAGACATTCAAGAAGAAAACACCAACCACGATTTCGGCAAAAGTCTGTGACAAATCAACACGCTTCCACTGAAATACATGGACCCTAGGCTAAGACTACATCTAATGCAGCTCTGGTCAAACTCCGGTGTAGTCATCGCAGGCTTTTCATTTCTTTAAACGTGCTAGAGGTTCTCTTAAGGCACATCATGCAGCCCTCTAACCCTTGCCTGATTCTGATTCTGTTAGAATGCAGAAGGGTCTGGAAACAAAGACAGAGCCAATCATTTTGTCGTCCAAAATTAAGATGATCCAATCTCAAACGGCCACTACCCTTCCCCACCCCTTGTCAATTTCAAAACTTTTTTTTTCTAATAATTTCAAAACATTCAAGATGGCAGACATTGCTTTCCTCAGCTCTTGCTTTGGTTTTTAACAATTAGGAACGTAAAAATTCTTTCAAAACAGTGTTGAGAGCCTTCATACAGTGCTTCGAACTGAAAAAAATCCTTGCGCCACATAGTTACAATAAAATATAGTTTAGCGTGTCACTGTTTTGGTGTAATTTCTGGGTTTTCTGTGAGTAGGTGATTCAGCGCTCTGAAAGTTTGTAAAGTAGTCTGTCAAAGAGTGTAGGGACTGGCTGGTCAGGCAACGCAGGACCGGAGCTGGACCGACTGCAGTCTGAGCCTGGGGTTGTACAATGTTAAGTAAACACGCTGTGAAAAGCATAGTCATTTTCTCAGTGTCCTCTAAAGCTTTTATGCACTGTAGGAACTTTTTGTTATTCAACCCCTTCCCCTTTTCTGGCGTGTTCCCACATAAGAAGGACCAGGATCTATCTAAGCCAATGTGGCAACCAAATGAGCTCCTGCTCTGGGGCAAGTACTTTTCCCTTAGATCAAGAACCTTTCAGTGACACAATGATGAAATTTGCTACGTTGTTCACACATGTTGTTGTGATGCACATCAACAACGCCAGTCCTATCAGAGAGTTTTTGTAAAAAAGATAATGGCATAAAGTTTACTGATGACAGTGCAAGATGAACGGATGCAGAGGTACAAGCAGCACTAAGTTCGTACACAAAAGAGGAGGTCCAATCGGACAACATTGGAATCTTCAGCAAGTTAGCTGATGATTCCTTGATTTCAATGAATAAGTTTATGTCTGAAGTAATAAAAATGGGTAAGTTTAGGTCTGCATTTGGTTAAGATTAGGATTAAGATTTTGTTAACATTCATACATAATAACAAACCTTTACATCCACCAAATAATTACTAGGGCAGCAATGCGAGTAGATACACAAACATTTTCCGTGAGACATGGCTGAACATCTCGTTGTCACTGTTACCATCAGATAGGCATTATAATGTTTCTTTGACACCGCAGGAACCTGTACAAAAAATACAAAACCGAGAAGCCCAGTTTTCTTATTGATCGTGAAGAGTTTTAATGTATTTCTTATAAACGATCTGTAGAGTCTTGTCGAAGAAGAATTTCTACCACCTGCTTTGTTTTTTTTACAAATAAGTTTTCTGTGTCTACCAGAAGTGTGAACTTGCAAGTCATTACTTAGACTCAGGTCAATCTTGAATCACTATTTGATAACTTGCAACTTGACTTGAAAAGGAGACTAGTGAAAGAAAAGATTGTTTTAATGTTATCTTGAGCCTCAAGCAGGGATTTACTCAAGCAATAACGTCATATTACAATGAACCCTCTTCTCACAAGGCTAAACGCTCAGTTGAGTTGCTTCTTAATGTTCCATTTTTAGTCAATTTTTACTCCAGCACAAATCCTTTAGAGGCAATATAAGATTGTGTTTTTGTCTTGGTGCAAAGTTAGTGGTAAAGTCTGCAGGATGAGTGGGTGTGTGTGTGTGGGAGTAACTAATCCAAATACTGCACCTTCACACCAGCAAATATCTGCCCAAACTACAAACTACAGACAACAGGCAGAGAGAGACAAAAAGATATTATTTCATTGTTTTGTCCTACATGCAACATTCTCTCACCTAAAGTCATGAGCTTTGGGTAAATCTGTGTTCTCTGGAAGTATAAATGAACCTAAACAAACATTTTTATTATACGAACAAAGTGTGAGCTATTTCACAAAGACAAAACTAGAGGTACTGTTGAACGCTGTGGGACAGAAACACATTATGCTAAAAACCAATACGACGCCAGACTTCTCTGCTACACCAGCGGCTACATCCAAAACAAACACACTGCTGGACTTTACAGTATATTTGTGTTTTTATGGATCTGTCCCACAACTTCTCTCACATTAACAAGACCAGAGCGAGTGACAGATGAAGTGTCAGAGCAAACGTGGACTTTCATTTTCACAAGACGAGAGAGGAGGGCTAAATATTTTCTTCCAAATGCCGAGAGTAAAACGTAAGAAAACGTTAAATCTGGCTCTGAAAGATCTGTCATCTGCTCACAACTAAATCTTTTGTGAATATAGACAATCTTTCCCACAGTATTGTGAGCTGTAGTGTAGGGCTGCATGATATTGACAAAAAATCAAATTGCGATTATTCTGTTTGATATTGCTATTTTGATTCGATATTCGATATTTATTAACATGTGTATAATATATGTTTTTTTTTCTTTTGTTGAGCATACAATTTTGTTAACCATGGAAAATATTAAAAACAAACTGCCCTACTAATTGGATACGTGTTAGCCATTTATCCTTCTGAAGCTACAACCAAGATTGATTGGATGTTGTGCTTGATAATTCAGTTGGTCTGCATAAACAGTAACTAAAGTAAATTTGTTTAACATGTAACCTGTGACAGAAATATACATCTACACCACCAGATGGCGCCAACTTCCCCTGCAGCTCTGACGTGTCAGACTGAGGAAAAAATAAATAAATAAAAAAGGATAGCTAAAACTCTAATAACAATGTTTATCTCATAAGTACTGTGCAAACCTGCGTGACACTGCAGTGTTTATGGACTAATATCAGTCATGCAGCTTTTATTCGCTTGGATTTTATGTTTGTGAAGAAAACAGACTGGATTTGCCTGGAAAACTATTGATGTTCTGCCTGTTCAGGTACGCGGCTAACGCTAGCAACAACTTTAAACGTGACTCTTTATTTATGAGTGGTTTTATTGAATACGCGCTAGAACGATCATTAAACTAGTGTTTGGACTTCTGTTTAGTCGTGTTGTGCAGTTCAAAAGCCTGTCGCTGTGGTGCTGCTTTGTGTCTGCCTTCGTAGTGCGCTGTGTCAAAAAATTAATTAAAAGAGGCTAATGCGTAAAAAAAAAAAAAAAAGAGGAAAAATCGCAGCTTTTGCAATTAGCTAATCGCAGTGGTCAATATCGCGGTATTGATATCGATATATCGTGCAGCCCTACTGTAGTGTTACTTTACTTCCATCAAATGTTAACAACTTTCTTATTTGTATACATAACGGGAGAAATTGTGGTATACAATGATCCAAATGAATTATATCTGAATCATCGCTAAAAATTCTCCTGTTACTTTCATGTGTCTTTGCGTATTATTTGTCTCATTATCAATCTCACATGAGTTTATCCCAATCAAAAGTGTCCTGTGAATGCACCCGTAGATTCTGGACATGAACTCAAACCCGTCCCGGCCTCGGATCCAACACTCTGAACATGTGCACCTCACAGATACGCTGCTGCAAAGTACAAACCTTAACCTACCTCAAGGCCCAGTCCTTAACTTATCCATTTTAGTAACTTTAAAGCCTAAACTTACCTGAAAATGTCGCCACGTGGCTTCAACTAAAATTTTGTGTTTTGGGAGTTTCGTACACTTTATGACATTTTGTTGTCTATCTACTTTTTTGCAAACACTGTGTTGGAAACAAAAGGTTTATGAACAAAATGGAGCATAAATGACCTTTTAATTTGCTCATACGTATATTTTTTTCCCTTTCATTCATTGTTTATATTATGTCACGTTTAATTACTCTTACTTGAGTTGAAGTCTCCTAAAATACATTTGTGACTCACCTTATGTAACGACTGTCCAATACACAGTCATTTAACCTCAGTTTGACTAAAATGTCCCTCAGGCTGAACCTATAAACATTTACATTTGTGACTCATGCGTCCGTATTGACATGACTCTTGACAAAAGCTCACATTCGTCCCATTATAACAGCATTATTATGTATCATTATGTAGATAGAGTCTGGGCTGACCTCTCCCATAACTAGGTCAATGTGAAACGTCACTTCTGATTTGTCTGAGCTCAGAGGTTAAAGGTTACGACAACACGCCCCGAGGGTTAAACAGTCTCTGCAGAAGGACAGAAGGAGAGCTCGCATTAAGCTGCTTTTAAACGTGTTCTTGAGTATATTTATTGTATGTGTCAGAACTAGGGCTGGGGCATATGGAAAAAAAATTAAATTATGATTTTTTTGGAGTCAGATCACGATTAAGGCTTCATCCTGATTCTTGAGTCTATTTTCTTATCGACTCTGAGGTAAATACAATCCTCTGCTTTTTCAGAAACGTCCTTCTTCACTGTCAGTAGCTAAATCCATCTGTCAAAGGCTGATCAGTTTTGCCAGATTTTCAAAGAGAAAATAGCGACTAAGTCTACCAAAATATGTGACTTTAAAATAAACATTGTGTGTCTTCACAGAGCAAGTTTCCAACATTTCTTACAACTTTTAGATGTGAAAACATGCTAAAAATCCATGTTTCTTTCATGAATAGACATATTTTTATGAATCAAACCTGGAAAAATTGGCCAAAATTCTCCACTTTTATGATATGAAAGTGCAGCTCAATAAAACACAACCTTCAAAATTCATAACAGACAGACAAAAGAAGCCCAACGTTGCCATACAGAAGCAGACTTGGCAACTTTGTGGCTAAGAGAAGGTTGAGAAAATGTGTCTGACAGGGTGTAAACATGTTAGCCAGGAAAACCGAATAACTAGCCTAGTCCGATTTAAACCAGTTCTCCAAAGTGGATGTAAACCCGGACAGACCTGTTGAGGTGCGGTGGTTTACATGATCAGGGAAATCAGACTAGGCTAGAAAACCAGACTCTATTTGGTTTTCCCCTCAAACTGGTTGGACCAGTTTTGCTCCTGTTTACATGTGAGAGAGTAAACCGATTCCCCTGGAGAGACAATTCCTGCTGTGTCAAATTCCCTACTCCATGAATCAGACTGTGTTATGTTTATTTACCTAAATATTGCTTAATATTAGTAAGTGTTTGTAATATTGTCTGTAAAATAAGACACTAATCTTTCTGGGACATGTAGAGCGTTTTTAAACATTTAGAATAGTGTTAAACATGTATTTAAACATGTGGCTGTGTGTTACACGTTGTGCCGGAGCTTTTTGTTGTAAAAATATTGGCTTTATTGTTGGAATGTGAAATGAACATGGCTCGTGAGCATGCTCAATTGCATTTGTCCAGCTGCAGACCGATTGTCTTTTTACATGAGTCTGAAATCAGACTACAATCGGTCGGGACCACGTTATCTGGTTTTCCTGGCCTCCATGTAAACGTCCTGAATCAGTCTGCAGCTGGACAAATGTAACTGAGCATGCTCACAACCCCTGCCCACTAGTTCAACAATAAAATGAATATGTTTACAATAAAAAAGCTCCCATCACAAAGTGGCAAACGCAGCTCTTAGATCAGATTGTTATTTAAATGATCATTGTGATTAAACGTTACATGTCCAGGGCTTCAGAGTCAAATATATTTCACACAAACATCGTCAGGGAAACAATAAGAAGGTGGAAAGTGAAACAGATGAAGAGAAATAGTACTTTCAGAGCCAGATTGATGCTTCTAAACTGGTGAAAAGCGAAGTCATGCCACACAATGGTCACTAATGTTTCATTTGAGAGGTTTACTATTATTTACGACCTAATTTATTGCCAATCACTGACATAATGGCGGCTGCAGCAAGTTTAGTCACGTAGATGCAGGAGCTCTATACGTGTCGTGTGGACGTCGAATAAAGACTAATATAGAATGGTTTTATTCTCCAAACTGTCCCAAGAGTTTTTGTGTTTAACCTACACTGCCTATGCCACCGGTCAGCAGATTACCGTGGGTTTAAAGTGTCAGTTATCAGAAATATTCCAAAATGCGCCTTAAACCCCGTCTTTTGTCCACTGTGCCACCTCTTTGCGCTGCCTGGTCCCTGGTGCATTTGCCCGGTGATAGTGATCGATGGCCTGTGCTTAGCTCTGTAATCATGCACACTCTAATTCAGTTTGCGAACCCAAAGGTGGCTCTTCTCTCATTCTCCTGCTCATAACAAACGGCCCCGGCATCGATTTTACGTTTGTTCCATTAGCAGAGTCCTGTGGCCACGCCGTTTCCTGGTTTCATTTACCTACAGAGCAGAGCACAGAGAGAGAACGCACACATAAACAACTACAGGCTTTCAGACAATAGAAAGAGAGTTCAGGAGTGAAATGAGAAGAAAGTGTATTATGTTGTATTTCAATGAGTTGCTCTTTCGTTTGAAGCTAAAATCTATAGTTTTTACACAGCAAAACAAGAAGTAGTATTTCAAATCTATGAAAAAAAAAAAGAAAATAACTTTCTCGTTCTCCCAAAACTTTCTGCACAAGATTAATACTATATTCATTCATTGTGAGCTGCTGTTGGTGCATCATTTTACAAACAGACTGGAATAGACCTCCTCTGCCCGTCAGAGCATTCAGGTCTGTGAAGAATAGGACATTTGAACAGACCAGTAGTCCAGATTTAATGTAATTTGTTGACCATCCGTCCGGAAGTGTCATTAGAGCATGCACACATTGAAAATAATATTGTAAAAAGCTTGTTTTTAATCTAAACAGTCTTTATTCGCTAATTATTTACTGTTTATGATCAAATAACAAAAAGTGTTAAGAAATCGCCAAAAATTATAATTTCTTCAAGGTACGTAAGGTCACGTGTAATGATGCGTTCAAAGGTTGTACGGAAAGATCAAACTCTTGTATTACAGTAGATCAGGGGTCTCAAACTCAAATGGAGCGGCGGCCGAAATGATGGTAATGTAATTTGTTGTCACAATCCAATCTTTGTTAAAACTATTAAACATTGACACGTCAAAGAAAAAGTTTGGACGACTTTTTTCGTACGACTTGCCTCACACTCACCAGGGCAGAACTCCTAAAAGAGTCTGGCAACTACTGCAAAAGCAAACGGACAGAGGTGATTATTTAATGTGGAAAAGCATCAGATTGAATGCTGTTCATACCAACTAGTAACCTGGCCAGGCTCGTGTTTGTGAATTCACAAATATCGCGAGATAAACCGTCTGGCCTACCAGCCGCCCGATTGGTTTGGGAGTCCGAACCAGCGGTGTTTCGGCGGTGTTAAGACGACTGCTAGCACCCCGGCCGAGTCTCATACAAGCTAAACAAAGGTGGCGGCTCTCGTGGATGAACGTGTTTCTGCTGATTTTGATGCGGTTTTAGCAGAAATACAGAGTAATTTTCTTTTACGAGTTGTTGCTGTGATTGGCTAAGCACAAATAAGGGTTAGGCCCCACACCCAATCAGAAGTATTTCACTAAACACCCCACCTTTTCTCGAACGCCTTCAGCGAGTCAAGTCCCAGATGGATATAGTGAGAACTCTGATAGGAGTTCAACACATATCCAATCTATAGTGAGCCAGGTTAACCAACCAGTGTTACCAGATGTATGATAATTATCGAGTTTGCATGATAATTTCATCCACTGTACGATGTACAAGCAATATTTCGGTAAAACTCTATGTAAATGTACGATAATTTTGAAACGCCAGGTATTTTCTTCTTGACTAACGTGAGCTCACCTAAAAGACTAAAAAACTGATCCAGGATCAGCAAACACTTAACACAGCATGAGCTTTAGTGGTGTTCTGTGATATTACTGGTCAACAGCACCAACAGTTCCTCACGTCTGTGTCTTGCCCCAATGCGTTGAAACCAAAATACAAACCATGAAACCATGCCACATGAGCAAAAGGAAGACATCGGATGAAGACACGAGTGAGTGAATCACTGCTTCACTTTACTCATAATAAAGTATGATTGAGTTCTTTGGATATAAATTTAAATCAGATTGACTTGGATGTGAAAGAAGAAAGCAACATGGAAGCAATGTTGTATTTTTTTCCCCCTCCCAACTGAGTAAACAATAAAAAACACTTATGTAATTATTTAGCATCGTCTAAAGAGGTCTTTATGTCATTCAAATTGCTCTCACCCAAAATTAAAAACAGTTTAGATGTGTATGATATTTTTTTTAGCAAAATACTATAATTTTGAGATATGGCAAATCAACATTTCCCATCTGGCAAAACTAATACTAACTGTTCTTAGTATTTCCATTTAAAGTGAGGCTAGACACACTTAGTCAGAGACTAACTCCGCCCACAGCTGCACTCCAAACGGGCCGGCAAAAGTGAGAGACGCCTGGAGGTCTATATGGAACGCCCAGTGGGTGTGAACAATGCACCAATACATCCAGATGATTGATAGCATGAAATATGAACAGCATTTGCAGCCAGGGATGTGAGGTCTGAGTTTTGCCCTTTAAGATGCCTAAACATACAAAATGAATGAAACCTTTGCATTACAGAAGCACATGAGCTCATGTGAGTATTTTGTCTAAAATTGAAAATGAGAATAAGTAAATACTGACTTGAGGTTTGATAAATGACCTTTTGCACCTCGTGTCACTTGCTTATCCACATGAGCCAAAAGACTGATGATGTTAATGCAATGAGAATGATCACAACAACAACAACAACAACTCTCCACTGCAGCGGAGTCAGAAGGAGTTTTTGTATCAACTCAATGTGACATGGGCGTGTACTGACTGTGTTTCACCATCGTTGCGGCCCCTTTTGTACCGGAAGAGTATGCACGCATTTAAAATAATATTGTAAAATGCTTGTTTTTAATCTAAACAGTCTTTGTTTGTGAATTATTTAACTGTTTATGAACAAATAACGAAAAGGGTTGTTTAGGAAATCGCCAAAAATTATATTTTTTTCGAGGCGCCTAAAGTCACGTGTGATGATGCGTTCAAAGGTTGTACGGAAAGATCAAACTCTTGTATTACACTAGATAAACTGCTAAAAGGCAAATAACGGTTGTGAGTAAAGAATATAGGGCTTGTGCATGACGATAGTATTATGTGTTTAAAAAGAAGAACAAAAAACAGCCCTTCAGTTCTGTTTTATTTAGAAAAAACGAGAACTTCCGGATGGATCGGGTCTTCCGGTACAAAAGAGGCTGTGACAGGTACAGTTAAGATTTTGCACACATAACTGCAAAATGAGCGAGTTTGTACAAAAATGTCCAAAAAAGTTTGAAAACAGTAGATAATTCATATTTAAAAACTGGCACAAAAAATAGTAAAAATAATAATTGAAATATTTCCCTTTCACTTGGGGAACCACTGAGTCAGGCTGGGACAATCAATAGTCCGGGCTATTCAGAGCAGAGTAAAACCATACGACCCAAAATATAATGTGACACTTTTAGAAGCAGAGCCAAGCATCCTCAGCTCAATCCAGAAACGTAACACAATCCCAAGCAAAGTGACCAAACTAATCATCTTCAGAACATGTTTTTTATATTGCCTGCAAGTCAAAAGCTTTATATTGCAACATCATTGGTTTACAGTCATAACAATATATTGGAATCAATGAGAAGTCATGAGTTCAACTGTTTTGCCACGACAACAACCAAAACTCTTGTCACTTTTTTGGAGTATCTGTACTTTACTTGAGTATTACAAAATCTGGAAACTTTTTACTTCTTACATTTTTTAAAGAAATATCTGTACTTTCTACTCCCTACATTTTAACTTTCCGGATGTGAAAAGTCATCTACACATATCAGTAGAATTAGAAAGTGAAAGCTATACTTTAGGACTTTCTGAAGAGAGATGAATACATTTTTTGCCATAATATGAAAAAAAAAATAAATAAAAATCTGTAAAGGAACCGCTTTTTTGTGAAAACAGACGTGTTCGGGCTCCTCCTCCAAGCCAAATAATAGACTATTTTGTGGCCATGCAAGCCTGCTTAAAGTAAAAACACAGCTTTTTTAAATAATTATTTTGTAATACTAATGAATCTAAATGACAAAACTATGCATTTATTAAAGTTTATTTTTGGCCAAAAAGTTGCACAGTGCAGCTTTAATAATAAGTCAGTTACTTTATAAGCTCATATATTTTCCTCTTAATACCAGATCAGACCTACTGTGCCATCGTGAATCGTTAAAACGTAATATTTTCTATTCATCACATGATAAAAGTCAGATGATTTATATTTAATTTACTAAAAAAGCCCATCTCACTCTTCACAACATTACCGACCAACTTTGCACACTGCAAAAATGTGTTTCTAGATTGGTTAAAATGTCTTGTAATTCTAGATTTTAACCTTTATTTTCAGCCTGTTCTCATGGATAAGCGTGTCAATACCACGCTATTGTAAACAGTGTGTCATATGAACGCAACTTCTATTTTGTGCGTGTGTATTTGACGCGTTTCTGTCCCAGTTCATTTCAGTGGTAAATGTTAATTGTTATTATTCATAAAAACTACCACAATTCTAATCCGAACCTTAACCAACTCCAAGCCAAAGAGTTAAACTTACCCATTTTTGTAACTTCAGACTTGAATTTAGCTGTTAATCCCTTGAAAAACCTCGTGTTTGTGGTCCAGACCACGCCAGAAAAAACGAGCGTGTAATTGCACGCCAAAACAGGCAGAGGGCGTCGTCGTGACACGCAATTTGTCATGGCGTGCTATTTTACGTAATCCATGAGAACACGTTGTTATTATTGGTATTTTTTCTGATTGAGGTGGTGTTAGTTGATTTACTTGGATTATATGACTTGTTTCAATAAATTTGTTTCACATTATTTGCTAATGACTTGCTAATGAAGATACTTTCACCTCATTGGCAAATTTGATTCAAGTTGAAATCTCTTGAAAACATCAGAATGTCTTGAAACAAGTGAAGTATTCTAGTCGTTTTAACAGAGACTAGAGAATAACTTTTGGCAGTGTGATTGTACAGTACTTTTTACTTTTTTACTTAAGTAAATTTACACACGTTTACAAGTAACTGTACTTTTACTTGAGTAGTAAACTTCAGTACTTTTGCCATCTCTAAGTTTCTGTTAAAACAAAACAAAACCTCCAGGGATTAAGATTAAGTCACAAATAAATAAATGCATTTTCTCTGCTCTTATGTTTAAATATCTGTACATAACCTACAGATGAATTGATTCTTTACTGATTTATTATGCTTTTATGAGTCTATGTCTGTTGACTCAATGGTATTCACAAGATCAGCGTGTGCGTCGGGCCCATGTGAAAGTGGTTTTCTGGTGATTCTTATTGCATTGTCTTGTCACCACTGTGCATAACATGACATCTGTAACATACTTCACTCTTATGGAATTCATCTGTAAAACGCATTATTGACTTGAGACTATTCATGGAAGATTGAGCAGAATGACTGACATTTCTGATGACGAAGGTAAAAAGAATCCATAATCTCTGCCTTTGGTGTGGATTGTGAAGCACCTGCAGCTGACTTCACTCTGCTCTTTCTCTCTCTAAAGCCTTTATAATGTGCTTAAGCCTGTGTGAGGGACAAATATTCCACTTTCACAAAAAGCAAACCGCTGAACCACTTTAAGCCAAACAGAATCCACTTCAAACAAGCCGGAAAAGCAGAGCCGGGTTCAGAAACCTCCACAAGCACCAGCCCCTCTGACAGACCAACGGCTTTTGCAGTTCAGTGCGTCTCATTCATGAAAGTCTTCTTAAAATTTTTTCGTAACCTGCACGTTAAGAAGCTGCTGAGAAAACTCTACGTCAGATCCACGACAGCCTTTACCACAAATTCACCAAACTCCAGCTACGAATGGTTATTTACATAAAAATGAATAATGCATTAAGGAAGCTACTTTCTTATATGGCAGATATGGGCCGGCTGCAAAGTGAGAGAGACAAATGAGGAAATGAGGAAGGTCAACAGTGCGTCTCTGGACTATCACTGATTCAAAACTTCAGTGTCTCATAAAACAGACTCATGTCATAGAAGGATTGAAATAACACTGGGCTTTTGCTGTTTATATCCAGTCCCAGTACTAGGTGTGCGGGGAGGGGGCACCTGTAAGCGGGGGTGTACGGAGGCTCTGGTCCTGGAGGGTGACCTGAGTCCTGAGTCCTGTGGGGGTTAGAACAAAGAGTTGCTGCAGGTTTATTAAAGGAGTCTTTTTCAGCTTAACTGATAAACTTTATTGTTTCTAAAATGATCTTATATACAATAATTACAAAAAACACATAACCTACAATCATGTAGGAATTACATTTTTTGACAGAATTAGATAAGAAAGCTGCGGAGGAGGGAAGTGAAAAATTGATCAATGTGTCAAATTATTTTGACACAATTAACGTGATAATTTTCCAAGCCCTAAAAAGGGGTGAGTTTTCAATAATTTTTTTAAATGTAGCTGAGTCTCTACATCTCATCAAATGTTAGACAGTTTATTTTGTGTAAATTGGACACATATTCCCTGAGTTTCGACCAGAAGCAGTTGATGAACTTAAATTTATTCTAGTTTTTTTTTTCATCTTGAAGGTGTCAAACAGGCGAGGGTCGGTGTCAAGATAGTTCTTCCGTCAAAATGTGTCATACTAAGTTTAGGATTGGGGCTTGGGTGAGGGTTAGCATAAGTAATTTAATTTTGATCTTCTTGCACTAACTTTAAACAAGAGGAGAGGTAACTCAACAGAACATCAGCACTAAAGGCCAATTCATACTCCAGCCGACGTCCGCTCAAGCTAGCTGAACAAAATGACGTCATTTTGTTCTTACAGCCTCTGTTCGTGCCACATCAGCTGGGGAGAACTGTTCGACAGAGCTGTGCGGCAGCTCGAGTAGATTGTTGAATCTTTTGAGTACGGCTGCACTGATAACGTTCCACTGTTTGGCTGTTTATTTGTCCCGCATTTCAGGAAGAGCCTGTTGTTAATAGAAACATTGAATAATAAACAAAGTAACGAGCTACTGACGAGGTCAAAACTCCTCCGCAGCAGCTCAGGCAGGACTCAGGGTCTTGCTTCATGCAGCAGGTTAAACACAGCGGAGGATGAACAGATAGACCCGAAAGAGTGAAAGTTTCATCTGTTCTTTACAGTGTGTGTGTGCGCCCAGCGTGTGTGTACCTGCATGTAAAAAATACATAGAATCTCTCTTATACGAGTTAACTGAGCTGTCTGTCTGGGATCAAAATCTACATAGCAACCGTGTGGCAGCGGTTGTTATGGCTCAGGGGGCGGGGTCTAGAGGACTTTGGTTGCGGCGTGTCCGCTAATGTATGAATAACAGCCAAAACAAACTTTGTTCTTGTTCTTACAACCCGAGCGGGCCAAACAAACTTCTTACTTCTTATGAAGTATGAATAGGCCTTAACAGTAACAATTAGTCAAGGCTGATGATGCTCATTGTAACTGGGAACATATAAAACAAGATAAAACGCCAAAGCACCTCATGTAATAAAAGATATAAAAAAGATCTTGTCTGGACTAAAGCAATGCTTGAATTTTCTGAAGCATGAGTTGAACTCTTTCCTGTGTAGCAGCTATAGCCGCCAACAAATCCACTCTTCACAAGTCACACAGCACCAATTCACTTTACAGATCGCCAAAAGCAGCGTCAGCAGTTGGTCTGACAGAAGGACACAAGTTTAGAAGTCATTTCTGTGGTCTGGGTGTGTCATCCTAAAGTGAAGGAGACAGCTAACATGCCACACTGATGAGACGTGTGGCTGGGTAAGTCAGAGGACACACACGTCTAAGGCTGCAACACAACACTGAACTTTGGACACTGAACAGACATTAATAGTTATTGAGAAGGACGAAAGCACCAGGAAAAGATGTGTGCTTTCCCTTGTCCTAACACTGTAAAATGTACTGTACATTGTAATATTCTCACGCACTGATCCCACTATAGCAGCTCTGCTCCACCACAGTCCACCTCTGAAAGTTGACACAAGTTTGTGAAATAACTGTCCTGAACTCCTGTGATT
The DNA here is from genome assembly GCA_038363315.1 of Mugilogobius chulae. Lineage (NCBI taxonomy): Eukaryota > Metazoa > Chordata > Actinopteri > Gobiiformes > Gobiidae > Mugilogobius > Mugilogobius chulae. The sequence continues at coordinate 1,647,710 of CM076397.1, forward strand.
GAGGAGATCGCTCTTTATTTATTTATTTATTTATTTATTTATTTATTTATTTATTTATTTATTTATTTATTTATTTATTTATTTATTTATTTATTTATTTATTTATTTATTTATTTATTTATTTATTTATTTATTTAGAAAGGGACAGTGCACATTAATGAACATATGAACATATGTAATATGCCAGATTTTAGCCATTGGCTAATTTCCATCTGTAGTCCCTTGACAGGTTGCTGGTGCCATTTAAGGACACACACAAAAACAAAACAACAGGACAAACAAAACACATTAAAAACTGATTACACAGAGGACAGGAGAGATTCAAAAACAAACATAAACTCAGGAGGGTCACACAGATCACAACTTACAGCACATTGAATTAATAAAGTGCAATTGCATATTTAAATAATGTTTAACAGTAAAAGAGTTATGTGCAGATAAAGTGCTGTGTGTATTGCATAAATCCTATTGCACAAGCCCTAAAGTGCTGTGTGTTTAGCTCAGGTCACAAGTGTTCACATGTGTTTTGCTCCTTTGCTGAGGGAAATTAGGTTTTTAACTGTTAGAACAAATTCAAAAACACGTTTTCTGCTCGTGTGTCAGTGACATATTATGTAGTTAACCATCTGATGTATCCAAATATCAAAGACAGTTTATGCAAAACTACAAACTTTCCCTAATCTGATCCAAATAAAGTTTTACTTTGTGAATCCAGACATAGTTCATTTGTCTTTTCCTGTTTACTGCATTCTGATCTGTGGAGCTTGATCCGTACCTTGGTCGCACAACGGAGGAGAGTCGGAGTTGAGGCGGACTTCTGCTGTGGATGTGAAACAATCCTCACTGACAAACAGCTCTGCACAGCCACTCTGACAGTCGGAGAGGATCAGTAGTGTGTGGGATCAGCGTTAGTGCACTATGCTAGCTCTGTATTTGAGATCATTTGAACCTGACTCTGCTCTGCTGGTTTAGTCTTGGTTCAGATTTGGTGGTCTTGTCTGATGAAATCCCAACATAAACCTTGGTTTGGAGGTCCATGACAATGAAAAGAGTCATGAAAAGAGATATAATAATCATTTGTAGATATTCAATATGATTTGTGGATCAGGATTAAAGTCTAACCTTCAGACTACAACACTCTGAAAAGTCTGTTCACTGGTAAACATAATGAATAGCCCTGTTATGCAACTCTTGAAGCTTACATCTATGGATTTTGTCCTTTTCCCATTTATTCAGGAATTCTAATCAAAGCTAACTTCATAGCTATTTAAAAAAAACACTAATTAAAAAGCACAATTTGCTCCTAGCCGGCTAAAATTGTCATTTACAACTTTCCAAAAACTTGCAAACAGTAACAAACAATTCAACTTTCAATGTCAAACCTGGCTTTACTGCAAACAGTCTACTTCCATTTAGTGCATCAGTGATTAGTTCTGTTTATCTTTGAATCTTGTTTGAGTAAATCTTAACATTTCAAAAGAGTTCTCTGGGTATATTTTCCGCAAATGGCTTCGTTCGCCGGCGTTCTTTTGAATTCTCAGGGTTTTGAAGTGAGAGCGACAGATGAACGGTGTTTACGGCCGTCAGTCAGATCTCATTCAGGTGGATTTATCTCTCCAACTTAGAAAAACAGATTGAGTCAGTCTGTAAATATTACAAACTTTTAAATGTAGCTGAGAAGAAAAACACAAATCTTTTAGTTAGTTATGTATTCATGTGAACTCAGGCGATAGATTAGGTAAGAGTCGAGGATTTTCAACAAAAACATGCCGTCTGAACTCTTTATCAGTTTTTATTGTGCTCACAACTCAATGCATTTTAGATTTATTTTTTACTTTGCATTTTCACAAACAACTTTCTCACAGGTGATAAAATTGTGTATTCTGTTCTTCCCACCGTTTGAGAAGCTTTCTCTAAAGTTTAGAGAAAACTTCTTGAACAGTAGGAACAACAGTCTACTGAAATGCCTTTAATATTCATTAATTAAAAGTCCAAACTTAAATCTAGTTCTAAATCCATCAAAAAACATTATTGAACATCAGTGACCTCCATAATTCTATCAGTGATTTAAATGAGCTAAATCTGGAGTTATTTTTAAAGTGAGGCTAAACACATGTTCAGAGACTAACTCCACCCACAACTGAACCTCAAACAGACTCGCAAAAGTGGGAGATGTCCGGAGGCCTTTGAAGACACGCCCAGTGGGTGTGAACAGACTTTGATTGACAGCACCAAATATGAACAGCAGTCCTGGTCCTGATGTGAGATTTGCAGCGGAGGGAGCTGTACAGCAGCAGCCCCAAGTCTTTGCTTACTTGCACGTCACGATTTTTTTATATACTCAAGGAAAAAAGAAACGCAACACTCAGTTTTCTGAGTTTTTGGGGGGCAGAATAATTTTCTTTTGAGATCCGCCTGTTTCATATGAACCCTACATCCATTTCTAATCCTCAGGCCAACTCTTGTGGCGTTTACACATTTTGGAGTCCAAAAACACAACCAAACAATAGAGCAACCCCCAAATCAAAAGTGACAGGAGTTTCATCAGACTGTCAATAGTTCACGTGACGCCCGTTGGCATCCTGGACAGCGATTATTCGTCGCCTCATGGATCGGCAGTAGTGTCTGAGTTGATCCTGTGGAATTGCCGCCCATTTTTCCACCAGTACCGCCCTCAGCTGCTGCTGAGTTTCTCCTATAGTGTCCTGTACACCCAATCTTGGCCATCTGCTCTGAAGCACTGGAACCTTTTTTTGTCACTGAACACGTCTTGGGACCACCTCTGCAAAGTCCAATGACGATGTGCAGTGCACCATTCGACCCCAGCTCGGCGATGTGGGCGGGTAAGCACTGATCCAACATATGGCCAATATGGTCGAATACAGGTCAGCATGGAGGCGATTACGGATGATTCTGGCCAACACTGGCCTGTGATGTGTCCCAATGGTCTCGGCTGAGGACCTGGTGGCGGCTGAACCTGTTACGAAGATGTGCGGGGCGGTTGGCGTGGTCTTGTGCAGCGGTCATTACACGGGGGCCACCAGTACGAGAGTAGTCGTTAAAGGAACCAGTGGCCTGGTATCGCTCCGTAAGACGACTAATGGTGGAGCGGTGGACTCCAAACACCCTGGCGACAGCAAAACAACACCGTCCAGCTTGGAGCAGCCAATAGCTCGATTCCTCTCTGGTTGCGACAATCGTAGCATCGTGAAGAAGTGTGTTTTTGGCTTCATTCTGGTGCCTTTTATAGAGAAGACTTGAGCACAGTTAACCAGTGGCAAAAGTCAACTCTGGGTTTCAAACATGATTTTATGTGAATAAACGACCCTGTAATGCACTCTTTATTGTTCTCACAATCAGTTAAGCCAAACCAAGAAATTTGTTCACCTGTCTTCAGCTTACTGTGGACCGAAACCAAGGTGCTAGCCTGTTTTTTCAAATGTACTCGTTTTCTAAGGAATTTTGAAAATTAAAATGTTGCGTTTCTTTTTTCCTTGAGTGTATTTACTTTGCAAAACATACGTATGAAACCTTTGCTTTAGTCTACATAAGCACATGAGCCAATTATGTGAGTATTTTCTAAAAATGAAAATCGAAAATGAAAAACACAGACATGAGTTTCGAACCAGCGCATCGTTGAACTAGTGGTGGCACAACGCGCCACTCACTCAACAAGCTGAGCCAAGTGACGGCTGATGTCATTACGCAGCGGGTGACCACTTTCCAACTCTCCCCAGCAGCGGTGTCAGGGGGAGGAGTTTAGATAAACCCTCTGGGCGGCTCGTCTGCCTCGTCAAATAACTGTGATGTCAGCAGGTACTGAAAATGCACTGACAGAGTTTGTCCATCGTGGCAGTACAGCCGCTGTTTTTGCACACATAACTGCAAAATGAACGAGTTTGCACAAAAATATCCAAAAAAGGCCTGGAAACAGTAGATAATTCAATTTTGACCCCATATACACAGTCTGACAGTGAAAAAAAGTTGATTTTGAGTTTAGTTTTTCTTTAAACAATTAATGCATATTTTGCAATTGTTAAGTTATGCATAATCTGCACTTTAATATGTAGTATTAATCCTCAAAATGAATGAATGCTAACTTTGCTAGCTTTGGACATCTGAAAAGCTACAGAACTTTTACTTCTGCTGCAGCAGAAGATTTTCCAGAGAAATATTTTGAGGGGATGGCCTTGTCACCGACTGAAACAACAGAAGTTTCATCTGATCCACTTGGACCTGTGTTATCTGTCTCTCACACTTCAGTTTCCACCTCCAGCTGCACCTGCTCCTCCAGCTGCACCTGCTCCTCCAGCTGCACCTGCTCCTCCAGCTGCACCTGCTCCTCCAGCTGCACCTGCTCCTCCAGCTGCACCTGCTCCTCCAGCAGCACCTGCTCCTCCAGCTGTACCTGCTCCTCCAGCTGCACCTGCTCCTCCAGCAGCACCTGCTCCTCCAGCTGCACATGCTCCTCCAGCTGCACCTGCTCGTCCAACTGCACCTGCTCCTCCAGCTGCACCTGCTCCTCCAACTGCACCTGCTCCTCCAGCTGCACCTGCTCGTCCAACTGCACTGCTCTCCAGCTGCACCTGCTCGTCCAACTGCACCTGCTCCTCCAGCTGCACCTGCTCGTCCAGCTGCACCAACCACATCATGGAGATGTTCTGAGTGCTGTTCTGTGGTCCAAGCTCCAAACCTGGGGCGACAGAGCCTTCTCCATCACTGCCCCACCTTCTGGGACAGAGACTGCACCAACCTCACCACTTTTAGGAAAATTTGTTTAAATCTGCTTTAATGTTTGATTAATGTTGTAATTACTCACTGTTGTACTCATATGTTGTACCTTTGTTTATCTGCCTTTGTCTGTAAAGCGACTTTGAGTGTCCATATATAGTGCTATATAAATAAAATATTATTATTATTAATATTATTAAAATTCAAATAGCTTGGAGCTTCAAAATGGAATGTGGTCCCAGCCTTCTGCTTTCCACTCTCCCCTCCACCATCACTGTTCCCTCTTCAGTGCAGAATACAATCAATAAACTTCATCCACAAAAATACTAGAGACTGATGCCTTCTTCACACGAAGCCAAGCTCAGGCGTTTCAGAACAAATATTAGACCTAAATCTGCCTGGTTGACCTATGCTCAGGGTCGGCCTTGTAAATATTTCAGTAATTGGTTGGACTGTCTTTAGACTGACAGTCTCTCACAAATACTTAGGACACAACTCGGCTTTTTATATCAAAACAATTCCTCTTTCAATTCAGTGACAGAAAAACCTTTATTGAATCTTCCCTGGATTACAGCTTCATACAGTGGACATGGTTTTGTTACTTCTGATCATTACAACACACAACTGTGACTTGTACTGTAAGGTTAGCCAACACAGACTCCAGAGAAAACACAGATATACAACCAAATGTCAAAGGCGTTCGATAAGCACGTCTTTTTACATCAATATGTCACGAAAAGCTGAAGCATAAAATAACTGTTAATCTTGGTTGGAGCCACGTGACGACAGCCCTAATAAGATCTCATGCTCACAATAATATCTAACCGTTTCCATTTGTAAATCCAACACAAAGGTCATAGTCATTTTGAACACTCGTGCAGCTTTGTTGGATTCATATAATTGTGCTGTAATATCTTGAACAGGTTTGACCTTTCTCTAATGTCCTCATCCTCCTCTCACTCTGGAAAACAAAAACAGATTTTTATTCTGGCTGGACAAAGCTGCATTAAGAGTCGCATCAACTAAATCAAAACAAACAAAAAAGTACAAGCATTGGCTGCAACTATTTGTAAGCCACAGACCTGTGTCCTGCTGGAGCTCTCATCATGTCCCAACAGTGAACTGGACAAACACTCTTCAGGACCCACGGACTTGAGGGTAAACCTTCAGGATCAAATGTCCAGTCAGACCATTGGTTTTCCAACCAGACAGGGCTATTACACTTTATTTTTCAGAGGGCCAGATTGTATCAAGGACCACGGCTTGTGGGCCGGGCAGTTGCACAATACATCGCAGTTTTTGACACAAGATTGTGCCCAAGACTAGAGTTGTTTCTATAGTGATAATAACTAATGCTGCGTCTGTTTTTATTGCTCTACAGCAGGGATATTCAATTATATTTTACAGCCTGCAGAGGACTATGGTCTATGGGCCAAATAACAAAACTGCACCAAGAACTTATGTTTAGTAAATGCAAAATAAGTCTAAATTGCCTTGTCATTTAACAGGCTTACACTAGCAGAGATAAATGAAAACTAGAACATGAGCAAACCAGAACAACAGATAAAGGACTAGGCTAAACCTACAGTTAATCCAACTCTATGACTCTAGGTCTACATATTTATTACTTCAGGGTGAACCTCAATTTGGAACAAGACTAGAGAACAATTTATGAACCAGAACAAAAGTGAACAAAACAAATATCAGTGTCATTTTAGCTGATTAAGTTGATCAGATCTAACCAAGAAATGTGGCCCAGTCCCTGGCCCACTTAACTATGATGGGCCAGTCTTTTTTGCTCAGCATTATATTGCTGTATCCACCACTGTTCACTGTAAATCAGATACAGAGTGTTTCCCTGGCTTCTTCACAATGTGGCCCAGTCTATGGCCCATTTACCAAGGTGGGCCACATCATATTGCTTAGTGGGCGGCATTTGGCCTGCGGGCCGCTATTTGAATAGCCCTGACCTAGCGTGATGTCATCATTTATGAACAGGAAGTAAATTTTTCTAAAAAGTGGCCAAACTGGAATGACATTTGAAAAATCTTTAGTAAAACCTTAAATATATTGATCTTAACTACGTCTTTGTGAAATGAGCAGTTCAACCTGTCAGAGGAACTTTAAAGTCTGAAAACAGTTCCCAGCTTTACCTGGAACTGCAAATGTTGACAATCTTGAGTAAAATCAGGGGCTGTCCTCTGATTTCTAGTACAACATGACTGTACACCTACACTCCCACATGCATATTCCTAGAACAGGTGGCCACATTTACTCTCCTCACTCACTCTCTCTCACTCTGTCTCTCTCTATCTTTCTTTCTCTCTCTGTCTGTCTCTCTCTCTCTCTGATGTAACCGGGCTGTTGGAGACTCGCCAAAAACCATCCAGAATCTTCCGCACAAAACACGAGTGATTAACATTCAGCGCGCGCCAGGACGAGAGCGGGAAAGGCAACACAATGGGACTTTTGCAGAGGAACTGGCGGCGGCGCGGAAAAGGATGTAACTTTTGTGCAATTTAGGCAGAGAGAGAGAGTCAGAAAACGGTCTGTGTTTTGGAGAAAGAAGTGAAAGGAAAGAGTATGAAAAGAGGTACATTGTTTTTTAAATCATTTTATAAAAGCATGTTTTTGTTGTTATTGTTGGACTATTGACCCTATTTTGACCCGTTTTGTGCATGAGGAATGTATTTATTGACAGCTAACCCAACCCAGTAGGTATACAGAAAATGTTTCATTTTTCTACATTTTTTAATCAAAAAGTCAAGTTGTTTGCATTAAAATAGCCATAATTTTTTTTCGCGATATTTCCACCCAAGCAGACCTCTAATTATTGACCCTTAGGGTCAAAGCTAACAAAAAAATGGCAAATAAAAAGTACGGCAGGCCGTGTCAGGTTCATCCTTTTTTCAGACTTTGGCTCCCCGACTATATAGTTGGAAAAAACACAATAGGTCTCCTTTAAGTAAAACAGGTCTGAGAGAGGGAAAGACAATGTAGGAGAGAGAGGGAGGAGAGAAAGGGAGAGAGGGACTGGATGAGAGAGAAAGAGAGAGAATACACACACAGAGAGAGAGAAGGAGACAAAAAAACCACCAGAGTGAGAGAGATAAAGAGAGAGAAAGAGCAACAGAAAGAGAAAGTTTAATCCCTAAGCGCCAATTTTAAACTGATGACAAAGCTGATTTTACTGCAATAAA